>VZQC01004717.1:317701-427621 GCA_009823505.1 Rhizomys pruinosus
TGTCTGTTATCTTTTCATTGTCTGTTGTGATATTTCCTCTTTCATCATGGATTCTATTGATTTGGAGTTTCTCTTTCTTTCTTTTGGTTAACGGGACTAGAGTTCTGGTTATCTTGTCTATCTTTTCTTTTTTTTTTAATTTTTATTTATTTCTGTATGTGTATGAATGTACTGTCCGCATGCAAGTTTGTGCACCCGTGTCGTGCAATTCCGCGGAGGTCAGAAGAGGGTGTGGGATTCCTCTGGAACTGGAGTTCTCCTGGAATTGGAGTTTCAGATGGTTCTCAGCCGCCATGTGGATGCTGGGGATCAAACTTGGGTCCTCTGTAAGAGTGGTTGGTGCTTTTAACTGCTAGGCCATCTTGGTATTTTCACAGTATCCCACAGTTCCTGTTTATTCCATTCTTATGTTTTTAAAATTTTTTCATAATCTTTACTTGATTTATCAATTCTTCCATATTGTCTTCCAATCTTGATATTCTATTTTCTACATCATCCATTCTACAATTAAGAGTTTCTCCCATCCTTTCCCAGTGGTTTGTGGAATGTTGCATTTCTTTTTTCATTTCTCAACTTGAATTTTCTTCAGTGTTTCTATATATTTTTTTTTTTGGTAATTTCATTCACCCATTCATCACTGATCTCTTTTGATTTATCCCTGTTTTCTTTTAGGCCCCAGACTTCCTCATTTATAACCTCCTTAAATTCCCTCAACTCCTTAATTTCTCTAATCATATTCATAATTGTTCTTTTCAGATTCGTAGTCTGAGTTATGTCCAAGGGGTCTTCATTAGAGGGTCTTGAATGGGGGTATTAGTGTTTGGTTATTGAGCTGGAACTGTATTGTTGTTATTCTTCAGGTGTTTGTTGAGTTCAGAGAGAGAGAGAGAGAGAGAGAGAGAGAGAGAGAGAGAGAGAGAGACTGGACACCACCAGGTTTGTTAAAACTCCCTAAGACTGCCCCCAATAATGTACTTCCTCCAGCACGGCCACACCTTCTAAGACCTCCAAGAACAGTGCCACCAACTGGAGACAAAGTGTCTGAATACTTAAAGTCTATGGGGGACACTTATTCAAACCACCACACCACTTGTAGAAGAATAAAGTTAAACCCCTACCTCTCACCCTGTACAAAAGTCAACTCCAGACGGATCAAACACCTCAACATGAAACCCAAAACCCTGAAGATGATAGAAGACAAAGTTGGCAGCAGCCTACAAGACATGGGTGTAGGAAAAGACTCCCTAAATCAGACACCAGCTGCACGGGAAATAAGATCGACAATTGACAAACGGGAGCTCAAGACATCATTCTAAACTCAAAAGCTTCTGTACATCAAAAGAAACAATCGAGGAAATGAAGAGAAAACCCACAGAGTGGGAGGAAATCTTCACTGGAGATACATCTAAAGCATTGATTTCCAGAATATATAAACTACTCAAAAAACAAAGAAGTAAGACAACAAATGAATCACTCAAAAGATGGATCAAAGAGCTGAACAGAGACTTCACAAATGAGGAATTAGAGATGGCTGAGAAACATCTTAAAAAGTGTTCAGCATCACTAATAGTTAAGGAAATGTAAATTAAAACCATTTTAATATATCTTACTCCAAAAAGACTGGCTAGGATCAAGAAAACAAATGATACCAAGTACTGGAGTGGTTGTGGGGAAAGGAGAACACTCATCCACTGCTGGTGGGAATGTAAACTTGTACAGCCACTATATAAAGCAATGTGGAGAACACTTTTAAGACTCAAAAGGAGCTTTCCATCTGACTCACTCATACCACTCCTGGGTATACCCACAGGACTCATATTACCACAGAGATAATGCACAGCCATGTTTATTGCAGCTCTCTTCACAATAGCAAAGAGCTGGAACCAACCCAAGTGGCCTTCAACTGACCGTGGATAGAGAAAATGTGGTACATCTACACAATAGAGTTCTATGCAGCAGTAAAGAAAGATGACATCAAAAAAAAAGAAAGATGGCATCATGAACTTTGCAGGTAAATGGATGGAACTAGACTATATCATGTTAAGTGAAGTAACACAATCCCAGAAAAACAAAGAACAAACCCTCATCTGTGGATGCTAGCACCAATTACCTAGTTGTAAGGCAAAATGAGCAATGTTAATGTGATCTGAAAACAACTGTGCTCTTATATTGGGACTCCCTTAACAGGTTCTAGAACTAAGCTACCATTTATTTTCAGAGTTAGGAAGTTTTGGTATGTGGATGAAGGATACGTGCGTATATTTTAGAGTAATATAGGATCAAAGGAATGTGGGGGGGGGAGAAACAAACATCTTTTTTTTCTTGTCTCCAAGAAACTTACCACACTTTTAAAGATAGATATTATCTCATGGTGAAAGGAGGGTAAAAAAAATAATACAAGTAAATGGCACTAAGAAAGAAGGATGAGTCACTATGCTAATACTTATAAAATAGAATTCAAGGCCTTTGGTTGTGTTTTGTGTGTGGGATACTGTACTGGACTGAAGTGGTTAAATGTTTCTAGAGTGGAATGGTATAAATACTAAAGCCAGTTTATTAGTGGTATAAATGGGGTTATAACCACACAGTGTTGTGGTTGGGTTTTGGTCCATTCCTGGCTTGTGATGGACTTCCAGTTGTAGATTCAGATTAAAGGGGCATAGACAAGTAACAGGTTACCTTTTACTACTGAAATATACTTTTTGGTCTCTGTCTATTATGCAAGTGTTGCTTTGGATATCTGTTCTGCCCATTTTAAGATAACTTGACTCAAGAAAAACTAGGTTTACTTCCCTAAACTAGCCAGCATGTAGCCCAGAACGAGAAGACAGTTTGGACAGATTTGGTAAATTTTTTCAGCTTAATTCCAGTCAATAGGTATGGTCCCTGTTATTGGAAAACTACAAATCAAGATATGAGGTTGGGGAAAGTAAAGAAACTATTTCTGTTTGTAGTAAGTGGTTTATATTTAAGATATGCCTAAAATTTTTTAAAATTCTCTTATCAGGTTTTCCTGCTTATCCTATGGTGTTAAATTTCTTCCAGTCAATGTTTATGCAAGGCTTCTTGGGCTTTTCTTCAGGCCTGATCTAAATATGATACAGTAATTTAAAGTACCAGATTGCTATAACTTAACTTTTTTGGCTGCTTAATGCCCATACCTAAGGCCCATACCAATTCAACCAAGGAATTTAGGGGACAATTTTTTTTCCTTTCCCTCTGAGGTTGTATGCGGGCATCTCTTAAAATGTTCTGCAATTGTGAGTCACCAGGCTTCCTGTGCAGGGAGGTCTTGGAGACCCACCAACAGAACCCTAGCCAGTGTCCATTCTATAAAGAGGAACCTCAACATAGAGGAAAGTGGCCTCGTGCTCCAAAGGGAAGCTTGGTCTAGCAAGACCTGACCTTGTCCTCAGTATATGGAACTGGTTAAGAATGTCCAGAAGGAGCCAGGTACTCCCCCTACCCCTGAAAACTCAAGCACCCCCTGAAGACCAGAACCTCAAATGACTTTGGGAGAACAAAGTTAGATTAATCTGGGCTAATTGTGTGGAATTGAGCACCCAAAATGAAAGTATAACCAAAAAGATAAATAGTCAATATATTTCTTTTAAACCCTGAAAAACTGTCCCTCCACATACTGAGCATAAAGTTATATGAAATAATATTAAACAGGCATAAAAACCTTAGATCTTGGCATTGATTAACAGACAGTCACCTGCAGCCAGAGGACAAGTCCACTATTGTAGTTAATTAATGCTCAATAATAAAATTTCCTCTTTCTTTCTAGTAACTTTCTAAGTGGAAACTCATATCCTGACTATTGAAATGCCTGAAAAGCAGATCCTGAGTCCAGACATCATGGCCAAATGAACAGAAGTAGAAACTAATGAATGGATGCTTTGAAACCCCTGGTCAAGAAATTTTAATGGACTCTTAAGTTGGACACTTGAATTCACCCTGTTCTTATTTCTCCTGATCCCCCTGACTAGATCATGCACCTAACTACTCTTGCCTTCATTTCTCTTTCATGGGCACCAGTCAAGCATTTTTCCCTCTATAGTTATGCTTGGGGTCTTTTAGATAGACCCTCTGAATGGGGGATGCCCCAGTTGCCACACCCAACATCCCTTTTCAGCATGGAAGAAGTCAAAGTGGTTGGCAACATGATTCCCTTCTGGTGATTGGGGTGACCCTTTTCAGAGAGTAACATAACTAAATAGGAACTAGAAATTTATTAAGCAGTTTAAGGATGAGACTTCCCCCCCCCCAAGTTAACCAGAATCTTTCTCAGCTGAGAATTTAAGGCTTCCTGGACTATCCAGTAAATAAATATCCTTCTGGTAGCCCCAAAAGAGCAGAAAAAGGAGAAAGAAAAGATAAAGGGTTTAAAAACAGAATTGGGGCTGGAGAGATAGCCTAGCGGTTAAGAGCACCGACTGCTCTTGCAGAGGACCCGGGTTCTATCCCCAGCACCCACATGGCGGCTGAGAACCATCTGTAACTCCAATTCCAGGAGAACTCCAGTTCCAGGATAATCTGACACCCTCTTCTGACCTCTGCAGCATTGCATGACACGGGTGTACAAACCTACATGCAGACAGTACATTCATATACGTACAGAAATAAATAAAATTTTAAAAAATTACATACCAAGCCCTGCATATTAATTTTTATTTCACCAGAAAAAGAAATGGAAATTCCTCCCTCTTTTTTGTTGTTTTTTGTGGGGCCTGATATTCCATGACGGCTGAGTCATAAGTGAGCTGGCTTCACCCCATAACCCAAAAAGCTGGAAGGAGCCTTAGCCAGCTCCCACACACCTGATGGATGATAGGCACGTGCAGCACAAGGTGTAGCATTCCTAAACCTGTCACTTCTGAGGCACAAGTCAATCTCAGGAACCAAATGATGCATTCTCCATAAAAGACTAATCTCGGGAGAAAAATCATAGGGAACTTGGCCACTGTAAAAGGTGCACGTTCCTTTTTTGTCCCACACCCATCCTTGTTAAGAGCCCACCAGAGCTACTGTGTAAGACCCTAAAACTCCTACAATAAATGAGTTCTTTGGCCCTCTGATGCCGACTCCCAGGTCTCTCTTTGATCTGCTGGGCTCACCTGTGCTCCAAAGCCATCCCTCCTCCCTCCCTGTCCCTGCCTACAGCTTGGGACTCACAACACCTGGGCGTGCTCCCACACCAAGGGCCATGGGGCAGGTGATCAGTGAGGATATGGAGGAAGCCCACGGTTTTTTATTTGCCTTGTTTTGTTATTGTCATTTTGTATTGTTTCTGTTTTCCTGTGAAAAGAAAAGGAAAATAAAAAAAAGAAGTAGGTGGGAGCAGATCCATCCTGCTGCTTCTGTTTGATGACTGTGTTCTAGTCATAGGGAGACTTCAGTCACATTTTCAATGGATATAATGAATGTGCTGAAATTTATGTATTTTTATTTGGTAAGAGATTCTTCTACTCAGAAAGAAAGAGGTTCCTCACAATTGTAAGTCACCAGTCCTCCTGTGCAGGGAAGTCTTGGAGATCCACTAATGGGACACCAGCCAGTGTCCAGTCTATAAAGAGTAAAGTCTCCTCGTGCTTCAAAAAGAGAAATATGGTCCTGCAAGACCTGATTTTGTCCTCCTCTTGATGGAATTGGTAAATGAAAAGCCAAAAGGAGCCAGAGGCTCCTCACGAAGACCCAGATGACCCCTAGGATCCAGATACCCAACTGACCTTGAGAAAACAAAGCTTGGTTAATCTAGGCTAACTGTATGTATGGATGTAAACACCAAAAAAAAAAGGAAAGTATAACCAAAAGATAAGTAATCATTGTATTTCCTTGAAAGTCTGAGAGATTGTGCTTCCAAACATTAGACTTAAAGTCATATGAGATCTATTGTCAAATAATAAAATTTCCTCTTTCTATTTAGCAGTTGCCTAAGGGGAAACTCACACCATGACTATCAGAATGCCTGGAAAGCAGATCCTGAGTCCAGACACCATGCCCAAATGAACAAAAGGAAAAACCCAATAAATGGGTGCTTTAGAACTCCCTCATTGAGAAATTCTAATGGACTTTTAAGTTGGACATTTAATTTACTCTGTTCTTACTTCTCCTGGTTCCCTGCTTAGAAAATGTACCTAACTACTCTTGCCTTCACTTTTAGATAGACCCACTGAACAGCGGGTACCCCAGTTGCCACATTGTAAGCCCCTTTTCAGCATGGAAGAAGTCAGAGTAGTCAGTGCCCTGATTCCCTCTTAGCAATTGGGGTGACCTCCTCAGAGGTTAACATGATAAAAATAGGAGCTAAAAATTGGTTAGGCAGTTTAGGGTCAAGACGCCCAAAAAGTCAGTTTCTTTCTCCACTGAGAGCTGAAGACTTCCTGGATCTGCCAATAAACTTAGCCTTCTGGTTGCTCTGACTTGTGGCCCATGCATCCTTAACTCACTTGTCAGATTTATTTATAGTAAATTCTATCAAACTCATGATGCCAAGGACCCAATACAAACCCCTTCCCTAGCAGAGATCATTTCACCTCAGAAACACCTAGTGAGGTCAGCTCTTATGAACTTCCTTCAATGATTCAACAACAGGGTGGGGATGAAATAATGGATTATAAAAACTCAAGGATAGTGCTGGCAGATGCCATTAAGTTCCATTTTCCCTGAGTCATTCTAGGAATGATTGCTTGCTTGTTTCACGTGCTTCCCTTTGATTGGTAACTTTAACTGTCATGTTAAACTCTGATTGGCTGTTTTACTTAAAAAGGGCTGTGTAGCCACTTCTCATGGCCACATTCCTCTTGAGTTGAGTGTGGGATGGCATTGTAATTAAATTAAACCCTCCTTTAAAACAAAACAAAACAATACAAAACAAAAAACCAAACAACAAAAAAAAAAAGAGATTCCTCTAGGTGAGAGTAAATAAACCTATTTCATTTACTTTTAAAAGCATGGATCTTTGAGGCAGATTACCCACAAATAAAATGTTGGGTCTCTCTTCTTACTGCTGTGACTCTTTAATGTGTTAATTAATTTTTATATGTCTTGGTTACTACTTCTCTAAATGAAGAGTATCAATTCTATATGGTTATTACAAATTATTATTTGTAAATCATGCTGGATATAGTAAATTTTTGTATAAACAATTGCTAAATAAATATAAAATTTAGTGAAAAATAGAATTATCTCAATAGATTACATTTCTTAACCTAGATATTTCTTTGGATCCCTTTGAGGAGACCATAAATATTCCTCAAAAAATTTGTCATTTTAGCCTATCAATCACAAAGTAAAGTATTTTTTTATTTCTGTGCAATATTCCTCTTCCTTCACATCTCAGAAGAATCAGTCAAAGGAGTGGAAGCCCCTTAGGTATAGAAAGGCATGCACAGTCTCTAACTCTGAGCTCCAGTCATGTTGTAGACAAGAGAGAATCTATAAACTACACTTGATACTGCATTTTAAATTGGACAGGACTATCCTTCATATCAGAAAATAATCAGAAGGTTCAGGGTCCTGCCTCCTTGTGATGCTGTTGATAAAGCAAGAAAAAGAAGACTCAAGTGATGATTAAAACACCAATTACATTCTATCTCTTCATCTATTCTGTCAGCCAGTTGATTCCAAAAGCATCCTTGGCACCACTCTGAGTCACTGGGCAAGATCTGAGAGGGACAGCACTGTCTCCCTTCAGGCATTACACATGGGAAATGCTTACTGGGAGATGGTTCCTCTCTCAGGGGACCAGATGGATACCTCAAGTCCTTTCCTCTTGTGCTTTTCCTTCATTGATCATGCCCTTATTTATTTTTCAAAACATTCACTCAGCAGACACTTGCATACCACATATCTCTGAACATCCAAGAAAGCCTTCCCCGAACTATGACCAAATCTCCTACAATAAGTCTATCTCAGGCAGCCAATCTCTCCAGTTCTCCACAAGACATTATCTTCTGATCCACCTCAGCACTGCCTGCATCTCTGATGGCACCTGTAAACTTCTGTGTCCTATCTTTATCTGTATCTCAGCTTTTGGGGAAAGACCAGGAGGAGAGGAGATAGGGAAAGACACACAGCACTGAGACTCATTTGGGAGAATAAACAACTTCTATTGTTTAGTTATGCCCCCACTGTAGTCAGAGTCATCAAGAGTGCCTTGACTGAAGATATTTATGCCACAGTTGCAGTCTCCAGGGATCCTTTGGGGGGTTGGGGGAAGCAGAATAAGACGGTGACACGTGATTTATAAAGAATGGAAAAATACCAATTTAATTGAGCTTCGTCTAAAATTCATAGATGTAAAGTGTTTAAATATGTTATGGTATACGATCCAACTTGGTATTTTTAAATTGGACAGTGTTGACTTTGAGAGCTTTTCTCCAAGGTTTCAAAATAGACAATGCTGAAATAGTACCCATCAAAATGTGTCCTGTGAGTTATAACAAGTTTGTCCTAGATACGAGAAAACTAATTGTAGAGACTGTTTTTCTCTTTTCTATAAAAACATGATAAACAAAGGATTATGTAATAAATTTAAATAAATTTATTGATGAAAAATAAGGGTCATAAGATTTTGCTCTCTTGGCAGTAGCACTGCAATAATGGATTTAATGTTGTCCAAAGTATGAGCTTTTAGTGACACTGGGGTTTCTTCTTTTTAAAAAAAAATCATTTTTAATTTATATATAGTACCTATGTGTACTTTGGTAGCAGAGTAGCACTTCGGTGCATATAATCAATGTGTAACAATCAGACCTCAGATAGTTATCATTTAAGAGCATTCAAAATTCTAGTTTTTTAAAAAATTCTATTAATTATTTACAACCAGCTTCTTACTATGCTGTATAACATTGGAAATTATAATTGTTATGTATAGTGGAGCAAGCCTGTAATCCTAGCATTCAGAAGGCTGAGGCAGGACGGTCCCAAGTCAAGGCCAGCTTGGATTGTATAATGAGATCCTATTACAAAAACGTTATTCCTCTCATCCAACTGAATTTTTTTTTTTTTGACACAGGGTCTCCTTATAGCCCCGGCTGTCCTGGAACGCACTCTATAGACCAGGCTAGCCTTGAATTTATATGGATCCACCTGCCTCTGCCTCCCAAGTGCTAGGATTAAAGTTGTGCACCACCACACCCTGCTTAAAGATGATTCTTAGCCGCCATGTGGGTGCTGGGAATCAAACTTAGGTCCTCTACAAGAGCACTTGGCACTCTTTTTTTAATATAATGCTTTTATTGATGTTTTGTGTATTTCAGACATTATTTTTCAGTTCAATTTAGACATTCCCCTTTCCCTTCCCCCCCACCCCACCCCAGATCATACATTCTGCCATAAATGTCCTGCATCTTTCTCTCAGTCTTCTTTTCATGTTTAGGAATTCACATTTTCCTCCTTTAATTTTATATTACCCTAAAATATGAATACACACCTTCCACCCATATACAGTAATTACAGAGTCTGAAAATAAGTGATGGGTCGATTCTAGAGCCCATTAAGAATTTTACATTATAACAACATACTTGCTTTCAGATAAAAAGAAATATAACAATAATGTTGTTTGGCTTGCCTTTGAACTGGGAATTCTGTGTTAGCATAGCATCCACAAATGGGGGAAACCATTTGCCTTTTGTTTTTCTAGGACTGTATTACTTCACTTAGCATAATGGCTTCAACCTCCATCCATTTACCTGCAAAGTTCATGATGTCATCTTTCTTTACTGCTGAATAGTACTGTATTGTGTAGATGTACCACATTTTTGTCATCCACTATTGAGGGGCATTTGGGTTAATTCCAGCTCTTCACTATTGTGAACAGAGCTCCAATAAACATAGATGTGCATGTATCATTACAGTGAGGATGAGTCTTTTGGGTATATACCCAGGAGTGTTATGACTGGGTCAGGTGGTAGGCTCATTTTGAGTCTTTTAAAGGTTTTCCACACTGCTTTCCATAATGGTTGTACAAGTTTACATTCCCCCTTTCCCCACAACCTCTCCAGCATTTGGTGTCTTTTGTTTTCTTTTTTTTTATTTTTTTGGTCTTTTTGAGACAGGATCTCCCTTTTGTTTTCTTGATCTTAACCAGTTGTATCAGAGTGAGATGATATCTGAGAGTGGTTTTGATTTGCATTTCCTTAATTATTAATGATGTTAATATAATGATGTATAATATTAATGATCTTTTTAAGATGATTCTCAGCCATCTTTAATTCCTCACTGGTGAAGTCTCTGTTCATCTCTTTACTCCATCTTTTGAGTAGCTCTTTCATTTTCTTACTTGTTTGTTTTTTGAGTAGCCTATAGATTCTAGATGCTAATGCTCTGTCAGATGTATCAGTGGTGAAGAGTTCCTCCCACTCTGTGGATTTTCTATTCACTTCCTTGATGGTTTCTTTCACTGTACAGAAGCTATTGAGTTTGATGAGGTCCCATTCATCGACTTATTTCCTGTGCAGCTGCTGTCTGATTTAGAAAGTCTTTTCCTATGCCTATGTCTTGTAGGTTGTTGCCAACTTTTTTTTCTATCACCTTCAGGGTTTCAGGTTTAATGCTGAGATTTTTTATCCACTTGGAGTTGATTTTTGCACATGGTGAGATGTAGGGGTTTAATTTTATTCTTCTACAAATGGTGATCCAGTTTTGCCAACACCATTTGCTGAAGATGCTATCCTTCCTCCATTGAGTTTTTTGGGCCCCTTTGTCAAATATGAGCTGGCTGAAATTGTATAAGCTCAAGTTTGGATCTTCAATTTTGTTCCATTGGTCAATGAGTCTGTTTTTGTGCCAGTACCAGGCTGTCATTATGACTATAGCCCTGTAATATAGCTTGAAGCCTGGTAGAGCAATCTGCCCCCTGTATTGCACTTTTCACTCAGGGTTGCTTTAGCTATTCAGGGTCTTTTTTTTCCCATATGAGTTTAAGGATATTTTTTTCCAAGACTGTGAAGGAGCTCATGAGGATTTTCATTGGGATTGGATTTAATCTGTATATTAATTTGGGTAAAATGTGCATTTTTACTATATTAATTTTTCCAATCCATGAGCATGGGAGGGCTTTCCATCTTTTGATGTCATTTTCAATCTCCTCAGGGGTTTAAAATTTTTGTTGAAGAGATATTTGTTGTCTTTGATTAGGTTCATTCCCAGGTATTTTATTATTTTTGAGGCTATTGTGAGTGGGAAGGTTTTCTTAGATTCCTTCTCCACTTGTTTATTGTTGGTATAAAGAAAGTCTACTGATTTTTCTAGGTTAATTTCATATCCCTTCACTTTACTGAAACTCTTAATTGTTTCTAGAACTTTTCTGGCGGAGTTTTTAGCATCTCTTAGGTAAACTATCATATCATCTCCAAAAAGGCATAGCTTAACTTCTTCTTTTGTGATTAGTACTCCTTTAATTTCCTTTTTTTTTTGTCTTATTGCCCTAGCAAGTGTTTCAAGCACTATGTTGAAAAGGCACGGCAATAAGAGGCAGCCTTGCTGGGTTCCCACCTTTAAGGGAAATTATTCCAATTTTTCTCCATTTAAGATGATGTTGGCAGTGGGTTTGTTATATATGGCTTTGATCGTGTTGAGGAATGTTCCCTTCAGTCAGATTCCCTCTAGGACTTTAAGCATGAAGAGATGCTGGATCTTGTCAAAGGCTTTTTCTGCATCAATTGAGATGATCACGTGGGTTTTGTCTTTCAGTCCATTTATGTGTTTCATTATATTTATTGACTTATGTATGTTGAACCATCCTTGCATCTCTGGTAAGAATCTAACTTGATCATAATGGATGATCTTTTTGATGTGGGTCTGTATGAAATTTGTGAGTATTGTTGAGAATTTTTTCATCTAAGTTCATTAATGAGATGGGTCTATAGCTTTCTTTTTTGCTTGTATCTTTGCCTGGTTTTGGTATTAGAGTGATACTGGCTTCATAGAAGGAATTTGGGAGAATTCCCTCAGTATCCTTATGAACAGTTTGAGTAGTAATGGTTGTAGGACCTCTTTAAATGTTTTATAGAATTCTGTTGTGAAACCATCTGGGCTCAGGCTTTTTTTAGTTGGGAGGTTTTTTTTTTGTTACATCGTCAATTTCCTCAAATATTATGGGTCTGTTTAATTTGTCAATCTCTTCTTGGTTAAGCTTTGTTTGTTCCCAGGATTTCAGGTATTCATCCATTTCTCTTAGGTTTTCAAATTTAGTGGAGTATAGGTTTTTGAAGTATTCTCATATGACTGTCTGGTTCTTTTCTTTGTCTGTTGTGATGTGTCCCCTTTCATCATGAATAATATTGATTTGGAGTTGTTCTTTCTTTCTTTCTTTTGGTTAACTGGGCTAGAGGTCTGTCTATTTTGTTTATCTTTTCAAAGAACCAGCTTTTGGATTTGTTGATTCTATGTATTGTTTTCTTTGTTTCTATTTCATTGATTTCTGCTCTGATTTTTGTGATTTCTTCCTGTATGTTGAATTTAGGTTCATTTGTTGTTGTCTCTTGAGTGTTTTTAGCTGCAGTGTTAGATCGTTTAGTCAATTCTTTTCTGTTTTTTTTTTTCATGTATGCACCTAAGGCTATAAATTTCCCTCTTAGGACTGATTTTTAATATATCCCATGGGTTTTTGTTGTGTTGTATTGTCATTTTTGTTTAGTTTCAGGAATGCTTTTACTTCGTTATTTATTTCTTCCTTGACCCATTCATTCAGGATTGTGTTGTTTAGTCTCCATGTGTTCTTATAGTTAGTAGGGCTCATTCTGGTGCTCATATTGAGCTTTATTGCACTGTGGTCTGATAGAATGAATGGAATAATTTCAATCCTTTTATATTTGTTGACATTATTTTGTGCCCCAGTATGTGGTCGATTTTGGAGAATGTTCCATAAGGTGCTGAGTATATTCTCTGGTGTTTGGGTGGAATATTCTGTAGATGTCTGTGAGGTCCATTTGGTATATTGTATTGTTCAGTTCTGATGTCTCTCTGTTTATTTTTTGTCCTGTTGATCTATCCAAGGGGCTCAGTGGGGTGTTGAATTTCCCCACTATTAGTGTGCTAGGATTAATCTGTGTCTTGAATCCTGCAGAGTGGTGTTTATAAAGTTAGGTGCACCAGAGTTTGGTGCATAAACATTTAGTATTGTGATGTCTTCATGGTTAATTGTTCCTTTGACAAGGATGTAATGGCCCTCTTTGTCTCTTCCAATTAATTTTACTTCGAGATCTATTTTTTCTGATATTAGAATAGTCTTTCCGGATTGTTTCTTGGTACCATTTGCTCAGAATATTTTTTCCATCCTTTCACTCTAAAGTAGTGTCTGTCCTTGAGGGTGAGATGGGTTTCTTGTAGACAGCATAAAGAAGGATTCTGTTTCATAATCCATTCTCCCAGTCTATGTCTTTTGATTGAGGAGTTTAGACCATTAGTATTTAAGGTTATTATTGAGAGATGTGTGTTGCTTCCTTTCACATTATTTTTTGTTTGCATCCTTGCTTTAGGTTTATATTTACTCTGTTATGCTTTTGTTGATTTCTCTCTTTAATTGCTTAGGGATAGTTGCTCCTTTCTTCTGTTCTTTGGATTGCTTTGAGGATTTTCTTGTGTTGGTTTCTTAGGCATGTATTCTTTCATCTTTTTCATGTTATGAAAGACTTTTCTTTGTCCTTAAACTATAATTGACTTTTTTCTGGATATAGTAGTCTGGGTTGGCATCTAAAGTCGCTTTGCACTGGTAATACTTTGGTCCATGTTCTTCTGGATTTCATAGTTTGCACTGAGAAGTCAGCTGTTATTCTAATGGGTTTCCCCTTATATGTAACTTGTTTTTCTCTTGTGACTTTCAGTATTTCATTTTTGTTTTGAGCATCTAGCATTTTAACAATTATATGGCATGGGGAATTTATTTTCAGGTCCTGTCTATTTGGTGTTCTATGTGCTTCTTGTATTTGTATGGGTTTGTCTTTTTCACTTTGGGGAAATTTTCTTCTATTATCCTGTTGAAGATCTGATCAATAATGTTGTCTTGGGATTCTTCTCCTTCCCCTATCCCTATGATGTGGCGGTTTGGTGCTTTCATAGTGTCCCACATTTCCTGGTTGTTCCACTCTTGTGGGTTTTATTTTAATTTTTCATAATCTTTACTTGAGCATTCTACTTGCTCCATGTTATCCTGCAGGTCTGGTGTTCTTTTTGTCTGCTTCTTCCATTCTGCTTCTGAAACTTTTTCCCATCCTTTCCTGTTGATTGGCTGCATGTTCAATTTTCTTTTTCATTTCATCCTGTGATTTCTTTAGTATTTCCACTTCCTTTTGGAGAATGTCATTCTCATCTTGTAGCTCCCTGGTTCATTGGTCAGTTTCTTTTTTCATTTTGGCCTGGAATCTTTTCAGTGTTTCCACTTCCTTCTGGAGTTTGTCATTTTCTTCCTTTAGTTCTGTCCAACATTTGTCATTATCTCCCTTGAGTTCTTTCTGATGTTTGTCATTGTCTCCCTCTAGGTCCTTCTTGAGTTTTTCATTCTCTCCCTTTAGTTCTCTTATTTGTTCTTTATATTCTTTGATTTCTTTGAATATGTCTACAATTGTTCTTCTAAGTTCCGTGTCTTGGTTTCCTTCCAGGGAGATCTCATTGTAGGAATCTTCTGTAGTGTTGATAGACCCACTCCACACACTGGAACCCAAAGGGTGGAAGTTTCAGGGTGCTACCAATCCTCCATGGGGGAGGAGGGCTGCACAAAGCACCAAGGCAGTGGGGCTCACCTGGGTACATGCTGGTGTTGAGCGGGCCATGAGTGTACATCCACTCACACCATGCGCCGGGTGCTCACTGGTGTTGTGCTGTCTGCATGTCTAACTCTGCCCACACCGTGCACTGGAACCCAAAGGATGGACATTTCCAGGTTCTACCAAGCCTCCGTGGGGGAGGAGGGGTACACAAAGCACCAAAGCAGGTGGGGCTCACCTGGGTGCATGCTGGTGTTGTGTGGGCCCTGAGCATAGGTCCACTCACACCACACACTGGGCACACGCTGGTGTTGTGCTGTCTGCCAGTCTAACTCCACCCGTGCTGTACACTGGAACCCCACAGTCAGCAGGGGTTCTTAACCACTGAGCCATCTCTCCAGCCCCTCCAACTGAACTCTTATACTCATTCACCATCCTTTTTCCATCTTTCACACATACCCTACCCAGGCTCTGGAAACCTGATTCTTTGCAGTCAATGTTTCAGCTTCCACACTGCTCTATACACAATAGCTAAGCGATGGAAGCAACCTAAGTGTCCCTCAGCTTACAAGTGAATAATGAAGACATATTACATTTGCACAGTGGAGTTCTACCCAGTGGTAAATAAAGACAAATTCACGAAATTTGCAGGTAAATGGATGGAACTAGAAAATGTTGTGCTAAGTGAAGTAACACAGACTCAGAAAAACAAGTAGTGTATGTTTTCCCTCATTTGTGTATCCTAAGACCAAATCCTTATATATAAATATATATCCTGATGTAACTGCAAGAACCAGGGAAGTAAATGGAAAGAGGGAACCTGAGAGATAAGAACAATAGGAGACAGATGTTACTATGGGAGAAATGAATAAAATGAGGGTATTTAAATATGAGGGAACAAGGAGGGTTATATAAGGAAATTTAGGGATAAAGGGAAAGAAGGAGCTCAAGACAGATGAGCCCATAGGAGACTGGCATTATCAAGAAAGAAATGGGAAAAATTGGGAGAATTTAAGTGGAGGAGACAGAGAGAATGTTGGTCAAGGAAAGGGAGAGAGGAGATATAAATAATGCCTAGCTAGTGTAAAAAACCTGAGAGAATCATATTGGTTTAATAAGCTAAGGACAGATTATACATATAGTATCTCTACATGAGTCCATGAGCTGAGGGCTACATAACAAGAAAGTTCCAGACAGGAGAAACCTTCCTTTGAGTTATTAGCCAGCATAGTCTAAGAGAGTTGCCACAGCCTTCCAGAACTTGAAGGTAAGACCCTATTGCTGAAGACACAACATACTTTGGAGATTGGATTTGGAGCAATGGAGCTGGAACTGACCTGGAAGCTACTTCCGCTGAAAGCCAGCTGTCATAGCTTTAGAGATAACCATGCCAGATGACAAGGGAGAAGAGCAACTGATGGTCCAACACCAGCTTTAAAACCAAGTAATTGTGTCTGGACTGAGCACTTGAACAGAACTCCTTGCCATCAGCATAGAAGACACTTAGCTGCTCTCTGGACCCTGCAAAGTTATTATAGTTCCCCTCTGATAAAAATCACCAGATCAGGGCATGCAGGTTTCCTTATAATCTTATCAAGTACAGAAAGAATCATCCTGATGTCACAAACAGACTGGCTACTTGTCCCTTCAATACTTGGCACCAGATTCCTCATTCATCAGCCATCATATCTCAAGCGATGATGACAAGAGTTGCATTGAGCAGAATGTGGTCAACCAAACCAGGAACCTTAGACAAGAAGCTCTAGCTGAGAGCACATGGCAGTGCCCTCCTTGTGATGAAGATTGAGACAAAGATTTATGAGAACAGACTAGCACCCCATTTGTCTGGAGCACAGCCAACTTCTGTGGCAACAACAGTCCTGCAAACAACATAGTTATGGAGCATAAGAGTAACCTGGCTCCAGGCTTGTGAGTGACCAAGTCTCTGCCATATGTTCTACAATGGAAAAATAATGGAAATGCACACTAACTGAACATCTTTCTCAAATGCCAGACTCTAGAAGACTCTTACTTATTACTGCTGCCCAAGGGCTCTTGCTTTTTTTTCTCATCTAATTATAGAATTAGTAGACTATCTGTGGCTTTCAAACTGGCAAGTTCAATTTTTGAAGGGCTAAGGTTTTGACACTTCAAACATTACTAAGACAGATAGTTTAATAGCTAGATTAAGGATCTCCTGCCCCCAAATCAAAAATCACCTCCAATTCTAAGTTAATGAAGCCTGTTGTGAAGTTGTTGTGCAGGATCCAACTAGAGTAGACAGGAAACTTGGGTTAGAAAAAGTAACTATGACCAGAGAATACACTTTCTACTCAGCACCCCATGGAACATTTTCCAAAATCAACCACATACAGGGACACAAAAGAAACCTCCACAAATACAAAAAGATTGAAATAATTTCATCCATTCTATCACACTACAGTGCAATAAAACTCAATATCAACACCAGGATAAGCCCTACCACCTACAAGAACACATGGAGACTAAACAACACACTCTTAGATAATGAATGGGTCAAGGAAGAGATAAAGAAAGAAATAAAAGCATTCCTGGAACTGAATAACAATGATAATACAACACAACAAAACCTAAGGGATAATTTAAAAGCAGTCCTAAGAGGGAAGTTTATAGCCCTGGGTGCCTACATTAGAAAAACAGAAAGAGGACAAGTGAATGATCTAACTCTACAGCTAAAAGCACTTGAGAGGCAACAACAGATAAACCCTAAATGCAAAAGACAGGAAGAAATAACAAAAATCAGAGCAGAAATCAATGAAATATAAACAAAGAAAACAGTACAAAAAATCAATGAATCGAAAATTTGGTTCTTTGAGAGAATAAAGATAAACAGATCTCCAGCCCAGTTAACCAAAAGAAAGAAGGAACAATTCCAAATCAATACAATCCATGATGAAAAGGGAAATATCACAACAGACAAGGAAAAGATCCAGACAATCATACAGGAATACTTCAAAAACCTGTACTTTACCAAGTTTGAAAACCTAAAAGAAACGGATGAATATCTGAAATCCTGGGAATTACCAAAGCTCAACCAAGAAGAGATCAACAGCTTAAACAGACCCATAATACATGAAGAAATTGAAGATGTAATAAGAAACATCCCAACTAAAAATGCCCAGGTTCAGAAGGTTTCATGGCAGAATTCTATAAAACATTTTGAAAAGACTTACAACCATTATTACTCAAATTGTTTAGAAGGATACAAACAGGGAATTCTCCCAAATTCCTTCTATGAAGCCAGCATCACTCTATTACCAAAACCAGGCAAAGATACAATCAAAAAGGAGAACTATAGACCCATCTCACTAATGAACACAGATGCAAAAATTCTAAAGAGGATAATGGCAAATCGCATACAGACCCACATTAAGAAGATCATCCATCATGACCAAGTTGGATTCATACCAGAGATGCAGGGATGGATCAACATATGAAAATCAATAAATATCATCAAGCATATAAATGGACTGAAAGACAAAAACCACACAATCATCTCAACTGACATGGAAAAAGTCTTTGACAAAATCCAGCATCCCTTCATGCTTCAAGTCCTAGAGGGAATTGGATTGGAGGGATCATTCCTCAATGTAATCAAAGCCATATACGGGAAACCCACAGCCAATATCATCCTAAATGGGGAAATGACAGAGGCATTCTCTTTAAAGGTAGGAACTCGGCAAGGCTCCCCCTGTCACCACTCCTCTTCAGTATAGTGCTTGACACACTTGCTGGGGCAATAAGGCAAGAAAAGGAAATTAAAGGAGTACTAATAGGAAAAGAGGAAGTCAAGCTATCCCTTTTTGCTGATGATATGATTTTTTACTTAAGGGATGCTAAAAATTCCACCAGAAAACTCCTAGAAATGATTAAGAGCTTCCGTAAAGTGGCAGGATACAAAATTAACCTAGAAAAATCAGTAGCCTTTCTTTACAACAACAACAACAAGCAACTGAGGAAGGAATTCAAGACTTTCTCACTCACACTAGCCTCAAAAACAATAAAATACCTAGGAACAAACTTAACCAAAGACACCAAAGATCTCTACAACAATAATTTTAAACCCTGGAAGAAAGAAATTGAAGAAGACATCAGAAGATGAAAAAACCTCCCATGCTCATGGATTGGGAAATTAATATAGTAAAAATGTCCATTCTACCCAAACTCTTGTATAGATTTAATGCAATCCCAAACAAAATCCCCAAGAGTTTCTTCACAGGCTTGGAAAAAAGCGTCCTTAATTTCATTTGGAAAAAAAAAAGACCCCAAATAGCCTTAACAACCCTGAGTGAAAAGAGCAATATGGTGGGGGGGGTCTCTATACCAGACTTCAAACTATACTACAGGCCTATACTCATAAAAACAGCTTGGTAGTGGCACAAAAACAGACCTGTTGACCAATGGAATAAAACTGAAGATCCAATCTTGAGCACATACAATTTCAGCCATCTCATATTTGACAAGGGGGCCAAGAAAACACAATGGAGGAAAGACAGCATCTTCAGCAAGTGGTGTTGACAAAACTGGATCACCATTTGTAAAAGAATGAAATTAAACCCCTACCTCTCGCTCTGTACAGAAGTCAACTCCAGATAGATCAAAGACCTCAACGTAAAACCCCAAACTCTGAAGGTGATAGAAGAAAAAGTTGGTAGCAGACTACAAGACATAGGTGTAGGAAAAGACTTCCTAAATCAGACAGCAGCTGCGCAAGAATTAAGGTCGACAACTGACAAATGGGACCTCATTAAACTCAAAAGCTTCTGTACATCAAAAGAAACAATCAAGGAAATGAAGAGAAATCCCACAGAGTGGGAGTAAACCTTAACCACAGAAACATCTGACAACGCATTGATTTCCAGAATATATAAACTACTCAAAAAACAAAGAAGAAAGAAAACAAATGACCCACTCAGTAGATGGAGCAAAGAGCTGAACAGAGACTTCACAAATGAGGAATTAGAGATGGTTGAGAAACATCTTAAAAAGTGTTCAGGGCTGGATAGATGGCCAAGTGGTTATGAGTGGTGACTGCTCTTGCAGAGGACCTGGGTTCGATCCTCAGCACCCACATGGCAGCTGAGAACCGTCTTTAACTCCAGTTTCAGGGGAATCTGATGCCCTCTTCTGGCCTCCATGGCATTGCATGACATGGGTGCACAGACCTACATGCAGACAGTACATTCATACACATAAAAAAGAAATAAAATTAAAAAAAGAAGTGTTCAGCATCATTAATCATTAAGGAAATGCAAATCAAAACCACTTTAAGATATCATCTTACTCCAATAAGACTGGCTAGGATCAAGAAAACAAATGATACCAAGTGCTGGAGAGGTTGTGGGGAAAGAGGAACACCATCCACTGGTGGTGGGAATGTAAACTCATACAGCCACTATGGGAAGCAGTGTGGAAAACCCTTAAAAGACTCAAAATGAGCCTAACACCTGACCCAGTCATACCACTCCTGGGCATGTACCCACAAGACTCATCTTACCGCAGAGATACATGCACAGCCATGTTTATTGCAGCTCTCTTGACAATATCAAGGAGCTGGAACCAAGCCAAGTGCCCCTCAACTGACGAGTGGATGGAGAAAATGTGGTACATCTACACAGTGGAGTTCTATGCAGCGGTAAAGAGAGATGACATCATGAGATTTGCCAGTAAATGGCTGGAGCTAGAAGATATCGTGCTGAGTGAAGTAACACAGTCCCAGAAAAACAAATGGCAAATGGTATCCCTCATCTGTGGATGCTAGTACCAATTACCTAATTGTATGGCAAACTGAGCAACATCAATGTGATCTGAAAACAACTGTGCTCTTATATTGTGAATCCCTTAAAATATAACAAATAAATTTTAAAAAAGAAAAAAAAGAAAAAGTAACTATGAATTTGTGTGGCACATGTTAACCAAATACTTTTAAGCATTTATAAAAATTGGTTTTTCTGAACAACAACAAAAACAAAAAGACCAAACAACCACATCAATGTCTGGCACAGCATATGGCATTGGTATGGCACTTTTATCTTGGGGACAATCAAGGGCTAATTGAACTTAAATCCCACTAATGGATAGAATTGTAAACACATCCAAATACACATAGATAGAGAGATCATATATCTTAGAGAAATTCCAAAGGCTGTCACATCCTTAGACTGATGTAACTTCTTATTAATTGCAAAATATGCATCCAGACAAATACTCAGACAGCACTTGTGGGTAGTCATCTAAAGATAGATAGATGATGATAGTAGATAGATAGATAGATAGATAAGATAGATAGATAAGCTTAGAGATAGATAAGATGAATAGATATGATAGATAAGAGATAGATAGATAGATAGATAATAGATAGATAGGATATCTGTTTGGGTCCCGGTAAATCACAACGTGGCCACAATCCAAGAGATGTTCTTCCCTCTTTGGACCAGGCTAGCAGCTTCACAAGGCTACAAGCCTGCTGGCTAACAGTTCCTAGGCTGAGCTTCTGGCAAGGAGGGGCGAGGGAACCGCGAGTAGTCAGCCAAAGACAAAGGAAAGAGATTCAGATAGACTGGGAGACTCAGTTTTATTCATACCAGCCATGTGTTTATATACTAAAAGCTACTGTGCTCTAGACAAGGAAGTGGGGGGAAGGAGGAAGGGAAGGGTGAGCCACCCTGGCTCCTACCAGAGCACCTGTTTGTGTAAACAGTAAACAAGAGGCGTGACACTTAGCTCAATACCTCACCTCACGGAGCTCAGATAACTCCACAGAATCATTAAATGCCCCACAGAATATCAATAACTCTGGAAGCCCTGGGAACAGAGTCTGCAGGCTGTCCCTTATACTCAAGCCAAGAAAGTCCTCATTCCTACAACCAACTCATCAAAGAAGCTTCTCTTTTTTGCAACAGAATGAGACTATTACAAAGTACCATACCTGATTACACATAGAAATGGTCTGTGAATTGCCCAAGCCTTAGCAGCACATCCAACATGCAACCTTTACATCTAAGGCTCATGCACATAGAACAAAGAGCCAACCAAGACACTAATGAATCTCTTTTTTTTTTTTTTGTCTTTTTGAGACAGGGTCTTGGCCTGTACTCAAGCTGTCCTGGAAATTGCTATATGTTACACAGGCTGGGCCTTGACTCACAAAGATCCACCTGTCTCTGCCTCCCGAGTGCTGGGATTAAGGTGTGCACCACCATGCCGGGCTTCTAAAGACCTCTTAACTCACATTAAGAAAACTCCCTCATGTAACAGAGGCTTAGGAACTCAAAAGATCATAAATGGCCAAATGATAGAGATTAGGAGTCTGCAGTGTGGGTGGGCCATGTCAGGTCTCCTGAGATTAAAACTTAAAACTTCATTTACCCAAGGCTCAGAACCATGGTAGAAGAGGGGATGGAAATTATAAGAGGCTGGGAGGTGGTACATGACCACATGGAAAAAGAAACACTACAAACTCATGGGACCTTGCTCATAAGAACCTATACTCAATGTGTCAGCATGCAAGAGACCCATGCAAACTCAAGCGTACAAAAACCCCCAGCATGGAACTGGGAAAATTGACAGCATACCTAATCCTTGCTGTAAAAAAATATTTCAACTATTTAGTGTTGTGTGAGGAAGATCTGGTCTTCTTTAAAGTAAGGGACTCTGGACAGGTCTGGCCAAGAGCTCAGTGGATGAGTTTGCACAGAATGGCCAGGGACACTAATTTGGAACAATAGGCCTTCAGACAAATGAAAGAATATAGGATTCACAATGGGAGGAGCTGTGGTAGGGTGCCAAGGGAGAAAGGGGTATGAAAGGTGACTAAGGTTGATTGAGAGGGTATGTATGGGAAAAAAAAAATACCCAACAAAAAAAAAATTAAAAAATTTTTTAAAAATCGAAATGTTGGATGTATTTTAAGTGACTTCTTTGATTTAACATAATGTTCTCCAATTCTTGTCAACCATGCATGTTGTTACAAGTGACAGAATTTCATTTTTGTAGATGAACAATATTTGTGTGTGTATGTGTGTTGTGACTTTCTCTTTATTAATGCACCCTCACTCAGGTTGAGTCTACATCTTGTCTGTTGTGTCCTGAGATTTCTGGAATGTACACCAGCTTGCTGAAGAAATTTGTTTATAAAAGAATTGGACAGAGTCTTCTAATGAGAAAGACACACTATGTTAATGTATTTAGTGATAAATTAACTTTCTGAATAGTCCAATTGCATTATTTCTTTTTCCGAATCCTGATATTAGCCAATTTTCCAAAACAAAAGGCTAAGCTTTCAAAAATTGAAGTGATCTATCAATTTAATTTTGAGTCAACTTAAAGGCCACTTAGAGTCCTATATCCGAGTATTTTCTTTATCACTAAGTCCACTTGTTATTTTATAACTAAAACTAGTTGAAAGAAACCACTTTATCATCTCTTTCCTACAGACCTTCAAAATATTTTGACAAATAATGGAAATAGGAAAAGCCGATCTGGGTTCCATCAGTCAAGAACACAGATTCTGATATCATACCAATGTGGATTCAAATTCTAACTTTGCTATTTATTCATGTAGCCTCAAGATATTCGTTTAATCTCTCTACTCAGTTTTTTATCCTATAAAATGGTGACAGTAACCAAATTGTATTATTAAATGTTTTTTGAATATGAAAAAAAAAAACCTGTGTGCAGTTTTCAGTCCAGGCGGCGGGGGGTCGCGCGTTGGTAACATTAAGTGTGTGAGGGTGGGAGCAAATGTTACTTATTACTTGTTACAATACATTTTATATATCATTTCTGGTATCCTTTACTGTCCATGATGTAATGTTTCATTATCCATCTATTTCTTCCCACTTATGAGAACCCTAAACCAATAGTACATTCATGAGGAAGAAGGTCAGGTGAGGTGGTTGTTATGATAGAGATTAAAGAGGTGACTCAATGGACTTTTGAGGGGAAACAAAAGTGTTATGCTACTTCATTTATCTACTGATAAAACTTCAGTAATAGACAAAGTGCCCTCAAATTACTGGTAAAAATACAAATGATAAAATAAAATTTATTCATAGAAACAAATATTAAGTATCTATTATATAGTCGTTGTGCAAAAATAATGATGTGCCTAGCAGGAAACAGAACTTTGTACAACTATTTTCTTATAATTGTGCTTAACTGTTGCAATGAATAAGAAAGGAGTGCTGTAAGGAGATGAGGACAGAGCTAATGGAGAAAGTGAGCTTTCTGATCCTGAACTGTGGGGAGAGGCGTCAGAGAGGGCTTCTGGGAGGGCACGTGCAGAGATTAGAGCTTAGGGAGGAGCAACAGTCTAGAACTCTCATGTGAGGACTGCAGTCCTCCTGAGGAAGTGGTGTCACTGGGACAATCAGTGCAGATCAGACCTGCATCTACACTCAGAAACACTGACCTGCTCCAACTTTGAAGTAAAACAGCTTGCCGGTGTAACCATGGTGTTGAACATAACCTATAAATGTACTCATTTAAAATAAAAGAATAGCCAGGGCATGGTGGCACATTCCTTTGAATCTCAGCAACTCAGGAGGCAGAAGCAAAGGCTATCTCGTGGAGTTTCAAGGCCAGCCTGTCTAACACAGTGAGCCCAAGGCCAACTGGGAATAAAGGGATACCTTGCTCAAAAAAAAAATATAATAAACAATTTTTTGATATTTTGAGAAAGAATGCTAATTCTCTAAGAAGGAGAAAGAAAGTCACCATATAAATGACTTTAAACTGAAAAGGAGTAAAAAATGGCAAGACTGAGTATATAGGTATGGTTCTACATGACTTCTCATGTTTCTGCATGAAACACTGGCTCGCCTTTACTGGACCATCATTCTGAAGATATCTGTATTTGATTACCCTTGGAGAATTGGAATAGAGTAGAGCATAACTGGATGGGAAGAGACAGGACAGGGTAGGACAGGACAATACAGGACAAGACAGGGCAAGACAAGATCAGACAGGGCAGGGCAGAGAGGAGCAGAACATGAATTCTCCTCAAAGGAAATGGCAGGTAGGCTTACTGCCCATCAGGAGGGATTACCATCCCTTTCATTCAAAGCACTCCAGTGCAGTAGGGGGGGTCACCTGGCCCCTCATAGTTCTCTGGTAGTCTGGAGGCTCAGGGATGTATACCAAGAGTAACAGATAGATAGAAAAAGGAAGACAAAAAGATAGTAATACAGATAGGAAGCCATTCAGAGGGAAACTGAAAGCATGGGTCCTATAGCCCTGCTGTACAGTTTGAAGTCCAGGCATACTGCTCCATAAGTTTGCCATTTTCTTCCAGGGAATAAAATAAAAGTTAATATTTACCAGGTTGTTTTATGGGAAGTGAACAATCTTACATAAATCTGAAAGGTTTTAATCATAAGAAAGAAAAACTAGTAAAAAGCTGAATATAATTCATGAACATAGAGGCAAAATCATGATGAAACTACTACTAAACTGAATTCGGAGTTTCTTTTTTGTTATGTTTGCTTTGTTTTTTGAGACTGAGAATGGAAGGCACTATTCAGATTATGCCATTGGTGGCTCCAGACATTTTCTAGCAATCTTTAGGTGGACATCACTGTGCTGGTGGAGATGTAGCGTACTGTTGGAAAGGGGGTCTTCTACAGTTATTTCCTCTAAATTGAAGTCTTTCCTCTTAGAAGGAAAAAGGAAGGTCATAAGGCTCAGGAAGTTCATAAAACTTACAAGATTAACAAGGCCCTTCCCAAAATTATATAAGCAATAATTCATTGCTAGCAGGGCAGAATCTACCTTCAACGGAGTAGCCTACAAGTTGCACAGAAAACTCCAGTTTTTGTTTTTATGAGTTATCACCCAGTCTGAGATGAGCTTTGTGTTGAATCAGCTGAGGGTGGAATATCCACAGGTGCAATCCCAAGAATCTGCCTCTCCCCCATGGTATAGGATGGTGTTCTCTGCCCCATGCTGTTGGTGATAAGACCTGCAACCAAAGCTGAGCCATTTCAGGATGGTGCATCCTTAGTGGAGTGGGGACCCCCAGGTTGTCTACCTCTACAGGAAATGGAGTGGCGCACCTACTTGAGGAATGGAGTCTGCCATGTGCATACAGACATGCTCTCAAAATGCCTGGCAGAGTAGAGGATATGTTGAATATATCACAACTTATTCAAATAGCAAGGATGGGATGGGAGTATAATCAGGCTATCGTGGCAACTCCCTTGCCTTGTTCCTGGATGAAAAACATAAATGAGAATGTTCAAGCAACTGTCTTCCCAGAAGAACAGTTCCCATTAAAGAGGAATTGCAATAAGAACACTTATGGATGCTAACCCCACCACGACCACATTAGTCTCTGATTTGGCAAGAAAACATAAAAAGGAGGATGAGATAGAATATTGGCTGAGCCAGCCTTACAGCAAATGGATACAGGAGGAAAGACGACAAAATGGGATTCTGTGGGGCTAAAAAGAAACCCTTTGTAGGACCTCAAAAAACATGGAACCCCTGGGAAAAATCAGATAGTGATAAAGGGCAGATGAAGTAGAGGTAATGGAAACTAGCCCTCAGGTCCCACCTTTAACACAAAGGGATGAAAAATCCATAATGTGGCATGTAGACATTAATTTTGACCCAATACACGAAACTATGAAAATCAGGAATGATCCCTAACCCCTCTGAACTCTTGAAGCTGAAATATAACTAAAAACTTATTTTATTTCCAAAGCCATTGTTAAAATTGAAGCCTTATGGCAATTTCACCACAAATTTCGCCAATCAAATCGAACCGGCCATCCCTCTTTGTCACCTTATCTAGACCGCATCCCCTCTTATTCCGTCGCGCCCCCACCCCACCCCACCATAAGCTCATGTGCATTCTGCCAAATATGTTTCTCACCTTTTTCTCAGTCTCTTTAAAATTTTCAATGCAGTTCACTGTTTCACACAGTTCACCATTTGCAGTAAGTTCTTTGACCCAGTCTTTGGTTGTTATTTGGTGTATCCTTCAAATTTTGCAGCACTCCTCCAAAATATGCAATAGGGCCATGCCACATATATTGAGATGATGGCATCTTAGGGCATCTTCAGCTTATGAATTTCTTTTTCTTTTTTTTTTTCTTTATTAAGATGAAAGATGTCATGTTTTCCTTAAGGAAGTGTTTTTGAAGGCTCCTCCTTGGCAAGCCCAAGAGAACCAGCAGTCCCTTCCTTGTTGGGCTCACACGGGGTCTTTTCCCCCTCCCATGGTCCGCAATGAGGCCCAGTAAGGCAACAGGGTCCATGTCTCGATCCTCCTGTAGCTAAGTCATCCGTAATACGGCCTGGGCAGTCCAACAATGGCAGTCCAACAATACTCTGAAGATGCTGAAACCCCAGTAGTAAAATCTCCACAAGCTGAATGTCTCTGTTAAAATCTCAGTGGCTGCAGTCACCCTCTGGCACTGAAGGTTTGGAGGATTCTTGGAGAATCTTTAGTCCATATTGGAAGGTTGGAAGGTTGGAAGGTTGAGAAGTTGTAAAGTTGTGTCTCATGTCTTGAAAGATGGCAAAACAGTGGCAGACCACAGAGTAGCTGCACTTGGGCCAGTAAAAAAGAAATTATTGAAGACAGGCCAAAATAATAGTGCCTTTTTTTAACGTTTTGTCTTTTTACTAAGGTCTTCAAGTTTGATAGTACCTGAAGTACAATTTCTCAGGCCCTTACTAATTGATTTATTTCTAGTTTATACTTTCCTTTTGGAATGTTTAAGGGCCACACAGGCCCAAGATTAACCAGGTTTTTGTTTTCTCACGGTCAGGTGAGNTAACAACAGGATATGTTCTCCACATATAAGGATTTGGGGCTAAAATCCAGAAACTAGAGAGAACATATATTGCTTGTTTTTCTGAATCTGTGTTACTTTACTTAACAGTTTTTAGTTCCATCCATTTACCTGCAAATTTCATGTTTTAATCTTTCTTTACCACCAAGTAAACTCCATTGTATAAATGTACCACATTTTTTAAAATCCATTCATTAGTTGAAGGGCATTTAGGTTTTTTTCATTTCTTAGCTATTGTGAAAAGAACAGCAACAAAACTAGATGTACAAATATCTCTAGAGTAGGATGATTCCTTTGAGTATATGCCAAGGAGTGGTATAACTGGATCATATGATAGATTTATTTTTCATTTTTAAAGAGTTCTCACACTGCTTTCCATAGCGGTTGTGATCTCACCAGCAGTGAATGAGCATTTCCTTTTCTCTGCATCCTCACCAGCATTTGGTTTCTGTTGTTCTTTTGATCTTAGCCAGTGTGACTGAGGTGCAAGATAGAGGCCAGCCTGGTCCACATAGTACTTCCAGGTGGGCTGGGACTAGGGAGACCCTGCCAAAAAAAGATGAAATCTTAAAGTGGTTTTAATTTTCATTTCCCTAATTAGTAACAATATTGAACCCTTTTTTTTTTTTTTGGTCTTTTTGAGACAGGGTCTTCCTGTAGCTCCAGCTGTCCTGGAATTCATTATGTACACCAGGCTGGCCTTGAACTCACAAAGATCCACCTGTCTCTGCCTCCCGAGTGCTGGGATTAAAGGTGTGCACCACCATGCCTGGCTTCTAAAGAATCTCTTAACTCACATTAAGAAAACTCCCTCATGTAACAGAGGGCTAGGAACTCAAAAGATCATAAATGGCCAAATGATAGAGATTAGGAGTCTGCAGTGTGTGTGGGTCCATGGTCAAGTCTCTGATATTAAACTTCATTTACCCAAGGCTCAGGAACCATTGTAGAAGAGTGGATGGAAAATTATAAGAGGCTGGGAGGTGGTACATGACCACATGGAAAGAGAAACCTACAAACTCATGGGACCTTGCTCATATGAACCTATACCAATGGTGTCAGCATGCACAAGACCCATGCAAACTCAAGCAGACAAAAACCCAGCATGGAACTGGGAAAATGGACAGCAGACCCTAATCTTGGCTGAAAAAATATTGGCAACTGATTAGTGTTGGTGAGGAAGAGCTGGTCTTCTTAAAGTAAGGGACTCTGGACAGGCTGCCAAGAGCTCAGTGGATGAGTTTGCACTGAGGAATGGCCAGGGACACTAATTTGGAACAATAGGCCTTCAGACAAATGAAAGAATATATGAGTCACAATGGGGGACTGTGGTAGGGTGCCAATGGAGAAGGGGGTATAAAGGTGACTAAGGTTGATTGAGAGGGTATGTATGAAATACACAAAAATTAAAAAATTTTTTAAAAATAGAAATGTGGATGTATTTTAAGTGACTTCTTTGATTTAACATAATGTTCTCCAATTCTTGTCAACCATGCATGTTGTTACAAGTGACAGAATTTCATTTTTGTAGATGAACAATATTTGTGTGTGTATGTGTGTTGTGACTTTCTCTTTATTAATGCACCCTCACTCAGGTTGAGTCTACATCTTGTCTGTTGTGTCCTGAGATTTCTGGAATGTACACCAGCTTGCTGAAGAAATTTGTTTATAAAAGAATTGGACAGAGTCTTCTAATGAGAAAGACACACTATGTTAATGTATTTAGTGATAAATTAACTTTCTGAATAGTCCAATTGCATTATTTCTTTTTCCGAATCCTGATATTAGCCAATTTTCCAAAACAAAAGCTTCAAAAATTGAATTGGGATCACGAATCAATTTAATTTTGAGTCAACTTAAAGGCCACTTAGAGTCCTATATCCGAGTATTTTCTTTATCACTAAGTCCACTTGTTATTTTATAACTAAAACTAGTTGAAAGAAACCACTTTATCATCTCTTTCCTACAGACCTTCAAAATATTTTGACAAATAATGGAAATAGGAAAAGCCGATCTGGGTTCCATCAGTCAAGAACACAGATTCTGATATCATACCAATGTGGATTCAAATTCTAACTTTGCTATTTATTCATGTAGCCTCAAGATATTCGTTTAATCTCTCTACTCAGTTTTTTATCCTATAAAATGGTGACAGTAACCAAATTGTATTATTAAAATGTTTTGAATATTAAAAAAAAAACCTTGTGTGCAGTTTTCAGTCCAACTCCTAGAGTACAGTAAGTGTATAGCAAATGTTACTTATTACTTGTTACAATACATTTTATATATCATTTCTGGTATCCTTTACTGTCCATGATGTAATGTTTCATTATCCATCTATTTCTTCCCACTTATGAGAACCCTAAACCAATAGTACATTCATGAGGAAGAAGGTCAGGTGAGGTGGTTGTTATGATAGAGATTAAAGAGGTGACTCAATGGACTTTTGAGGGGAAACAAAAGTGTTATGCTACTTCATTTATCTACTGATAAAACTTCAGTAATAGACAAAGTGCCCTCAAATTACTGGTAAAAATACAAATGATAAAATAAAATTATTCAAGAAACAATATTAAGTATCTATTATATAGTCGTTGTGCAAAAATAATGATGTGCCTAGCAGGAAACAGAACTTTGTACAACTATTTTCTTATAATTGTGCTTAACTGTTGCAATGAATAAGAAAGGAGTGCTGTAAGGAGATGAGGACAGAGCTAATGGAGAAAGTGAGCTTTCTGATCCTGAACTGTGGGGAGAGGCGTCAGAGAGGGCTTCTGGGAGGGCACGTGCAGAGATTAGAGCTTAGGGAGGAGCAACAGTCTAGAACTCTCATGTGAGGACTGCAGTCCTCCTGAGGAAGTGGTGTCACTGGGACAATCAGTGCAGATCAGACCTGCATCTACACTCAGAAACACTGACCTGCTCCAACTTTGAAGTAAAACAGCTTGCCGGTGTAACCATGGTGTTGAACATAACCTATAAATGTACTCATTTAAAATAAAAGAATAGCCAGGCATGGTGGCACATGCCTTTAATCTCAGCACTCAGGAGGCAGAAGCAGGCAATCTCTGGGAGTTCAAGGCCAGCCTGGTCTACACAGTGAGCTCCAAGCCAACTGGGACTAAAGGGAGACCTTGTCTCAAAAAAAAAGATAATAAACTAATTTTTTGATATTTTGAGAAAGAATGCTAATTCTCTAAGAAGGAGAAAGAAAGTCACCATATAAATGACTTTAAACTGAAAAGGAGTAAAAAATGGCAAGACTGAGTATATAGGTATGGTTCTACATGACTTCTCATGTTTCTGCATGAAACACTGGCTCGCCTTTACTGGACCATCATTCTGAAGATATCTGTATTTGATTACCCTTGGAGAATTGGAATAGAGTAGAGCATAACTGGATGGGAAGAGACAGGACAGGGTAGGACAGGACAATACAGGACAAGACAGGGCAAGACAAGATCAGACAGGGCAGGGCAGAGAGGAGCAGAACATGAATTCTCCTCAAAGGAAATGGCAGGTAGGCTTACTGCCCATCAGGAGGGATTACCATCCCTTTCATTCAAAGCACTCCAGTGCAGTAGGGGGGGTCACCTGGCCCCTCATAGTTCTCTGGTGGTCTGGAGGCTCAGGGATGTATACCAAGAGTAACAGATAGATAGAAAAAGGAAGACAAAAAGATAGTAATACAGATAGGAAGCCATTCAGAGGGAAACTGAAAGCATGGGTCTTATAGCCCTGCTGTACAGTTTGAAGTCCAGGCATACTGCTCCATAAGTTTGCCATTTTCTTCCAGGGAATAAAATAAAAGTTAATATTTACCAGGTTGTTTTATGGGAAGTGAACAATCTTACATAAATCTGACAAGGTTATCATAAGAAAGAAAAACTATAAAGTAATATAATTCATGAACATAGAGGCAAAATCATGATGAAACTACTACTAAACTGAATTCTGATTTTCTTTTTTGTTATGTTTGCTTTGTTTTTTGAGCTAGACTGGAAGGCACTATTCAGATGATGCCATTGGTGGCTCCAGACATTTTCTAGCAATCTTTAGGTGGACATCACTGTGCTGGTGGAGATGTAGCGTACTATTGGAAAGGGGGTCTTCTACAGTCATTTCCTCTAAATTGAAGTCTTTCCTCTTAGAAGGAAAAAGGAAGGTCATAAGGCTCAGGAAGTTCATAAAACTTACAAGATTAACAAGGCCCTTCCCAAAATTATATAAGCAATAATTCATTGCTAGCAGGGCAGAATCTACCTTCAACGGAGTAGCCTACAAGTTGCACAGAAAACTCCAGTTTTTGTTTATATGAGTTATCACCCAGTCTGAGATGAGCTTTGTGTTGAATCAGCTGAGGGTGGAATATCCACAGGTGCAATCCCAAGAATCTGCCTCTCCCCCATGGTATAGGATGGTGTTCTCTGCCCCATGCTGTTGGTGATAAGACCTGCAACCAAAGCTGAGCCATTTCAGGATGGTGCATCCTTAGTGGAGTGGGGACCCCCAGGTTGTCTACCTCCACAGGAAATGGAGTGGCGCACCTACTTGAGGAATGGAGTCTGCCATGTGCATACAGACATGCTCTCAAAATGCCTGGCAGAGTAGAGGATATGTTGAATATATCACAACTTATTCAAATAGCAAGGATGGGATGGGAGTATAATCAGGCTATCGTGGCAACTCCCTTGCCTTGTTTTGGATGAGAAAACATGAAACTGAGGTTCAGCTGTCTTCCCAGAAGAACTTTCCCATTAAAGAGGAATTGCAATAAGAACACTTATGGATGCTAACCCCACCACGACCACATTAGTCTCTGATTTGGCAAGAAAACATAAAAAGGAGGATGAGATAGAATATTGGCTTACCATTCCTTACAGCAAATGGAGTACAGAGAAAAGACAGTACAAATTGGATCTGTGCTAAAGAAACCTTTGTAGGACTCAAAAACATGGAACCCCTGGGAAAAATCAGATAGTGATAAAGGGCAGATGAAGTAGAGGTAATGGAAACTAGCCCTCAGGTCCCACCTTTAACACAAAGGGAGGAAAAATCCATAATGTGGCATGTAGACATTAATTTTGACCCAATACACGAAACTATGAAAATCAGGAATTATCCTACCTCTGAACTCTTGAACTGAGAAAAACTTATTTATTTCCAAAGCCATTTTTATTGAAGCCTTATGCATTTCACACAAAATTTCCCAATCAAATCTAGACCCATCCCCTCTTCCTCGCCCCCACCCCACCCCACCATAGCTCATGCATTCTGCCAAATATGTTTCTCACCTTTTTCTCAGTCTCTTTTAAAATTTTCAATGCAGTTCACTGTTTCACACAGTTCACCATTTCAGTAAGTTCTTTGACCCAGTCTTTGTTGTTGTTGTTGTTCCTTCCAATTTGCATCACTCCAAAATATGCATATATGCATGCCACATATATTGAGATTATGGCATCTTAGCATCTTCAGCTTATGATTTCTTTTTTTTTTTTCTTTATTAAGCTGAAAGATGTCATGTTTTCCTTAAGGAAGTGTTTGAAGGCTCCTCCTTGGCAAGCCCAAAGAACCATCAGTCCTGCCCTTGTGCTCCACACTGGGGTCTTCCCTTCCCATGGTCACCAAATGAGGCCCAGTAAGCACAGGGTCCTGTCTCGATCCTCCTGTACTGGTCTCCGTAATACAGCCTGGGCAGTCCAACAATGGCAGTCTATACTCTGAAGAGGCTGAAACCCCAGTAGTATCTCCACAAGCTGAATGTCTCTGCAGTCCCCATCTGGCACTGAAGGTTTGGAGGATTCTTGGAGAGACATGAGTCTTCAGTTCATATTGGAAGGTTGAAAAGCTGTGTCTCATGTCTTTGAAAGATGGCAAAATCAGTGGCAGCCACAGAGTAGCTGCACTTGCCAGTAAAAATTGAAGACAGGCAAAATAATAGTGCCTTTTTTTAACGTTTTGTCTTTTTTACTAAGGTCTCAAGTTTTATACCTGAAGTACAATTTCTCAGGCCTTACTAATTATTTATTTCTAGTTATACTTTCCTTTTAGATGTTTAAGGCCACACAGCCCAGATTAACCAAGGTTTTTGTTTTCTCAAGGTCAGTTGAGAATCTGGTCCTCAGAGGTCACTCAGGTTTTGAAGGAGGAGGGAGCCCTTGGCTCCTTTTGGCTTTTCATTTACCAGTTCTATCCACTTGAGGACAAAGTAAGGTCTTGCTAGACCAGGGTTCCCTTTCTAAAGCATGAGCAGACTTTCCTCTTTATAGATTGGAGACTGGTTGAAGTCCCATTAGTGGATCTCCAAGACTTCCCTGCACAGGAAGACCAGTGACTCATATTTGTAGGACATTTCAAGAGATGTCCCCATACATAGTCCCCTGAGACTTAATTGACCTCTGAGGGAAAGGAAAAATGTTATCCCTTAAGATCCTCAGCCAAATTGGTATGGGCATTAAGTATGGTTGTTAAGCATCCAGAAAGGCTAAGTTACACCAACCTGACACTTTTTTTCTGGTTATACTTTTTTTTTTTTTTGGATGTTTAAGGCCACACAGTAATCCCAGATTAGCCAAGGCTTTTGTTTTCTCTAGGTGGGAAAAACTTTTAAACAAGAAATGAAAGTGCCCCTCCCAGAGTCTGTGGGACTAGATGCTAATGGGATCCGTCTTAACGCCATGGAAGACTGCATTGTACCACTGATGGATACGATTTCTTAACCCTCTTTGAGACACAGGCTGTATAATCTGAGGCAATATGAGGGAAATCAGTTCCTTATGGACTGGCTCACAAGAGCCATTAGGAACTCTTGGTTGTCACCAGCTAAAGCCTTCATGAATGTCATGGACTAAAAGACAGTTGAAGAAAGGCAGGCATTGTTGGAATTGAGCACACAAGATGTTGTGTTTGATGTCTAGCACACCAGTCCTAACAGAACTGTGTTCACAAGACAGTTAAGAAGAAATTAATTATTGGGCTGGAGAAATGGCCTAGTGGTTAAGAGCGCCGACTGCTCTTGCAGAGGACCCAGGTTCAATTCCCAGCATCCACATAGTGGCTGAGAACAGTCTTTGACTCCAGTTCCAGGGGAATCTGACACCCTCTTCTGACTTCTGTGGCATTGCATGACACGGATGCACAAACCTACATGAAGACAATACATTTATACACATAAAAAGTAAATAAAATTTAAAAAAAGAAGAAACTAATTCATCAGGAACCTTGGAACTAGTATGGGACTTTAGTGGTTTTGCTGAACCCCATGATCTGTATGAGATGCAAAAGGCTCTGACACATCTGATAGGTTTAGATTGGAATGTCAATCACATCTGGGAAGTGCTAAAACACTCAGGAAGGAATAATAAAGAAAGAAGATCATGAGGCCTTTCCAGGTGACTTAGAGACGAATGTGTTGAGCTGAAGTTTTTAGGGGAAAAAAATGACAAAAGCCAAATACAATGCTAGTGAGTCTCTAGAAGGCTTTAACAACTGAGCAGCAATGCACCAAAGGAATGAAAGAGGGTACAGAGAAGTACAGGTGAAAAGATCAAGCATGTCCTGGGACTGAGTCAATTGTCTCCCCCAGAGTAGACCACATACAATTCTCTTCTCTGAGAACATATTCTGAAGGTAGAGATTGCTTACCCAGCCTAAGACCCCTTCAGTAATGATGAAAAGACTACAGTTATGGCACCAGCTTGGAGCCTGTTGGAGCAGGAGAGCCAGTTCTACCAGCAGCATGGCAGATGAGAGCATGGCCTCCTCTTGGTCCTGAGTCAGGCCTAGAGCACAATCCACCCCCATCAATCCCTAAGGCATAGCCTAGGATAAGAATTCAGGATGGCATAGCATGAATAGGGGTGACCAGGAAATGTGAGTCAAGGCTGGGAAGTAGAACACAACCAACTCATACCATCTTGGAAAGCGACAGGGCTTAATCAAACACCTGAACATGTGGAACCCCAATGTTGGACACCCAGAGCCAAATGCATACTCACCCTGTGGGGGTGTCCAGGTTCCAATCCTGCTCATCTGCCATCTGTCAATCCTGCCTTTCCTCCTGGCTCCTGTCCCCCTCCTGCAGGAGTTCCCTGAGGAATCCAGCTTTCCTTCCATGTCAGCACCCATATCCTGTATCACAGCCATGATGGCCAGCATACCAGCCTCAGGCCCTTTCCCTCCCCCATTCACACCACCTGCCCCTGGCATGTGCCCTGTAAATCTTCTGGCTCCTGGTAAGTGCCCAGGAATGCTGATGGAGAGGAAGATGCAGAAGAAAATGAAGAAAGCTCACAAAGATGCACACACAAGACAAGCACAGCAAGCCTTTCTCCTCTCCCTCCTCCTCCTCCAGCAGTGACTGACTGGACCCTCCTCCCCTCAAGTCTCACCTGTTCTGCTCCTACATAAAGCTTCAGCTCTCATCTCTACTAGGGGAAATTAGGCCCCCTCCCCCTGTCCCACTCCTTCCTGTGCCTTCCCCTGCTGCTCAGCCCTGACTGGCTAGGGAGACTGGGAAGAAGACCTCCCTGGGCTAGCAAAGTCTGCCCTCTCCCTGCTTGAGAGAGATGAAGAGTTTAGCAGGGGAGCTGCCTTTTGAAGATGGTGAACCGCCAGCATAATGAGGAAGAGAACTTTAAGATCTCTAAATGTGATCTTTTTTCATTTCTTGTCTTAATACTTGTAGTTGGGGTTTTGTGGAAATTTAATTCTGATGAAAAGCTTGTACTTTCTTTTTTTTTTTTTCTTGCTTTTTGAGACAGGGTCTCCTTATAGCCCCAGCTGGCCTGGAACTCACTCTGTAGACTACGCTGGCCTTGAACTCACAGAGGCCCACCTGCCTCTGCCTCCCAAGTGCTAGGATTAAAGGCATTCGCTACCACACCCGGCTTAAAGATGGTTCTTAGCTGCCATGTGGGCTGGGAATTAAACCCTGGTCCTCTGCAAGAGCAGTCAGCACTCTTAACCTCTGAGCCATCTCTCCAGCTCCAAAGCTTGTACTTTTGTAATGGTTGCACATTAGGGTGATTTAGTGGCAACTGTGGCCTTTTTGATTGCAGTAACTGCAAAGCTGCTGGGAAGTAGAGTCCTTTGGGTTGATAAGCACTTTTTTGTTTGTTTGTTTTGCCACAGGGTTTCCCTGTAGCCACACCTGGCCTTCTGGAACTCACTATGTAGACCAGGCTGGCCTCTATCTCTCAGACATTCCCCTGCTTCCCAAGTGCTGGGATTGAAAGTTTGTGCCACCAGACCCATCTTGATGAACCCTTCTTTTTTTTTGGGGGGGGGTCTTTTTGAGACAGGGTCTCCCTGTAGCCCCAGCTGGCCTGGAACTCACTCTGTAGACTAGGCTGGCCTTGAATTCACAGAGATCCGCCTGCCTCTACCTCCCAAGGTTAAAGGCGTGCACTACCATGCCTGCTGATGAACTCTTCTTGAACCTGGTCAATTCCTTAGTTCAATATGCTATCTCGGACTATTCTCTAGCCCAGTTTAAATAAGGCTATTTCTCCTGGAAAAAAATTCAGGGAGGCTAGTGGTGAATAATTGTGGATTATAGAGGACTACATAAGGCAATTTCCCAACCATGCTACTATACACAACAGTGATCTGAATCCCAAGATGCATCGTGTACTGAATTTCAAGACAAATTGGCACTTGTTTGGAACAATAGTCGACCTTCGGGAATCTTTCCCATCCTTTGTCAAGGTTTCATAGAATCTAACTTTTAAACCTGTAAAAGGTTTCATAGAATACTAACATTTGAGTGTCTTATAGATTTGGAAAAGCATCTAGAAGTTAGAGAGTATAAATGATGGCACCTTCTGTGGATGGAAAACAGTCTATCAGAAGCAGCAATTATTGAATAAATAAAATCCCAGTGTCCAGGTAAGCCCCTATGAGCCATTAGCCAGGGAGACCCCTGAATATACACAAACCATAAGAGTTATTATCACTGCTGTTGTTTGCGTGCCAGAACTAAATAACAGCTCCCTATTCCTGAATAATCTACTACAAGACATGGTGAAACCACTCTGGGACTAAGCTGGAAGTCCCCTCTAACAGCTAGCTTTCATGGGGCTCAAAGATGCTACTAGGGGAGAATTGTCACCAAGTCAGACTCTGTGGTGGTTTGAATGAGAATGTCCCCCATAGACTCCCAGCATTCAGACATTTTTGTCCCAAATTGGTGGGGTTGTTTTGGGAGGTCTTAAAAGGTGTGGCCACATTGGAGGAAGCACATCATGTCACTGGGGTTGGGCTTGGGGTAGTCTTGGAGAGTTCAAAAAGCCTTGCCAGTCTCTAGGCACTCCCTCTGCTTCCTGTGCCTGTTTGAAGATGTGAACCTTGACTTTCTGCTCCAGCTCCAGCCACCATGCCTCCCCTCCATGATGGACTCTAATTCCCTGGAACCGTGCTCAAATAAACTCTTCCTTCTATAAGCTCCCTTGGTCATGGTGTTTCCATCACAGCAACAGAAAAGTGACTGATATATATTCCATCATGGGCCTTCTGTGCTACTCTACCAATGGCACAGGCAAGTTCTGCCTGTCCAAAAGTGGCAGGACTTATGGGAGGAACCAATTGGATTTAAGGCCCACACCACAGGTGGGAACTCATATGTAGTACTGTTATCCAGGACAAAAGGTATGGCTGGCAAGATCATAGCCCCAGTGTGTAAGCCATTGACATTGCCTTGTTGAAAAAAATGTGGTATGCCCAAGAAATTGCCTTCTAAACATTTGAATTTATACCCATAGATTACTACTGCTGTCAGTCTCAGCTGTGGAGGCAGTAGTTTTTGTAGATATTCATAAATGGTTAAATCACCAAAAATAAATGACTATTACTGTGACATAGTGACCCAGTGCTTAGCCAGAAATGAAAGAAAATAATCACACATCTGTATCATCCCCTCCAAGGCTAGGGAATGTCACAGACGAATGGAAAAACAATAAGAGCCAGAGGTTGGTGTAGCTATTGAAACATTCCTCCTCAGGGGGAGGGGTCTCATAAGACTCAGGAAACTCACAAATTTTATAAGATTCACCAAGTTCATGGAACAAGAGGCCCTGGGTCCTTTCCCAAAACTATATAAGCAGTAAACAACTATGAAGAGGAGACTCTTCAGTTCAGTTGCCTTCAAGTAGTACAGAAAACTCTAGGTGATGCAGTTCTCTTGCTGGGGAAGGCATTTGTTGAATCAGCTGCCTGAAAGTCACCCATGTTCCTTCCACCATGTAGGTTCTGAGTATAGAATGCAGATTGTCAGGCTTAGTACCAGACACCTTTGCCTGCTGAGCCATTTTGCTAGCCTTGTATCTTCATTGTTAGAAATAGTTCAAAAGTTTTAACAAAAAAAAAAGATTAAAAGTAAAAAAGCATAAAATGGAAATATGAAGTAATATTTTATACAAAAACATTTTTAAGTTATACTTAAAAGTTAAATATTCTTACAAAAAAGCCAAAAGGTTTTTTTATTACAATGAAAGTAACAGTAAGATTAATTTACTATTGAAGAAAAGATTCACTTTTATCAATTCAGTGTAGCATAAGTACACAGTGTTGATAAAGCTACATGGTCACAGTAATGGTGTGGTGATTTGAATGAGAATGTCTCCATAGGCTGGTGCATTTGGGTACTTACTAGTTGGTGACACTGTTTGCAGAGATTTAGGAGGTATGGTCTTTCTGGAAGAAGCACATTAGGGGGACAGGTTTGGGGAGTTCATAGCCTTGCCCCACTTCCATTGTTCTGATTCCAGAAAGCTGTTGAAGATGAGAGCTTTCTGCTCTAGCTGCCTCTGCTGCCACACCTTCCCCACCAGGATGGACTCTGAGTTCTCTGGAACCATAAGTCCAAATAAATGGAACTATGAGTTGCCTTTGTCATAGTATTTTTAGCACAGCAACAAAAATGTAGCAGTACAAATGGCCAAGGCCTTCACAGTCACTGCAAATTCATTCGCCTACCCAGAGCCACTTCCAGTCCTGGAAGTACCAATCACCATAAGTGCTCTTTGTACAGGTACCCCAATATTTACTTTTTATACCATATTTTCACTGTGGTCTTTCAATGTTCACATACACTAATACATAATATTGTGTTAGAATTGCCTAAATATTCAGTACAGTAACGTGTCATACCTGTCTACAATTCAAGAAATAGGCCATAGAGCTTAGAATAACCCTGTGTGGACAAACATTTGATGATAGTGGAGGCTGTGTTATCTAGTATCATGTGCAGGAGACTCTAGCCTCCAGCTCTGCGTAAATGCACTCTGTGATGACCACAGTGATAATCACCTAACGAGGTATTTTTCAGAATGCATCCCCAACATTAAGTGATATGTGACTACATAAATTCAGCTCAGGAACTAGGTTAACTTCTCCTACTCTCATAAACCTGTCCATACCCTCTTGATGCTCAGTCAATGCTGCCATAAAACATCAGCTGAGGTGCTTCAGCATTTTCTTCTTTTAACACTCCCATTTCTCAGTCAAGATGACAAAGTGGGTTCAAGAAAACACATGAAAATCGGAAACATTTTGTAGATTTTTCCCTTTACCTAATTTTCCCTTTCCTTACTTTGCCCACTGACCAGCTGACACTGCTGCAATATGTCTGGCTTCACAGTTCCAACCTAGGCAGCTCACATCTGTGGCAGAAGCCATTGCGCACTAGAATCCCAAGGCAGTTCCAAAATGTGTCACATATTATCTCCTGACAGCCTGGGCCTTGCCTAACCCACGGGTCTAGATCTCACCTGCCAATCAAAACACTTCTAGATCTCACCTGCCAATCAAAACACTTCTGCTATGCAACAAAGACTGTTCATGGGCTTTTCTTTTAGACAACTGAACACTGCATCTCTTCTATGGAACCTTGCAACTCAGGTCCTAGACTTCATGCTCGAAGAAGTTGATGCATGGAAGTAAATTTGCCCTCTCTGCAATCTCTGATCTCCTATTTTGTGGTTTATTTTTACTTTCGTATATCTGATACTTCAAGATCTTCGTCCTTCCTGTTAAGGTTTAATTTTAATATGCCCCCCATATGGTTACATATTTGAACAACTGGTCTCCAGCTGGAAGCATGATTTGGGGAGGCTGTGGAACCTTTAGGAGGAAGGACCTAGCTAGAAGTAGGCCACTAGAGGCAAATCCCTAGATGTGTGTTATCCCTTGCTCCTACTTCTCATGTTATCTTTCCGATCCACCAGGATATGAAGAGCCATTGCCACATGTTCCCACTGCCTGAGCTCTACTGTGCCTTCCCTACCACGACTGAAGCGGAAATGATACATTACCCAGTAGTTTTCCTAAAGCCTCAAGATTCCCTCTCTACCTTAACATTATCCTGGTACTACAGGGTTTTATTACATGTAAAATGTATGATAATGATTAGCACAGGAGTTTCAATACTTAGGACTCATATGAGCTTAACAGAAGCTTAACATAAGTATCCCTGCTAAGGGAATGTTCATAGACCTTATACATAGAATTGTCCTGGTCCGTGATTTAAATTCAGCACCAAAAAGGCCACATAAGGATTTCAGGTCCTTAGCACCCAGATGGAAGCTGGCTGTGGAGGCATTCGTGTCTATAACCCCAGAGCCAGAGCAGGGTAGAGATACAGATCCCAACTCACTGGCCAGACAGCCTGGCCTAATCGGTGGGCACCTAGCTTCAATAAAAGAGCCTATCTCAGAAAATCAGATAGAAGAGTTGGGAGATGGCTCAGTAGTTAAAGTTCTTGTTCCAGCAGGAAGACCTGAGTTCAAAACCATAAATCCACATAAAAAGCTAGGCATAGTTATGTATGTGCCCATTACCTAGTGATAGGGGTGGAGACAAGAGGATCTTCTTGTCTTCCTTACTGCCAGCTCAGTTACAGTTCAGTAAGAGATCTTTCTTATTTCAAGGAAATAAGAGGGGGAGTTGTAGAGCAGGACACCCAGTGTCCTCTGTGGCCTCCATTCAGGCACTCCCCCTCACACACATGTGAATACGCCACACACATACACTCACACACACACACACACCATACACACACAAAGTGGACAGCTATCAAAGACACCTGACATTGACCTCTGACCTCCATTTGCATGTGAACACGTGCACAAGCACCCACATGCACATGTGCACACATCCACATGAACATGCACATATCACACACACACACACACACACACACACACCATTCCACTCTTAAAAATCCATTCACTGAAACACTCCATCCGAAGTCCAAGCCCTCTATGTCTTAAACAGTGGTCATTCTTGAACTTTCTCCATCATATCACATGATAGAATGAACAAATTCTATCAGACCTTGAGTTGCCTAAGGACAAGAGCAGTATTTCCTTCCCCATATGTCCCTTAGAACCAGACACTATCCTGACACAAAATAAGATTACATTGATCTATCTAGACAGCTATAACAAAGAGTCACAGGCTGAGGAGTTTACACATGTGACAGCTAAACTTCACTATCAACTTGACATCCTGGGAAGAAGGAGCTCAGTTACAGAAGTTTCGTTATTAGACTAGCCTATAGGCATGATTGCTAATTGGTTCTGATAGAGTCTTTACTCCCCTCTGAAATTTCACAAACCAGAGCCCTGTGGTCTACATATCTCTCAGGATTCTTCTAAATTCCTGCAAGAATCCCTCATTAAGTTCTGAGCACTCAATAGCTTTTCTATGTCCAAAGTTCCACATGCTTCCATAATCTTCCCTAGAGCTAACATAATCAGGTATGTCAAACAGCCCACTTCTGGTGCCAGTTTGTGTTCTAGTTTGCTTCCGGTTGCTGTGATAAACACCTTGACCAAAAGCACTTGGGGAAGAAAAAGGTTATTTGGCTTACACTTCCATGTAACAGCCCATCATTGAGGGAAATCAGGGCAGGAACTGAAACAGAAATCATAGAGGAATCTTACAAAACCTAGAACCCCTGCTGAGGGATGGTACCACCCACAGTGGACTGGGCCCTCCAACATTATCTGGTTTCCTCAACGAACTTGACCAGATAATTCAACACAATCTTTGTACTTTGAGGTCAGCTGGTTATCAATTTTAGTGCTACATGCAACTGTTATTCCTTTTGCCATGTAACCTTTCATGTTACAGGTTAGGAGGTTAGGATGTGAACATCATGGGTCAGGAAAGGAAGCAAGTAGAATTATTCTGCTTAACACAGATGAACTTTCATTTCTGAGACTGTAGTTTAAAAGAGTGGCTTTCCTCTCTGCCATTTCTCATGCTACCACTGTCAACTGTCCACTCAACTGAGTCAGTTGTTCACTTTTTCGAAATAAGCAGATATGTTGTCTAAGTTGCTCTTTGGGGAGTTCCATACAGCAACGAAAGGAGCAAGTGTCTGGCCAACAGTTCAGTGGGGAATCAAAATTCCACATTAGGAACTAAGTCCTACCAGCAACTGTAAGAGAATGATAAGAAGCAGAACCTCCCCAAGCTAGCTTTGAAATTACTCTTTTCTTTTTTTTAATTTTTTTCTGTTGAAATATTGCAACTTTCTTTTTTTTTCTCTTCACCAGCATCTTTTATTTTTCTTTTTTTTTTCACATAAATTAATTTTTAAAATTTTTTTAACAAATCTAGAACCGGTGGTTCCCGCCCATTCCCCACCCGCCAGAGCTCATCATTTGCCAAACATGCTTTTCAAATTCTCTTCTAGGTCTTTCTCAATATTCTCTCACGAGAAAAGTTGCATGTTTTGTAGCAGAAGTTCACTGTTTCAGCCAGTTTTTTCGATGCAGCCCTTTCTGTTTTTGTTGTGTTCCTGTTTGTTTGTTTGTTTCCAATATGCATTACGCCAACTGCTTTGGACAAAAGCCTTAAGGGGCCTTTACACAAGAAATACTTACAATTAGGTAATTGGCACTGCATCCACAGAGAGAGACACCATTCGTCGTTTGTTTTTCTGGGACTGTGTTACTTCACTCAGCATGAGTCCTCTAGCTCCAGCCATTTTCCTGCAAAGCTCGTGAGGTCGTCTTTCTTTATTGAGTGCATAAAACTCCCATTGTGTAGATGTACCACCAATTTTCTCTTATCCACTCATCAGTTGAGGGGCTTTGGGTTGGTTCCAGCTTCCTTGCTATTGTGAAGAGAGCTGAAATAAACATGGCCGTGCATGTATCTCTGGTGGTGGGGTGAGTCTTGAGGGTACATGCCCCAGGAGTGTATGGCTGGGTCGGGTGGAAAGTTTATTCCAAGTCTTCCAAGGGTTCTCCACACTGCTTTCCATAGTGGCTGTACGAGTTTACATTCCCACCAGCAGTGGATGAGTGTTCCCCTTTCCCCACAACCTCTCCAGCACTTGGTATCATTTGTTTTCTTGATCCTAGCCAGTCTTATTGGAGTAAGATGGTATCTTAAAGTGGTTTTGATTTGCATTTCCTTAATGATTAGTGATGTTGAACACTTCTTAAGGTATTTCTCAGACATCTCTAATTCCTCACTTGTGCAACTTTCATACAATATAATTTGATGGTTCTTAGATCCCCCTCTCTTCTCTGTACCTCCCCTCACTGGCTTCTGCCCAATTTAGTGTACACTATTATATCTATCTACCCATCGTCTGTATACCTTAAGGCCTACAGAGTCAAATTCTTGTCCCCAAATGTCCTTCAGTGTAAGTCCACCTGCAGGAGCCTGGTTAACCCACCAAGAGTCACATCCCTAAAAGGAACTGACTCCCCTCACCACCACCTCACCAGGATCCATTAGTTGGCAAAAATTCCTCAGGTGGGTTTGGGGTTTCTTATTCACTTATCCACATTTATACTGAATTGCTCCTCTGGCCTGTGCTCAGCCTGTTTTCTTATACTACCCAAGACCACCAGCCCAAGGCTGGCACCACCCACATTGGGCTGGACCCTTCCATGTCACTTAGCAATAAAAAAAATGTGTCATAACATGCTCACAGGCCAATCCAATAGAGGAAATCTCCCAGTTGAGGCTTCCTCTTCCCAGGTGTGTCAAGTTGACAACAGAACCATCCAGCACATACCACTCATATGCATTTAAGTAAAATCTATTTGCCAATGGATATCTCTTTCACAGAATCTCATCTGTTGTCAAATTTGGGAGTTTAGAAATCTCTTCAACATACTGATTTTGTTTATTCTTCATATGCAGAAGGTGGGGTTTCTGGATCAGACTGTAGTTCTATTATTTTTTTGAGGATCCTCTGTACTATTTCCACTAAAACTATACTATTTTTAGTTTATTGATAAAATTGTTTGGTGGCTCCTCTTGGGATTACAAAAATGTATCCTTAATGCATGTAATCTGTTGAGAACTACTAATAAATAGAAGGTATGAGACCCCTTAACATTATAAGTCAACTTACATTTCTTCCGTTTTGTGCTAATGTTGCTATATACTTTCTTTTATATATACTACAATCCCCACATTACTATGTTATTGTTTTGCTTTAAGCAGTATGCTGTCCTTTAAGGAAATTTTTTTAAGGAAAAAAAAGGCAGGTCTTTATATTTACCTGTGTATTTACCATATGTGCTGTATCTTCTGCCTTCATATAGATCCAGGTTCGCATCAGGTGGTGTTTTCCTTGAGTCTGAAATTTTCTTTACATATTTGTTCACTTATTTAGATTTTCCAATAACTCACTTTTGCTGTTGAAATTTGTTTTCTACTTTTGTTTATCTGAACAATGTCTTTCTCTTCTTATAGTATTTAGGGCCTGATTTGAGACCAGGTCTCATTATGCAGCCCAGGGCCCCTTCCTCAGCCTCCCCACATGCTGGGATTATAGGCATGTACTGCCATGCCTTCCATTCTGAGTCATGAAGGCTTTTACTGGACATAGTATCCTAACTTAACCATTGCCTTCTGCGAGCACTTAAAAGATATTATTCCATCTCTTTGCTGAGAAGTTAGTCATTTATTAGCATTGTTGTTGCCCTACATCCAATATTCCATGGTCTGTGCTTCAGTTCCTGCCTCCAGGTTCCTTCCCTGAACTCCTCCCCCACTTCCTCTCCATGATGAACTATAAGCAGTAAGGTGAAATAATCCCTTTCCTCCCCAAGTTAGTTTTACTCAGTATTTTATCACAACAGTGGAAAGTAATTAGGATACAGTAGAAAACTATTTATTCTTTTAAAAGAAGGAAATTCTATCACTTGTGAAAACAAATGTATGAACTTAGAGGATAGACCAATCAGTGAAAGAAGGAAGGCACAGGAAAATGAATAGTGATTGCTCTTACTTATAGGTGAAATATTAAAAAGTCAAATATACTAACAAAGAATAAAGTGGCACTGACCAGGATTGGAGCTGTGAACAAGGTAACAGAATGGAGAGATATCAACTAACAGATACAAAATTTCAGTTAGATAAGATGAACCAGTTCTGTAGATCTATCGCATAGCAAGGTGACTATCCTTAGTAATAATGTACTGTATACCTGGAAATTAGTAAGAGATTTCTCACAACAAATCCATGAGGTGATGGGAAATGATGAATATATTAATTAGCTTTAGTCAGTTCACAATGTGTACATGTATCAAAACATAATGGTGAATACCACAAATACATATTTCTATTTGTCATTTCAAAGTTAATAAAGACAGGGGAGACTTTTGAAGAATATTAAAAATAAAAATTATTATTTTAAATTTATGTATATAAAATAAACACATGAACTAGCCAAAATCAAATGGAAATATGAAAATAAAGATGAATATGAAAAAACACCTAGAAGCCAGGTATGGTGGTGAATAGCTATCATTCCAATACTCAGGTGGAGGCAGGAAAATTACTGGAGTTTAAGGCCAGCTTGAGCTACAAAGAGAGACTCTTCATAAAAGGTAAAATAGGGGCCGGAGAGTTGGCTCAGCGGTTAAGAGCACTGACTGCTCTTGCAGAGGACCAGGGTTCAATTCCCAGCACCCACACGGCGGCTAAGGACCATCTTAACTCCTGTTCCAGGGGAATCAGATACCCTCCTCTGACCTCCACAGCATTGCACAACACAGGTGCACCTACTTACATGCAGACAGTACACTCATACACATAAAATGAAAACTAAAAATTTTAATGAAAAAAAGAATGTGATTTTTAAAAAAGTAAAATAAAGAAAAATACTTAAAAAATAAAAATACTTGAATTCATTAATATAGAGGGAGAAAATGTGATGGATGTCAGCAACACGGAGATGCGCTCACAGCAAGGAATGAAGGGGGCAGGCAAAGCAACACTGCTTTTGACTCAGGCCTTTTTATGTCTGAGCTGCTGCCTACTCTGGGGAGGTCCTTCACCTCAGTTAATCTTTACAGGAAATACCCTCACTGACCCAGTCAGGATGTCCCATAGTTGGTCCCAGATCCAATCATATTGACAACCAAGATTAATCATCATGCCCACAAGACAGGACACATCATCTGACTCCAACATGGTGGGGAGCCCCACCATATGGCCCTGCCCTTTTGCAACATGTGTGGCCTCTGTCTCTTGGGTCAGTTCGAGTCAGTGTCAGCAGCTTTCTTCCACAGACATTCCACATTCGTGGCATCTCTGATAGTCCAGGGTTTCTGTGGTAGCTTAGGCTTCACTTTCAAAGCTTCAGACCTCAGCCTCTTGGAAGCTCACCCCTGCTACAAAATGCCTGGGCTTGCAGACTTTGGAAACTTGATGTAAGTTTTCTTAATGAGGGCATTCTTGTGTTCTGTATGCATTAAAACCAGCTTCCTGGGTCTAATGACAAATTCTGCTGACAGTTCAAGATATAGCTGCACCCCCTTGGCCCTATCTGCAGCAGCCTTTCAATGCCAGTGTGGATGAACCTGGGAAATCCTTCCCCTAGGCAATCCTTTTACAGCAGAGCAGACTTTCAGCTGCCCTTTTAAATCAAAGTCCTTCAAATGGGATTATATTTTCATACCATGAGGTCTTTGATAGGAGGAGTCTTTCCCTCAAGGCCCCTCTATTATGTTCCAGAGAAAAATAGGTGGCATTTTTAATGGAGCTAATTTCAAACTGCTGCTTCTTTGTCCAAACTTACTTTGTCCAAAATTGCTTCATCCACATTTTCTTTGTCCATCCACACTTTAATTATGTTTATCCTTTCTTCACCAAACTGCATGTTTTTCAAGTCTCTCTGGTCATCTGTTTATTCCCAGTTCTCATTATAAATCTAGATAAAAGCAACAAGAAATAACCATGCCACAACCAGAATGCTATGTTGCCTTGAAATGTCTTCTACCAAACAAATTAATCCATTCATTTTTTTTTATTTAGTTTGGCTTAAATTTTCAAAACATAAGCAACACAAAGGAATATTCTTGGCCAGAATATAACATGAATGGTCTCCTGCCCAATTTTCAATGAACTCCTCATTCATTCCCAAACCTTATAAGGGCAGCCTTTGCTACCTACATTTCTTCAATTGAATTTTTGTGTATTTCAGACAGAACACCTCTCAGTCTTAATCACCTTCATATCCTCTTCCCCACTGGCACTCTCTGACAGCCCCTCCCACTGGAATTCGTCCACTCTGTCCTTTGTGCCAAGACCCATTGTGTCAAGTTGGCATCCCCAGACGGTCCTCAGTGCAAGCTCATCCACTGAGGTCTACTCAGCCCATCCAGAGTCCCTTGCTTTAAAAATATCAGTTCTAACTCACCAGCAATAAACATCTGCCAATAGTTCTGCTAAGACTAGGTGCTGATACCCATTTCCACCTTTCAATGCTGGTTTTTTTTCTGACTGAATTTACATGGGTCTTGTGCATGCTGATACCACCACTGCAAGAGTATGAGCAGAGTCCCAGGAGTTTGTATGATTCTATTTCCATATGGTCAAACAACCTCCTCCCTAGCTATTACAATCTTTCCACCCCCTCTTGGGCAATGGTCCCTAAGCCCTGGGTAAGTGAAGTTTAATATAGGAGTCCTGTCCGAGAACCCACACTTTGCAGATTCCTAATCTCCATGCTTTGATCTTTTGTGTTCCTGGGCCTCTGTTGCACGAGGAAGCTTCACTACTGAGAGTTGAGAAATTCATTAGTGTACTCTTTACCTCTTATTCTATGTTCTGTGAGCCCTGGGTATAAAGGTTCCATTGTAAATGTGCCACTTAGGCTTGGGCACCGAACAGATAATGTCTGTGTGTGGCCAATTGTAGTACACTCTAACAGTCTCCATCTGGTGCAAAAGAAGTTTCTTTGATAAGTGGCAACTGAAATATTTGACTATAAATATAAGGATGCATATTTTACACTTAGAAAGAAATTACATTAGTCTAGGGATGTTATAGCCTTGGAGTTTTGTCTAAGATGCATGACCTCTCCATTCATGTGTTACAGTGCCACATACGAGTTTCCTCCCATTGAGTGGGATTTAAGTCCAATTAGTTAGTCATTGATGATCCCAAGATAAAAGTGTCATACCAATGTCATATGCTGTGCCAGACATCGATGTGGTTATCTGGTCTTAAAGATGGTGTCGGACCATCAACTAATTGATGGTCTCCCTTAGCAGCTTGCATAGTGTTCTCCAAAGCTCTGACAGCTAGTCTTTAGGGGAAGTAGCTTCCAGGTCAGTTCTAGCTCCATCGCTCAAAATTCTGTCTCCAAAGTATGTCTTGCCTTCAGCAATAAGGTCTTACCTTCAAGTTCTGGGAGGCAATCAAGGGCTGAGGCAATAGCCTATGTAATTTTGGAACTCTCTTGGACTACCCCGGCCAACAACTCAAAGGAAGGTTTCTCCTGTCTGGCAGTGTTTCTTGTTATGCAGACGTCTGCTATGCATGTGTACTCATATAGAGATATGGTATGTGTAATTTGTCACTATGTTGTTAGACAATATGATTCTCTCTCTAGTTTTTTTACATTAGCTAGGCATTATTTATCTCTCTTCTCTCTCCCTCTCTCTCTCTCTTTCCCTGTCTAACCCTCCCTCCATGACTTCCCTATTTAAAGTGTCCCTGTTTCCCTCATTCCTCCCTTGATAATACCACTCTCCTATGTTCCCACTTCTCTTGACCACCTTTCCTTTTATCCCCAAATTTCCTTGTATAACCTTCCCTTTTCCCTAACCTTTTACCTCCCATTTAAGTACCTTCATTTTGTCCATTTCTCCCTTAGTAAACTACCTACATTTCTGTTGACCCTCTGGTCTTCTGAACACTCACCAGAATGAGCCATTAAGCTCTGCTTAAGCATTCTAGAGTTCTCTAGTCTGCATCTCTAAACTCTCCCTCATTCCTCCAGCAAATAAGTTTCAAAGGCCCAAGAAAGAACCAACTGGTCAGGTCTAACAGGGCAGCAGTCTTATCTCTGGTACCAGTTTTCTGCATCCGTTACTTTTCTCATTGTTCTGATGAATATCTGACAGAAAAAAGTTAATGGAACAAAGATTTATTTTTGCGTAGTTTCAGGGAATTTCAGTCAGAGAAGAGAACACATTCCAAAGTTACTTGGTACCTGGTGGGAGGAGCTGATTCACTTCTCTTTTTTTAATTTTATTTATTTCTGTATGTGTATAAATGTACTGTGTGCATGTAGGTCTGTGCACCCATGTTCTGCAGTGCCTCGGAGGTCAGAAGAGGGTATCAGATTCCCCTGGAACTGGAGTTCTCCTGGAATTGGAGTTACAGACGGTTCTCAGCCACCATGTGGGTGCTAGGGATCAAACCCGGGTCCTCTGCAAGAGCAGTCGGTGCTCTTAACTGCTAGGCTATCTCTCTAGCCCCAGAGCTTATTCACTTCTTAATAGAGAACTCAAGCTGAAATTAATGATACATAAACATTTAAAAAGCCCACCTCTTCCAGCCAGAATACATTCTGGAAGGATCCATATTCAAAGTACCACCATAAACTGGGGACCAAGAGTTTAAAACATAAGTCTGTGAAAAAAGATTTAAAATTTCAACCATAATATCAATATATAAATCTGTGTGTTGGCAGACATCAGAATATGATTTCAACTGAGAAGAAAAGAACAGGAAAGAGTTTTCTGACAAGTTAGAAATGCTCTCTATATTGACTAGGGTTGGAGTTACAAATAGGCATACATTTGTTCAGTCTCATCAAACTATACTTAAAATTTATATTTTGTCACATATAAGTTATAACTAAAGTAGATTTTAAAATAACAAGTATTGTTATTATTATTTGTGAGAACATTCATAACATCACAAAATTATATGTTTAGCAACTATTCATTAAATGTCCAATAGATAGAGGCAAAAGCTATCCAGGTGTTCCTCCAGTTAGTATTTATTAAATAGAATCCATATGTAAACCACAAAGCTAAGCAGTGACGTAATTGGATTAGCATTTTAAAAGCTCTGCTTCACAGCTTTCTGGGAAATGGACTGGAAGGGCTCCACATACATAAAGCCAATGCTCTAGTGGAGAAAGGCTGGAGAAAATGTGGAAAGAGTTGGCGGTGAACAAATTTAAAAATTAATGAATAAACTGTATCTGATGTAACACTTAAATAACATTAAAGTAAGTCATCAGAAAGGTTGCTGATTTCTTCAGTGAAGGGAGGGACCATTCCCTGGACAGAGGATCTTGGACAGTGTGAAATGGAGAACAGCAAGCTTAAGGTGCATTCTGTCTTTGCTTACTGACTGTGGATGCAGTGCAGCCAGTTCCTTCAAGCTCCTGCCACTGTGCAAATATGGACCTAAAATAAATCCTTTATCCTTTAAGTTGCTTTTGTCAGAGTATTTTATCACAGTGACAGGAAAAGAAGCTAAAACAGGCTGATATTTACATAAGAATAAAATCCAGTTTGGAAAGAAGATATAACAAAAATAGATAAGGTCAGAGCTTTGAGGAATTCCATCAAATGCCTAATTACAGAAGTATTAACCTGCAGAAAAGAATTAAAAGGTGTGGCTCAAGAAGCAGCTAGGGAGATGACAGAACATGGTGGTATCTAACAGAAAAGTACATCTATAAGAAGGAAGAAGAAGGAGCTGGAGAGATGGCTCAGTGGTTAAGAACACTGGCTTCTCTTGAGGAGTACCAGGATTCAACTCCCAGCACCCACATGGAGCAAACAACAATCTGTAACTCCAGTTCCTGGGGAATTCAACACTCTCTCTGACCTCCAATGGGCATTGCATGACACTGGTGTGCTTACACAAATGCAGACAGTATATTCGTATATATAAAAATAAAAATAATAAATAAAATACTTATAAAATAAATAAAAATTAAAAAAAAGAAGAAACTATGGATTGGGCTTGTAGGACACCAGGTAGGAAGAAGATAGAATTGTCTGTGTCTAAATGTTACTGCTGTATTTAGCAATATGGAAGACACTGATTACTTCTCTAGGATCTCTTTCATTTTCATTTGAATGATGGAGACACAAGCAAGATTGGAATAGGTTGAGGAACATACCTTAAAACAACAGGAAAAAATGTCCAGTACAATTCAAAATCACATCACTTTGATTAAAAAGCTGTCTTAAAACTGACAGATAGGTCATCTCAATTGAAAATATAGTTTAAAATATTTGCCTGTAATTTAAAATATATTATAAGACTCAAAGCAGGAAAAATTACATAGATTTTCAACACCCACATCAGGAATATGTAAAACGATCATGAGACAAATCACCAGACTAGTATGCTGTCATATTAGCTCTGCTGCATCAAGTAGGTTTTGCTGATTCTTTAAAAAAAAAAAATTAATCTAAATGATAATTTTTGTAATGTGGCTTGAATAAGGAATGTTCCCTCAGGCCCATGTCTTTAATGCTTGGTTCACAACCAGGTATTATGTTGGAAGTATTTAGAAACCACAGGAGAAATGGGCGTGGTGGCACAGCCCTTTAATCTTAGCACTAGGGAGGCAGAAGCATTTGGATCTCTATGAGTCGAAGGCTAGCCTGGTCTACATAGCAAGTTCTGGCCCAATCAAGGCTATATAGTGAGAATCTGTCTTCAAATAAAGAAAAAAGAAAGAGAAGGGAAGGGGAAGGAGAAGAAGGGGAAGGCGAAGAAGGGGAAGGCAAAGAGGGGGAAGGGATGAAGGGAAGGGAAGGAAAGGAAACCTCAGGAGAGAGGGCTTAACTGCAGGAAGCAGGTCACTGGGGTGTTGGTCCTTCCTGATACATTATCCCTGTTCGCTTTCCTACTGCTCTCTTCCTGTTTCCTGGCTTGCCAGGAAGTGAAGCACTCTCCTTCCAGCAACACCCTCCCACCACCACCACTGCCAGGACGCCTTGCTTGAGCATTCCGGATCTAATGATTGAAATCTCTGAAACTGAAAGCCGAAATAAGTCGCCTCCCCTACGATGCTGCTTCAGGCATTTTGATCATGGTAGTGGAAACAGCAACTAATTTGCTTTATACAGTACCTCGACTTGGAAGTTCTGCACAGAACCTTCCCATACAAGCGCCACCACCAGTAAAAGAGATGTGCTGCGAAAAATCACTGTCACCTTCCAGGAAACAGTTCACGTTTATCAGCCTGCATGCCTTCATCCAGCCTTTGCTGGGGAACAGTTTTACCCGGCTTTGGTCAGCGTCACTGTGATGTCATCTAACAGTGCCCTGCCTCAAAGCACCCAGCATGGAACTCTTTCGTCCATTCTTCCACAGACTAACAACCAAGAGAACGACAGGACTTACGCTGAACGATGAGAACACAACGCTGATGGAGAAATGCCCTGTTCATCCCGAGGGCATTTCTGAACCACGACTTTCTTTCTTTCTTTCTTTCTTCTTCACCTCTGCTCCCCAGGATCACACTTTTGGAAAGTCCACCTACACATCTTTTATGTCGCACCTTCTTCTACAATATTCTAGTTCAAAAACTACAACTGAATAGCTAAGCAGAAAGGAAAAATAGTATTTCCCAAACATTCAACATAGTCAAGTGCTCCTTATTTCCTGTTTAACTCAAGAAATCCAAATATAAACAAATTTAGTTGAGAAAGTGAGGTCCACTTTATTCAAGGCTAACCACTTGGATGTGGACAGCTTTGGTTGATACATTTTCTTATTCTCATACTACCGCCAATAACATGTGCCTTAAACGGGATCATAAATGCATTTTGGAGTTGAATAATCATGAAAATTAGCACTACCAACTACTATGTGTTGAGTCTCTATTTGTGCCAGATAATTGGCTAACTACCTAACATTTAATCCTCACTAAAATTCTACAAGTACTCACTAGCTCCATTTTATTTCACTGAAAGTAAAGGTTGACATTTCCAAGTTCCCTCTGCTGACAAAATTATAGTTAACATTTGTGTTTCCTCTGTTTTCCCAGAAGCTATGATCATATTTAAGCTTAGTACCCAACCTCAGCAAGTTCTCATGATCAGAACAGTACAAAGCAGATGTTCCAGAAGATCTGAGTGAACTTTCTACTCTCATGCTGTCCCTATTGCAGGAACGAAGAAAGGAAATGAAAACAAGACCAGAAAAAATGATTTAGCATGATAACTTCCTGTACTGAACTGCTTTGAACTATGACCTGTGGCTAGTTTGAAGAAGGGTTCACATTAGCACTATTAATATATACACAGGGCAATGCTTTGGAATGGGAATTGTGTTGTGTCTCCGGTGAGCAGCATGCCAGCCCTCTAAGTACCAGCTACATCCCCTCCACTGCAACCACTAAAAAGTTCTTCAGACTTCAACAAAATAGGCCTCAGTTCAGAACTACTGATTTATAGTATTTAAAGCAAATATTTTAACTTCTGACAGTAAATAAAACCTATTACAGTAATGATTCTTACAAGTTCCATAGTTTGTTTTAGAATTTGCTTGTAGATCTATGCACACGACTTTAATTCAGTGTTCCCATCTTCTCTGCTCCTTCTCTGACTCCCAAAGGAGCAAGTACCTCAAGGAGAGCATTGTTCCTGAGCCATGGGGTCCCTCGCCCATCTCAGACATTTCTCCTTCAAGTCCTCTGTCTAGCCCTGATTAGCATGTCATCTCCAAACTCAGAACAAAACCTGTGTAATTGGCTTTGCTTCTGAATGACAATCACACCATGTAAAGAACACGCTTTCTATATTTACAAATCCAAGACATGATTGAAAGTGTCACGCTCTCAGTGTAGCAAGAGTATTCTCATAATCAAACATCCAAAGCAAATTGTATGATTATTTATATTACCCAACATTTCAAGGCTCTATCTCGGGGCAGAAAAAGCTGAGTAGAAGTATGCCAACATATTCAGTGTTCCACTTTCTCCTTCACACACAAACAGGACTAGGGTTTCTGTTATTTTGTCCAAAATTTTAAGGAGAATCTCTTAAACATTCCAAATTTTCATATCAAAGATAATTATTACTGAGTCAACATTATAGGTAAGATATACAACAACACCAAAAAAAGACCCTAAGAAGATTCTGAAATGTTTTTATAAATATGTTTTATATATTAGGTCTTTTATCATATACCACACAAATCATATAAAATAAATATAAATACAAGACCATAAATGCTATGTATATATAGTCTCTTAAAAATTTAGCCAAATAAAATATATTTCTGCACCAGGCATGGTGGTTCATGCCTTTAATCCCCAGCACTTAGGAGGGAGAGTCAGGCAGATCTCTGTGAGATCAAGCCCAGCCTCATCTACATAGTGAGTTCCAGAACTGCTGGGGCTATAGGGAGACCCCTTCTCAAAAACAAACAAACAAACAAAAACATAAATAAAATATATAATATATATATATATATATATATATATATATGGGTGTTTTGCAAAAGTACTATGCCAGAAATAACACCTATAAAGTTCCATGATATTCCTGTTGTGTTTCTTAAATAAATTTATTCAGATATAGCGAAAAATCTATGCAGATATAAATGAAAGCTATCCGTGTTAAGAATAGTTTATATTTCTTTTAATAAATATTTTAATAAAACTTTTAGAACTTCATACAATGTACTTTGATCGTATTCAGACAGTCTCCACCCTACCCCACTACAACCTTCAACTTCCTGTCTTTATCACAGTCTTCTTAAGGTCTGTTGACTCTAATTTGCCAAAACTCTTCAGTATGGGTCTATCCCTAGGGGCCTGGTCAACCTACCAAGTGTCACACCCTTAAAGAAAACTGACTCTACATCTCCCAGAAGCTATCACTTGCCAATAGACTCTCAGCCAGAGCTGAGACTTATTGTCCACTCCCCCACCCATACTGGGTTTTTGTCTGGCTTAGGCTTTTACCAGTCTTGAGCATGCTGTCATAGAGTTGTGGGTCATATGTGCAACTGCCCTGTTACATGGACACACCTTTCTCTTGTGTTCATCCACCACCTCTGGCTCTTACAATCTTTTCACCCCCTCTTCTGCAGTGATCCCTGAGCCTTGGGAGACAGAAACTTGATATAGGTGTCCTATTCGAGGATAAGCAGTTGGCAGCCACTTATTCTCTGCATGTTGGCCAGTTGAGGGTCTGTGTCAATCATCATCTGCCAGATAAGGAAGCTTCTCTGGTGAGTTGAGAGACACACTAATCAATGGATGTAACAATAAGTCATTAGGAGTTGCTTTAATACTGTTCATTTAGCAGAATAATAGTAGCAAGCTCTTCCCTACAGCCCGTGACCTGTCTAGCCACAGGTTCTTGACCTCAGTGACAATGCCAGGTATGGGCTCTGTCTTGGGAAGTGGGCCTTAAATCCAGTCAGAAGGTGATTGGTTTCCTCCATAACATTCTGAGGGCCTATGGGATCTCTCAAGTTAACAACTGCAAAAGAAAGAGTCCATTCCTGGCACTGGGCTTTCATTTTGTAGACTGTGGCATACACTAGGGCCACTGAACCCCTGTGATAAGGTAACTACATTTAAACTCTTTTATATTATCTATGTATATATGTTAAAGGGCTCCTACAGTAGTAGGTTTCCATATGCCTTTTCAAAATACCTTTATTGTTAGTTCTCCTTCCCCTTCCCCTTCCTTTGCCCCTTCCCCACTTCATTTAAACTTTCCTGTTCTATTTTCCTTTTTTTCTCCTTCTTATCACTCAGTTCTATTTCTTTTAACTCCCCAATAGCCCCTAATTAGTTTCCTGACCTCTGTGGATTTTCCCAATTGAGATGCACCTATCTAAAACTTAAAAGCTAGTAGCCACTTATGAGAGAGAACATGTGACATTTGTCTTTCTGAGTCTGGGTTATTGCTCAGGATTATTATTTCTAGTTCCATCCATCTATACAAGAATCTCATACCTTTGGATTTTTTTAACTATTTAAAGTATGTCTTATTTTACTTTATTTTGTTTGTTTATTTATTTATTTATTAGTTGAATCTTTTTTTAATTTTTTATTTTATTAATTTTATTTATTTCTGTATGTGTATGAATGTACTGTCTGCATGCAACTTTGTGCACCCGTGTCGTGCAATGCCGCGGAGGTCAGAAGAGGGTGTCGGATTCCCCTGGAACTGGAGTTTCAGACGGCTCTCGGCCACCATGTGGGTGCTGGGGATCGAACCCGGGTCCTCTGCAAGAGCGTTGGCACTCCTAACCACTAGGCCATCTCTCCAGCCCCTAGTTGAATCTTTTTTAATATAACACTTTTTTTTTTGTCTTTTTGAGACAGGGTCTCCCTGTAGCCCCAGCTGTCCTGAAACTCACTCTGTAGACTACTTTTATTGATGCTTTGTGTATTTCATACATCACTTTTCAGGTCAATTTAGACATATTCCTCTTTCCCTTCCCCCCACCCCACCCCAGTTCATGCATTCTGCCATACATGTCCTGTATCTTTCTCTCAGTCTTTTTAAAATTTTTCTCTGCAGAGGTTTATTGCTTTGGGCATAATGTAATTGTATCAATCTGTTCTTTGACCAAGTCCTTATGTTGTTATTGTTCCCTCCCATTTGTATTGCTCCAAAATATGCCTATATAAATGTCATATATGTACCAGAATTACGTCTTCTGGGAACAAACTATATGTTAACTGCAAAATATGTTTAAGAATTCACATTTTTCCCTTTGATTTTATATTACTCTAAAATATAATACATACCTTCCACCCATATGTTAATTACCATGTCTGAAAATAAGCGGTAAGTTAATTCTAGGGCCTATTAAGAGATTCGCACTATAGGGGGCTGGAGAGATGGCCTAGCGGTTAAGAGCACCGACTGCTCTTTCAGAGGACCGGGTTCGATCCCCGGCACCCACATGGCGGCTAATAACTGTCTGTGACTCCAATTCCAGGAGAACTCCAGTTCCAGGGGAATCCGAGACCCTCTTCTGACCTCCGCGGCATTGCACGACACAGGTGCACAGACCTACATGCAGACAGTACATTCATATACATACAAAAATAAATAAAGGAAAAAAAAAGAGATTCGCATTATAACAGCACAGTTGATGCTGGGTGTGGTGGCGCACGCCTTTAGTCCTAGCACTCAGGAGGCAGAGGCAGGTGGATCTTTGTGAGTTCAAGGCCAGCCAGGTCTACAGAGCAAGTTCCAGGACAGCTGGGGCTACAGGGAGACTCTGTCTCAAAAAGACCAAAAATAATAAATAAATAAATAAATAAATAAATAAATAAATAAATAAATAATAAATAACAGCACAGTTGTTTTCAGATAGAAATATAACAATAACATTGCTCAGCTTGCCTTTCTTTTTTTATTTTTTTTTATTTTTTTTTATTTTTTTTTTTTGTATGTGTATGAATGTACTGTCTGCATGCAGGTCTGTGCACCCGTGTTGTGCAATGCCTCGGAGGTCAGAAGAGGGTCTCGGATTCCCCTGGAACTGGAGTTCTCCTGTAATTGGAGTTACAGACGGTTCTAAACCACCATGTGGGCGCTGGGAATTGAACCCTGGTCCTCTGCAAGAGCAGTCGGTACTCTTAACTGCTAGGCTATCTCTCCAGCCCCTCAGCTTGCCTTTCAACTGGGGACTTGGGGCTAGCATTCACAAATGAGGGAAACCATTCCCCGCTTGTTTTTTCTTGGGACTGTGTTACTTCACTTAGCAAAATGGCTTTGAGTTCCATCCATTTACCTGCAAAGTTCATGATGTCATCTTTCTTTACTGTTGCATAGACCTCCAATGTGTGGATATACCACATTTTTGTTATCCACTCATCTGGTGAGGGGCATTTGGGTTGGATCCAGCTCTTCGCTATTCTGAAGAGAGCTGCAATAAACACAGATGTGCATGTATCTTTGCAGTAGGATGAGTCTTGTGGGTTCAGGTGGTAGGCTCATTTTGAGTCTTTTCAGGGTTCTCCACACTGCTTTCCACAGTGGTTGTACGAGTTTACATTCCCACCAGCAGTGGATGAGTGTTCCCCTTCCCCCACAACCTCTCCAGCATTTGGTGTCTTTTGTGTTCTTGTTTTTAGCCAGTCTTATCAAAGTGAGATAATATCTTAGAGTGGTTTTAATTTGCATTTCTTTAATTTTTAAGATGTTTCTCAGTCATCTTTACTTCCTCACTGGTGAAGTCTCTATTCGGCTCTTTACTGCATCTTTTGAGAATTTCATACTTTTGTTTTTCTTAATAGCTGAATACTATTTCATTTTGTAAATATTTCATACTTTCATTATCTATTCATCAGTTGAGGAGCAACTAGGTTGTTTTCATTTCCAGGCTATTGTGGATAGAACACCAATGAACATGGATGAACAAATATCTATAACGGATACAGAGTCCTTTTGGTATATCCCCAAGAGTGGTATCACTGGATAATGTGGGACACTTACATTCAGCTTTTTGAATAACCTCCACACTGATTTCCGTGGAGGCTGAGCCAGTTTGCACTCCCACCAGCAGTGAATAAGTGTTTCCTTTTCCTACATTCTCATCGGCATTTGTTGTGTGGTTTCTGTTTCAGGGAGTTGATTTTGGGGAGAGTTTGGGAGGTTTTTGTTTATCTTACCCATTATGACTAGAGTAAGATAAAAATCTCACAGCAGTTTAAAGCAGTTTTAATTTGCATTTATCTGATAGCTAAGGATGCTAAACATTTTCAAAAATATACCTCAGCTATTTGCCTTTCATTATTTGAGAACTTTTTGTTTATTGCCTTGCCCCAATTTTAATGGGGTTGTTTGGGTTTCGATGTTTAGTCTTTGTACTTCTTTGTCTGATACTAGCATTCTCCATCAGGCAGGCTGCCTCTTAACTTGAATAATGGTGTCCTTTGCTGTATGGGAGATTTTTACTTTCATGAAGTCACATTTGCCAGTTATTAATCTTAATGCCTACATTATTTGCTCCTATTCAGAAAGATCTTTCCTATCGTACAGGTTCTGCTGTATCCACTACTTTATCCTCAGTCATATTCAGTGTACCAGGTCTTATGTTGAGGTCCTTGATCCATTCAGAGTTGATATTTTTTGGGGTATTTTTAAGACATGGTCTCCCTGTAGCCCCAGCTGGCTTGAAATTCATGTTCTAGACCAGGCTGTCCTTGAGCTCACAGAGACCCACCTGCCTCTGCCTCCCGAATGCTGGGATTAAAGGCGTGCCCCACCATGCCCAGCTTCAGAGTTTATGCAGGGTAAGAGATAGGGATATATTTCCATTTTCTATTTGTAGATATCCAGTTTGATGGGCAACAATTGGTTGAACATTCTATTTTATCTCCAGTGTGTTTTTGTCCCTTGATCAAAAATCAGGTGGATATGAGTAGACTTAAATCTGAGTCCTCAATTCAGTTCCACTGATCAATGTGCCTGTTTTGATGCCTGTGAACTACTGGAATTCTAAAATTATATATATATATATATATATATAAAGGCAAATCACAGGTCTTAACAATTAATACCCAAATGATGTCTGGGAAGACATTCGAATTTATAAAGTGTTTGCCATGCAAGCACGAGGACCTGAGTTTGATCCCCAGAACCCATATTAAAAAGGCAGGTGCCATAGTATCCTATAATCCCATTGCTAGGGAGGTGGATACAGGAGAATCTTTAGGGCTCACTATCCAACCAGTAAAACCCACCCATTAAGTTCCAGGCCACTGAGACACAAACACAAATGTACAGATGGTGGTATCCTGAGTGATCAGTTTATACAATATGTTCAGGTCATGGGGCAAATTATAGGGGTGAAAAAAGAGTTGATAAGAAAATCATTAAGCTTGTTACATGTTCTAATATTTCTAAAGAAACTGTCAAAAGAGGAAGAGAGGAACATATAATGGGAGTTGGCTCATGCTGTCACCGAAGCAAAAAAGTCCCACAATGTGCTGTCCACAGATTCAGAACAGAAAGCCTGGCACTATAGTTCAGTCCAAATCTGAAGACCTGAAACCATGGATCGCATGATTCCCACTCCAACGTAGGGGTCATTGGGACAACACCAAAGTTCAAGAGCCTGGGAACCAGAAGTTCGAATGTTTGAAAGCTAGATAAAATTAATTTCCCAATTTAAGACGAGAGAAATAATTCACCCTTTCTCTACCTTTGTGTTCCATTTGGACCCTCAGTGGTCTGAGAGATAGCTGCCTGCTTTGCTGAGAGTATCCTCTTTATTCAGGCTACTTATTCACATATTATCTTATCTAGATACCCTGACAGATACACCTTGTGTTTTAGCAGCCTCTGGCCATCCCTTAGCTCAGTCAAGTGCACACATGAAAGTACTATCACAGATGAGACTATTAAGATAGCTTATAGAGTACAGATTTTGAGTAAAATATGAGTGGAGAGTAGGTACCTTGTCTCATTCTTGTTTGGAAGTAAAAGGATCTCATTTTTTCCCCATTTAGTATAATATTGGCTATCGTTTTGAGGTATATAGCCTTTATTTTGTTGAGATATGTTTTATCTATTCCTAATTCTTTTCAGGACTTTCATTATGAATCCATGTTGAACATTGTCCAAAGACTTTTTTGTATCTATTGAGATGATCAAATGATACAGGTGATCAAATAATACATTTATTGATTTGTAAAAATAAATAATAAATATTTGATAATTTTTTTTATTTCATCAATATCAATTGGAAGTTGATAATATATACATTAAGAACATCAATAGCTTTTGCATTAGAGAAACTAGCCTTCCCCTTTAACATAGGGGGAAATATTTTATTGTGTTTGTCTAAGAGGATGATTATACACCTTAGTACCTTCCCTGTATAGTAAATGAAATAACAAGAGATTCCTTATTAAGAACCTCAAAGAGATCCCAACCCAATATTTTTCCTCTTACTTAGGGTAGAGTGCAGGTGCCTGCAGAGTTTAGAACAGTGTCAGAGCCCTGGAGCTGGAGATACAGGCAGTTCTGAGCTTCCTGACTGGTGCTACAAACCAAATTCCAGCTCTCTGCAAGAGCAGCACCTACTGTTAAGCATGGAGCCATCTCTCTAGCCTCTGTTCCTCCTAGTTTTATGTAGTCACTTATAAAGCACCATAAGTTGGGATGCTTATAACACATACACACACACACACACACACACACACACACACACACACACACACACACTGCTCTTAATCCATTCTATGAATTACTACTTTGTACTAAGTGATAATCAGTATCGGTAACCTTGTTCTGAAATCCAGCAGACCAGAAAAGCATGTTGGCCCTAAGTTGTCTAATGGCTATTGGCCCAGTGCTTAAGACAATGGTTTCTGGTTAAATGCTGGCTTAGACCATAGCCTCCTGTTATGCCACTGACACAAGTCCTGCATTTCCAGTCTGGAAGTCTTACATGGTGAATTGTGTCACTGCTTTGTCACAGCAGAGAACTGAGGCCCCTCATGTGAGCAGGGCTGATGTTACTACAAACACAGAACCAAGCTGTCAGGACAGGACTGGAGCCAAAGTTCTGCCAGTCTGTAATGCTTCTGTATCCTGGGAAGGGGATGATTCTCATCTAATCATGCAGCTTAAAAGGCCCATAGCCTAAGGGTCAGGGACCCTTTCCTGGAGTCTAACATCTGTACTTGCTAGATCTCTATGTGGTGCCCAGCAACACAATGGGCGACCGGGGACTTGTTATTGCTCTTGTCTCCATGAGTTTTTCCCATAAACACTGCTCTGGCAGGCCTGGTGCATGTGTGGCTTGGCCATTTGCCCTTGACGCACAAGTACCGACAATAAATCAGGCACTGGAGACACAGAAGCAAACAGAACAGAAAGTCCCTGCCCTTAAGCTCACAGTCTCCCGGGAAGAGAGAGAGCCAATAAACAACTAAACAGATAATGTACCAAGTGGTGATGATGAAAGGAATAAAAAAGCAGTGGAAGGAGGTAGAGTGATGATGGGCGTACACTGGGGAGTCACCGCTGGCTGCTCTTTTAAGGTACATTCTGATTGGTGACCTGAAAGAAGTGAGGGACTGAGGAATTGAGCTGTGTGTTTGTGTGGGGGTTGGGGGGGAGCATTCTTGGCAAAGAGAGCTGAATCCAAAGAGCCGGAGGTAGATGAGTTCACAGTGATTCTGAAGATGAGCACTCTCCATGGGTAGGAGACTGGAGGAGAGCAGCAGGGTGAAGGCCCCCAGGCCTCAGAGAAAGCTGCGGATGTAACGCTGATTCAGATGGAAGGCCACTGAGAGGAGCTGCCTCAATTTCCAGAAAGCCTCCTTAGGCTTTCCATGGAGAGTTGGTGTAAGATGAGTGGGGTGGTTGGCAATAAACATGAGAAGTTGGATTTGGGAAGTTTTTCCAACATAGAGCTGACAGCATCCTCTGAGGAATTTGACATGGATATAAAACAGAGAAGTTAAGAGAAATGCAATCTTTTTATTTTTAGGTCATTTTTTCTTTTGGCTCAAATAACTTGAAGCCATTTATTGACTACAGGAGGATTAAGTTTATGAGAGTAGATTGAGTTCAATCTGGGACCTACTAAGTTCAAGTGTCTTTTACACCAAAGAAAGATAAAGATGTTACATGGATAGTTGCATACATGACTCTGTCGTTCAGAGAATCATCTGAGCTGAGATGGAAACTCTGATGATCACCACCATGTAGAGAGTAGTTAGTGGCACCAAAGAGACCACTTGACCACCACACACAAGATGTGGCCTATGTTTCTATAGCTTCCCAAAGTCTTTGAGGGAGACACACACACTGAGCATTATTTTCACACTTGTGTTAAGGTACTTGCTTTTTTTCTTGCATTCTTCACAGTTACACAGTGACGTCTTCTGGGGACTACAAGAAATGTGTTATACTGTGTTATACCAACAACTTGATGCAGAAGCAGAGATGAGACTCCAGCTTGTCTTCTATTAACCCAGAGATTAAAGATATCTGAGAAAATGTACACTATGCCACCCTCGTCCCACTATTACAGCATGGTTTTCTTTATGTATTTTTGCCTCCCGGCTTCTATGGACATTTGCTGTAATAAACACAGAAATGAGAGGTGTAGGGTAGGTAGCCTTGTGAGTGACAGTAAAACACATGTGATATGAAAGCAGAGGGGAATATACTAGGGGTAAAAAGATTTAAGCAGGATGGGGAGGATAGGGAAAAGATGAGGTTGGGGGGTCAACCAAAAAGCCATATTGGGGACTGAGAGATAGTTCAGCGGAAAAAATATTGCAATGCAAGCTCAATCACCAGAATCCAGATCCCCAGAACACACATAACAGCTAGGCAGGTGGAGAAGGTCACCTGGAAGGAGTCCTGTGCTCAAGAAGGAGAGACAGCATCCTCGGGAAGCTGACCAGCTTGACGAGTTGAGGCAGTGAGCTCTGGGTCCACTAAGAGACCTGCCTTGGCATGTATAAAGTGGAAGACGCCCTATGTCAATGAGAGAGAGAGAGAGAGAGAGAGAGAGAGAGTGTCATGAAAGGTGGGGGGGGACTAGTTGGAAAAAGAAGGGGGTCATCAGGAATAGAAGAAGGATAAGAGAGCAATAGGGAGAATATGATCCCAATATATTATTTACATGTATGAAATTGTCAAAAATAGAAAAATTCAGAAAGAAAATGTATTGTTCATAGAAACATCCATGCTAGTATGTGATAAATTTGCTATTTTAAAACAAGTTAATTTTTAAATTTCTCAGTTTCTTTTTTTTATTTTTTTATTTTATTTTTGTATGTGTATGAATGTACTGTCTGCATGTAGGTTTGTGCACCTATGTCATGCAATGCCACGGAGGTCAGAAGAGGGTCTCGTATTCCCCTGGAACTGGAGTTCTCCTGGAATTGGAGCTACAGACAGTTCTCAGCCGCCATGTGGGTGCCGGGGGTCTAACCCGGGTCCTCTACAAGAGCAGTCGGTGCTCTTAACCGCTAGGCCATCTCTCCAGCCCAAATTTCTCAGTTTCTATTTCTAATACAGTAATTTTCAATTGAAATTGCCCACACAAGCAGATGTTCCTCAAGATCACTACTAATGATTAATAATATGCCAAAGGCTCAGAAGGCTCAGACCAGCGTTTGAAAACTGGTAACCTGGGGAGTAAGGAAAGGTGAGCAAACGAGCCTAAGAAACAAAGCGAGACGGGTTGGGAGAATCAAGCTGGGAAAGTGGGGACGTGCTACCCATGCATGAGCTAGGAAGGAGCCAGGAAAATATCCTAGAAGCCGAGAGAGCAAAATCTTGTAGGAAGGGAGCTATCAGTTCCATCACATCCTGCAGAAAGACTGAAGGAAATGAAAACTGACATGGATTTGACAGTACAGAGGTCAACAGTGACCTCCTAAGATTGTTTTGTCAGAACAACAGACAAAAGCCTGCCTAGAGGCAACAAAAGGACGTATGGAGAGGGCCGTATAACCCACACCTAAGATAGGTTTGTGCCCAGCTAGGGAGCAACATCAACAGAGGAGAACTATAGTACTACATTCATATGTTGAAGTGAATTACCCAAAACTGAGAAAGGGGTGGAATTTAATGATGAAAGAAAGAGGTTTGTAACAGAAGCCATGTAAGAAAGACAGGAGGGAAGGGATCCAGCACATTAAAAACCTGCATGGTTGGTTCTTTCATTATTTCTGACTAGAAAGGAAGAACATGTGTTTATAAATGTCACTGGGTTGCTAAATTTGAGAACAGAAATGAGTAGATGCTTCCTTCAGCCTGTTTCTATTTTCTAAGTATCAAGTGTAATGTTATCAGCCCAGGGTGACGAAGGGAAAGGTGATGTTGGGCATTGAAGGAAAAGTTGAAGGTATGAAAAAACTCACACAGGAAAGCCACAGAAGGAGCTGGTCAGGTATCACAGCCATTGGATCCCAGCTATTCAGGAGATAGAGGTGGGAGGGTCACGAGCTCAAGGACTGCCTGGGCTACAGAGAGTTCAAAGTTAACCTGGGCAACTTAGTGAGATGCTGAAGTTTAGCTCAGTGGTAGAGTGCTTGCCTCGCATGCACAGGGCTCTACGTTTAATCCCCAGCACCCCAAAAGAAAAACATGAGTAACTATGAAATGTAAATCCTGGAAGAAGGATTATGAATTTAAAGTGAGATCAGTTAGTGTGTGTGTGTGTGTGTGTGTGTGTGTATCTGTCTGTGTTTCCCACATTTAACTAGCAACACTCAATAATGCCCACACACATCTCAAATCCTCAACCTGAGTTTGCTCTGAGATTATTTTAGACCTATTGTGGCATGTGTTTTATGATTTTTTTATCTTTCTTTTTCTTAATTTTCTAAACCACAGAAAGGATGTCCATATTTGGATCCAACAATTCAAGTAGAAAAATATATCTCTGCTCTTGAACATCTGACTTGTTAAGGAGAACATTAAGTACTATTAGTCAGTGCTCTGTGAACTCTGAATAGGATAAAATGTTAATATTCCTGTTTCAATAGGACATCCCATTCTCTCCCCCACACATCATCACCACTAAATCAAATGGGCATAATCTAGAGCAATGTATCATCAATACTATAATCACAATTACGCCCTGGTTTATTCACTTGTTTTGTCTTCTGGGTGTTGTGCACAGCAGTAACAGTAATTAGAACAACGAAGGTCATATCTATATCCTCTCTCCTTTCAGCCATCTACTTTATTAGCATAGTTGACAGCTTTTGCCAGAAGCACACTTGTTAAGAGCAATCTGAATGCTGTAATACCCATGTCGAAGAGAAAGAAAATGTGTCTATCATCTTTCTTCATCTCCCCATTGCCAACTCTGATTAGCTATATGCATTTTGGAAAAACCATCTGGAATCTAGGCCTAATAAAAATCTTCACATCAGAGTGCTTGAAGTGATCAGGGCCTCTGTCTCCTTGAAACACAAACATAATCTGGAGATCATTTGTCAGAGAGCATGGTACGATCTCTGTACATTATTCTTGTCAGAGATGTAAAATAGCCTGTGTTAAAAAAGAATGAATAAGATCATATTACTTTTTCTAACAAAAAAATCTCTTTTCTTACTAGCAATCCCTTGTTCAATGAGGATATTCCTCAGAGCCCGGTGCTCTGCACCTCTACCCTTCCACCCACTCAATTGTACAATAGTCACTAATACCCAGTGCTCAGAGGACAGATGTTGTATGGTACCACCTCTATGAAGTACCCAAAGAAGTCAAATTCACAGAGACAATGTATAACAGAAGTTGGCAGGGTTGTCAATAAAGAATAGAGACACAGTGTTGAATTGGTTGAGTTTGGGAAGATGATAGCATTTTGGAGATGAATGGGAGTAATGAGCACTAAGCAATGCCACAGATGATGTGTGTGGTGATTTCGATGAGTGTCCCCCATAGGCTCTAGGTATTCAGACATTTGTCTCCAATTGGTGGCGCTGTTTTTGGAGGTCTTAAAAGGTGTGGCCATGCTGGGGGAAGTGTGTCACTGGGGGCAGGCTTAGTGAGTTTTAACAAGCCTCTGTGGTCTACAGTTGCCCTCTCTGTTTCCTGTGCTCTTTGCAAGATGTGACCCTCGGTTTGCTGCTCCAGATCCAGCCACCACGCCTCCCGCCACAATGGACTCTAATTCCCTGGAACCGCCAATCATAAGCTCAAATAAACTCTTCCTTTTATAAGTTCCTTGGTCATGGTGCTTTATCACAGCAACAGAAAACTAATACAATGTGCTTAAAAATGGTTAAGATAGTGGGGCTGGAGAGATGGCCTAGTGGTTAAGAGCGCTGACCGCTCTTACAGAGGACCCGGGTTCGATCCCCAGCACCCACATGGCGGCCGAGAACCATCTGAAACTCCAATTCCAGGAGAACTCCAGTTCCAGGGGAATCCGAGACCCTCTTCTGACCTCCGCGGCATTGCACGACACGGGTGCACAAACCTGCATGCAGACAGTACATTGATACACATACCAAAATAAATAAAATAAAATAAAATAAATGGTTAAGATAGTAACGGTTGTGATTTACATGTTTTACCACCATTGTTTAAAGAATACCAAACACTGAAAATCTTGAAGTTTTCTCTGCTCTGTTAGCAGAAACCCCCATTTATCCAGGGTGTAATGAGTAGTTGATGTATGGCCATTTCTGCTCAGAACCAGTGTATGCTCTGCATCCGTGCACCCAGGGAGCCTTCCATTTGGGACTGAGCAGCTGGATAAATCTAAATTGTGGAAACACCCTTTTCTGACTAGAGTTCAACTTTCATAGGAAATAATTGTGGACTTTCTAGTACTTGAACCTACATCAGAGATATGAACCCATGAGAGATATTAGTGTTACATGGTATGTGTGTTTTTTCAATATTTTGTTTACTGTTTTTATTTTACATGTGAGTGTATTGCCTGCATGTAAGTACACCCATATCATGCAGTGCCCACAGAGGGTGGTAGATGGCTTGGAAATTGGAGTTATGGACAGTTGTTAGCTGTCATATGGGTACTGGGAACTGAACCCAGGTCCTCTACAAAAGCAGCCAGTGTTGTTAACCACTGAGCCATCTCTCCATCCCTGACACAGTGTGCGTTTGCAGTTATGACTGCATAATATCCAGGTCCAGCACTTGCCATCCCATTCATTCCAGGGTGATAATGACTTTTAGCACAGTGCTTTAAAAATACTGTTCATAGCCCGTTTGGATATAAAGTCAAGCCAGAGAGTCATAACTGATCATTAAGAAATGAAACTGCATAAAATCACCTATCTAAGTCTCCTAGAGTAAGAATAAGGAACTTGGGTTTAATTTTCATTTCATAATAAAACCAGTAGATATATGTGAAAGCTATAATGTATTTCTTACTGAAAGTACTCATCAAAAATTCCCTTAACAAATCTCTTTTAATCTTTTTTTAAGACAGGGAATGTTTTATTTAAAATTCATAGAAATGAACAGCTTGGGTCTATGACAAAGCATTCATGTTTTAAGCATTGGTCAGTAACTGTATGAGAGCATACCTTTCCACATACAAGTTAACTGATCAAACCACAACTTTCAATGTTGGAACAGAAAAAGCATTCCTGTAAAAACAGCACCTTTGTGCCATTTTAGCCTTGGTATTCTGCTCCTTTCTCCTCACCCTCCCCTTCAACAGAATCCATGCCAACTCCCTCATAATCTTTCTTGAGGGCAGCCATGTCCTCACGAACCTCAGAAAACTCCCCTTCCTCCATGCTACCACCCACAAAATGGTGCACAAAGGCACATTTGTCATACATCAAGTCAAACTTGTGATCTAGGCAGGCCCAGGCCTCAGCAATGGCTGTGGTGTTGCTCAGCATGCACACAGATCCTATTACAAGGGTCACATGACGTTAAATACATGTATACATTACTTAAAACTTAAATCCTCTGAACATTTCTCTTTTTTTCATAAATTTATTTTTATTTTTTAACAAATCTAGACCCATGCCCCCCCATTCTCCCACCCCACCAGAGCTCATGCATTCTGCCAAACATACTTTTCATCTCTTTCTCAGTCTTTCTCAGTATCCATGAGGAACTTGACTGTTTTGAGCAGAAGTTCACTGTTTCAGTCAGTAATTTGATGCAGCCCTTTCTGTTGTTGTTGTTGTTGTTGTTGTTGTTGTTGTTTCCAATATGCATCACGCCCAACTGCTTTGGACAAAAGCTCAAGGGGCCATACACAAGAAATACTTACAACTAGGTAATTGACACTAGCATATACAGATGAGGGATACCATTTGTCATTTGTTTTTCTGGGACTGTGTTACTTCACTCAGCATGATGTCCTCTAGCTCCAGGCATTTTCCTGCAAAGCTCATGATGTCATCTTTCTTTACTGCTGCATAGAACTCCATTGTGTAGATATACCACATTTTCTCTATCCACTCATCAGTTGAGGGGCATTTGGGTTGGTTCCAGCTCCTTGCTATTGTGAAGAGAGCTGAAATAAACATGGCCGTGCATGTATCTCTGTGGTGGGGTGAGTCTTGAGGGTACATGCCCAGGAGTGGTATGGCTGGGTCGGGTGGCAAGTTCATTCCAAGTCTTCCAAGGGTTCTCCACACTGCTTTCCATAGTGGCTGTACGAGTTTACATTCCCACCAGCAGTGGATGAGTGTTCCCCTTTCCCCACAACCTCTCCAGCACTTGGTATCATTTGTTTTCTTGATCCTAGCCAGTCTTACTGGAGTAAGATGATATCTTAAAGTGGTTTTGATTTGCATTTCCTTAATGATTAGTGATGTTGAGCAGTTCTTGAGGTGTTTCTCAGACATCTCTAATTCCTCGCTTGTGAAGTCTCTGTTCAGTTCTTTGCTCCATCTATTGAGCGGGTCGTTTGTTTTCTTTTTTCTTTGTTTTTTGAGTAGTTTATATATTCTGGAAATCAATGCTTTGTCAGATGTATCTGCAGTGAAGGTTTCCTCCCACTCTGTGGGATTTCTCTTCACTTCCTTGATTGTTTCTTTTGATGTACAGAAGCTTTTGAGTTTGATGAGGTCCCATTTGTCAATTGTCGACCTTAATTCTTGTGCAGCTGCTGTCTGATTTAGGAAGTCTTTTCCTACGCCTATGTCTTGTAGTCTGCTGCCAACTTTTTCTTCTATCACCTTCAGAGTTTGGGGTTTCACGTTGAGGTCTTTAATCCATCTGGAGTTGACTTTTGTACAGGGTGAGAGGTAGGGGTTTAATTTCATTCTTCTACAAGTGGTGATCCAGTTTTGCCAACACCACTTGCTGAAGATGCTGTCTTTTCTCCATTGTGGTTTCTTGGCCCCCTTGTCAAATATGAGATGGCTGAAATTGTATGTGCTCAGATTTGGATCTTCGGTTTTGTTCCATTGGTCAACAGGTCTGTTTTTGTGCCAGTACCAGGCTGTTTTTATGACTATAGCCCTGTAGTATAGTTTAAAATCTGGTATAGAGATCCCTCCTGTGTAGCTCTTTTCACTCAGGATTGATTTGGCTATTCGGGGTCTTTTGTTTCTCCAAATGAATTTAAGAACTTTTGTTTCCAAGCCTGTGAAGAAACTCTTGGGGATTTTGATTGGGATTGCATTAAATCTATACAAGAGTTTTGGTAAAATGGACATTTTTACAATGTTAATTTTCCCAATCCATGAGCATGGGAGGTTTTTCCATCTTCTGAGGTCTTCTTCAATTTCTTTCTTTAAGGGTTTAAAATTTTTGTTGTAGAGGTCTTTGGTGTCTTTGGTTAGGTTTGTTCCTAGGTATCTTATTGTTTTTGAGGCTATTGTGAGTGGGAAGGTCTCTTTGAATTCTTTCTCCAGTTGCTTGTTCTTGGTGTAAAGAAAGGCCATTGATTTTCTAAGGTTAATTTTGTATCCTGCCACTTTGCTGAAGCTGTTAATCGTTTCTAGGAGTTTTCTGGTGGAGTTTTTTGCATCTCTTAAGTAAACAATCATATCATCAGCAAATAGGGATAGTTTGACTTCCTCTTTTCCAATTAGTACTCCTTTAATATCCTTTTCTTGCCTTATTGCTCTAGCAAGTGTTTCAAGCACTATATTGAAGAGGAGTGGTGATAGGGGGCAGCCTTGCCGAGTTCCTACCTTTAAAGGGAATGTTTCCGTCATTTCCCCATTTAGGATGATATTGGCTGTGGGTTTCCTGTATATGGCTTTGATTACATTGAGGAATGATCCCTCCAATCCAATTCCTTCTAGGACTTTAAGCATGAAGCGATGCTGGATTTTGTCAAAGGCTTTTTCAGCATCAATTGAGATGATGGTGTGGTTTTTGTCTTCCATTTAATTTATGTGTTTGATGATGTTTATTGATTTTCGTATGTTGAACCATCCCTGCATCTCTGGTATAAATCCAACTTGGTCATGATGGATGATTGGCCATAGTTATTGGCAGCTTCTTCCTTGCCTGTGATGAGCTGCTCAGGATGGAAGAGCTGGTGGGAGGTAAGTACCAGTGCAAACTTCATCAGTGCCCGTGTTTTCCAGGTCTACAAACACTACCCCGGACATGCGCTAGCCAGCACTTGTCTCACTGAAGAAGGTGTTGAAGGAGTCATCTCCTCCCCCAATGGTCATGTCACTTGACGTCTGGCACTCAGGTTGGATGGTCCCAGAAGGTTCGTGGATCTGAACTCCAGCCTGGCCAGTGTGGATGGAGATGCACTCACATATAGCTGTTCAATGGCCAGGACAAAGGGGAGGGAAATTGTTGCTGCCTACACCGCAAGTCTTAGACAGTCAATGTAAGAGAACCTCAACTCTTTATCTTAAGTAGTACAGTAGATTCTGTGGTTTGCAACTAAGACCCTCCATTTACTGTTTTTAGTGGGAATTGATGAAAGGATACAGTCACATACTTGGTATGCTCCATCATTGTCCAAACACTGCTAATTCACTGTCTAGTGCCACTCAGTTAACCACCATCTCATGAGATACAGAATATTAACCCATTACTAATACAAATGTCACAGTCTATATAAAGAGGAACTAAGGAAAAATTCTCCATAAAACTAAAATTGTACATTTTATGTAGATAATATCAGTAATGTTTTACTTGCTTAATTTTTTTCCTTTTCTGGCTTTAATGCATTTATTTGTGCATGTCCACACATGTATGCATATACCACAGTATGTGTGTGGAGGTCAGAAATCAGTTCTCTCCTTTCACCATGTGGGTCCTGAGGATTGAAGGCAGCATATCATCAGGCTTGGCAGCAAGCTTCACTACCCATAGAACCATCTCACTGGTCCTGTTTTAAGATTTATTAAAATCAAGTTACATGAAGCTGAAATTTGAGTCCCTTGTAACCAATTATTTATGTATTAAATTTTTTCTAATGGAACTTCCCATCCCTCCATAGGGTACTCTCAACTGAGAGGAGTTAAGATGGCCTATCCAGGCACCTGTCCTTATTAACCTTTTATCTGATCCCACTTCTAGCCAGCTTAACTAAATAAGGTCTATGTTTCTGGTTTCTTTTATAACCACTGTGCTGGATAGCTTTAGTGTCAACTTGACACACCTGGGTTGAGGGAGCCTCAATTGGGGAATTGGCTCCATTGGATTGGCCTGTGGCCACATCTGTGGAGTATTGTCTTAATTGTCAAGCAGTGTGGGAGGCCCCAGCCCACAATGAGTGGTGCTACCCTGGGCAGGTTGTTGTATACCAAATAAGAAGGCAGGCTGGGCATGAGCCAGGGGAGCAAGCCAGTGAACAGCATTCCTCCATGGCTTGTGCTTCAGCTCTTGCCTCCAGGTTCCTACCCTGAGTTGCCACCTTGGGCTCCCTAAGTGATGAACTGTGACCCGGGAGATGTAAGCTGAATAAACCCTTTCCTCCCCAGGTTGGTGTCGGTCAGAGTGTTTTGTCACAGCAATGGAAGACAAACTAGAACAACCACCAACTCACTACAGCATGCACTTCTTGTCACATGCAATATCTGTCAAAAACTGTACAATTTTTGGATTGTTTCAACAATCTATATCCATTAAACTCATCCCCTCATTAAGCCAAGTGAGCAGAATTTTATCCCCAGAATGTCCAGATTTGTTCCCTTATTGAATTGCTTTGTGTGTGAGAGAGACACATTCCAGATTAGGAATGTGTCATCCTTCCTCCTGTTTTATTACCCTGTATAGTCTTTGTGCTCAATAGTTTAGTTGTCAATTTGACACACCTGGGAAGAGAGAACTTCAATTAGGGAATTTCCTCCGACAGACTGGCCTGTGGGCAGGTCTTTGAGGCATTTTTTGACTGTTCAGTAGTTATGGGTGGGGGGCAGCCCACTGTGAGTTGTGTCACCCTGTGCGGGTGGAACTGGGTTGTATAAGAAAGCATGCTGGGGCTGGAGAGATGGCCTAGCAGTTAAGAGCGCTGACCGCTCTTACAGAGGACCCGGGTTCGATCCCCAGCACCCACATGGTGGCCGAGAACCGTCTGAAACTCCAATTCCAGGAGAACTCCAGTTCCAGGGGAATCCAACACCCTCTTCTCACCTCCTCGGCATTGCATGACACGGACACGGGTGCCATACTTGCATGCAGACAGTTAACATTGATACACATACAGAAATAAATAAAATGCTGGGCGTGGTGGTGCACGCGTTTAAGCCTGCACTTGGGAGGCAGAGGCACGTGCGATCGCTGTGAGTTCTGAGGCCAGCCTGGTCTACAGAGGAGTTCCAGGACAGCCAGAGGCTAAAGGGAGACCCTGTCTCAAAAAAAAAAAAAAAAAAAAAAAAGAAGCATGCGGAGCAGGGCCATAGAGAGCGAAAGCCAGTAAGCACATCTACCCGTGGTCCCCTGTGCTTCCAGCTTTCCAGCTGAGTGTCTGCCTTGGCCTCCCTTGATAATGGACTGTGACTACTTCCCCTTCCCCCGCAACCCCCACCCCCCACCCCCCGCAAAAAAGAACACGTTCATTCCAAGTTGGTTTGGGTCAGTGTTTTTTAACAGCAGTAGAGGGAAGGAAAACTAACTAAGATGGTCTTTTAAACTTTTTTTCCTCACTATATTCTTTTGGGTTATTCTTCTGTTCTCAAATTCTTGCAATGTGCCTTGCACATTTACTGGGAAAAGAGAAGCAATAACAACAAGCAAACAAGCTCCCTTCCCTTTCCTCCCTACAGCCTCCACACACAGAAGGACTGATTCAATGTGTGCCTCAATTACTGCAAAAGCCTTCTGGCTGGTTTCCCTGACGCTATTTTCTCCCCTCACAAATGTTGGAGTCTTTCTTCAATGTTGTTTTCATGACTTTACCCAGCTGCTCAGGCTCTGCAGTTGCTTGGTAATGCCGCTGTAGTAGACACAGTCTTCAGGCTGACATTCCAATCCTCCATCAGTTGCCCACACACTTCCAAATTTATCTCCCCTCTTACTAACAAGGTGGTTTTTGCTCAGATAATGCAAGATGATTGCCACCATCTCTACCTACTTCTTCCAACTGTGCAATGCCCAACTCTAACATCTACTATTTGTATTCATTTTGAAAAGACCATTTAATTTTTTGGAGTTTCGGTGTCTTCTACTAGAAAATGGGAATAGCACTTTATCTGGATTCTACAAGATCAGAAAGCACTGCAAAGTGCCTAGATTAACTAAGAAGTGATACATTGAAATATCTTAGCATTTAAGGGGTGTATCACACAGCTCTTCTCAATAAAATGTAATTCAGACTATTCTGGTCTTTGCTGTTGCTGCCACCGTTTGCACAGCCCTATAAAGTTCTCCTTTTTCAGCCATTGTTTCCTAAAGAGCAGGCAAGGATCACACAGGTGGAACATCCGCAAAGGCCAGGTTAGAGAGCCCTGCACACTCTACTTTTCTATGTATGCACATAGGCAGGAGACATCAGTATCCTCCTGTGTGGTCCACCCCTGAGAACCAAGGACCATACAGAAGACTGTCCCAGATGAGACTGATGATACAACTGGTACTACCACCTCCACTGCTCTTTCCTTATTGAAAATTAATGAAAACCTTGTTTGATTTGGTTTGAGAAAAGATAGGTAAGTTGTTCCTTTCATCTATGGTACCAATGAAAGGGAATTGCTGAGACAAAGCGACCAAAAAACAGGGGCTTTGGGAGGAAAGTTTTGTTTTCTCAGTATTTAAAAAAATATTCTATTTTATTATTTATTTTTAATGTGGTAAGGGTGTATTGCCTGAAAGCATGTAAGTGCAACTGTGATGTTATAGCAATGGCCACTGAGTCATAAGAAGGCATCAGATCCCCTGGAACTAGAATTTTTTTTTTTTTTTTCACCATGTGGGTCCTGGAATCTAACTCAGGTCTTCGTGCTTCTGTGGCAAATGCTTTAACCTCTGAGCCATCGCTCTAACCCTGGTCATTTTAATGAACAAACCATTCTCCATTGAAATTTTTTTTATTTATACATATATTTTTCTCATATTTAGAGCAGCTAGGCTCACTCCCACCTGCACCTCTGTTCCTAAGCCTTCTCGTTTTTCATGTCCCTGTCCCTATATGCAGGCTAGTTGAATCTCCACGTGGCTCCATCCACTAGAGATGGGTTAACGTATCTTGAGTCAAACACTTAAAGAAAACCAAACCAACTCTCCTTCTCCCAACAGTAATTATCAGGTGTCATTAGTGCTACGCTAGTTCGGGACGTTGTGCCCCCTCTCCCATTGGAATTTTTTGGTTCTGGATGAAGCTTACAGGGAAACGTGCCATGCTGTTGCCATGATGTAAATCGCTCCAGACAAAGAGAAAAGAANAAAAAAAAAAAAAAAAAAAAAAAAGAAAGCATGCTGAGCACGGGCCTAGAGAGCAAGCCAGTAAGCAGACATCTACCGTGGTCTGTGCTCCATCTTCCAGCCCTGAGTTCTGGCCTTGGCCTCCCTTTGATAATGGACTGTGAGCTACTTCCCCCGCCACCCCCCACCCCCCACCCCCCGCAAAAAAGAACCCTTTCCTTCCCAAGTTGGTTTTGGGTCAGTGTTTTTATCACAGCAATAGAGGGAAGGAAAACTAACTAAGATGGTCTTTTAAACTTTTTTTCCTCACTATATTCTTTTGGGTTATTCTTCTGTTCTCAAATTCTTGCAATGTGCCTTGCAGCATTTACTTGGAAAAAGAGAAAGCATAAACAAACAAGCAAACAAGCTCCCTTCCCTTTCCTCCCTACAGCCTCCACACACAGAAGGACTGATTCAATGTGTGCCTCAATTACTGCAAAAGCCTTCTGGCTGGTTTCCCTGACGCTATTTTCTCCCCTCACAAATGTTGGAGTCTTTCTTCAATGTTGTTTTCATGACTTTACCCAGCTGCTCAGGCTCTGCAGTTGCTTGGTAATGCCGCTGTAGTAGACACAGTCTTCAGGCTGACATTCCAATCCTCCATCAGTTGCCCACACACTTCCAAATTTATCTCCCCTCTTACTAACAAGGTGGTTTTTGCTCAGATAATGCAAGATGATTGCCACCATCTCTACCTACTTCTTCCAACTGTGCAATGCCCAACTCTAACATCTACTATTTGTATTCATTTTGAAAAGACCATTTAATTTTTTGGAGTTTCGGTGTCTTCTACTAGAAAATGGGAATAGCACTTTATCTGGATTCTACAAGATCAGAAAGCACTGCAAAGTGCCTAGATTAACTAAGAAGTGATACATTGAAATATCTTAGCATTTAAGGGGTGTATCACACAGCTCTTCTCAATAAAATGTAATTCAGACTATTCTGGTCTTTGCTGTTGCTGCCACCGTTTGCACAGCCCTATAAAGTTCTCCTTTTTCAGCCATTGTTTCCTAAAGAGCAGGCAAGGATCACACAGGTGTGGACATCCGGCAAAGGCAGGTTAGAGCCCTGGCACACTCTACTTTCCTCTGTATGCACATAGGCAGGAGACATCAGTATCCTCCTGTGTGGTCCACCCCTGAGAACCAAGGACCATACAGAAGACTGTCCCAGATGAGACTGATGATACAACTGGTACTACCACCTCCACTGCTCTTTCCTTATTGAAAATTAATGAAAACCTTGTTTGATTTGGTTTGAGAAAAGATAGGTAAGTTGTTCCTTTCATCTATGGTACCAATGAAAGGGAATTGCTGAGACAAAGCGACCAAAAAACTGGGCTTTGGAGGAAAGGTTTTGGTTATTGCTCGTTTAAAAAATATTCTATTTATTATTTATTTTATGTGTATGGGTGTATTGCCTGCAAGCATGTATGTGAACTTGTGTTATGCAATGCCCACAGAGGTCATAAGAAGGCATCAGATCCCCTGGAACTAGAATTGCAGGTGGTTGCTAGCTGCCATGTGGGTGCTGGGAACCAAACCCAGGTCCTCTGTGAGAGGAGCCAGTGCTTTTAACCTCTGAGCCATCTCTCTAACCTCTGTTCATTTTTAATGAAAAAAAATTTTAATTGAATTTTTGTGAGTTTTATACAATATATTTTTATCATATTTAGAGCAGCTCCCTCCCACCTGCACCTCTTGTTCATGCCTTCTCGTTTTCATGTCCTCTGTCACTTATATTAAGGCCTGTTGAATCTCCCACGTGCATCCATCCACTAGAGATGGGTTAACGTATCTTGAGTCAAACACTTAAAGAAAACCACCTCTCCTTCTCCCAGTAATTATCAGTTGTCATTAGTGCCTCAGCTAAGTTCGGGACTTTGTGCCCCCTTCTCCACAGTGGAATTTTGTCTGGATTGAGCTTACATGGAACGTGCACATGCTGTTGCCATTGGTGTAAGTTCCTATGAGTAACTTCCCAGCTGTCTGTAAAGCTGCTTCTGGATGATCACCAGTCACTCCTGGCTCTGACAGCCTCTCCACCCCCTCTTCCATAATGGTCCCTGAGCCTTGGGTGACAGAGGTCTGACACAGATGTCCTACCCAGGGACAAGCACTCTGCGGTCTCTTATTCTCTGCACTTTGGCCAGCTGTGGTATTCTGGCTTAATCAGCATCTGTTGCATGAGAAAGCTTCACTGGTGAAAGGGAGAGATGCTTTGCTATTCTTTTTGCCCTCTGCTCAACTTGGTTTCCTGAGCCTTAGGTGTAAAGGCTGCATTGTAGATGTGTCGCTTAGGGCTAGGCACCTCACAGATACTTATTCTCTGAGTTTGAACAGCTGTAGAACTTTGTAACAGTCTCCAACTTTGAAGAGTGGTGAGAGGTACACTCATCTGTAAATATAAGGATATGTATTTAGAATGTAGTAAAAAAAAATTACATTGGTTTAGAGATATGGAAAAATAAGTTTTTCTCTAAGATCTATGATCTTTCTAGCCATGTGTATTTGTGTTAACAGAACCACACATGAATTCCCTACCACTGAGTGGGCCTTATGTCCAACAAGACAGCTATTGATTACCCTCAACATAAAAGTGCCACTACTGTACCCAGAGGTTGTTTACTGACTGACCATTGTTGTAGTCCATAAACTTTAAAGCCTGGATGGAATTAGGTTTGATCGACTTAATCCCCCTTGCAGTTTTTGTAGTTTCTTCTGATACCCTGGGAACTGATCTTCAGGGAGGAGGCTTCCAGGTCGATTCCAGCTCCATTGCTCTAACTCCTGTGTCTGAAATGTGGCCTGTCTTCAGCCATAGGGTCTTACTTTCGAGACCTGGGAGGCAACCAAGGGGTGTAGCAATAGCCTGAATTATTTTGAGATTCTCTCGAGGTTTCTCCTGCCTGGCCCTGTGTTTAATGTTATATACCTTTAGCTATAGACATGTACTCATAAATATATTGTATGTGTATTTTTTCAGTAGACTTTTGAATTAATAATACACTTCCTCGGGTTTTCATTTTTTCCACAAGTGGAGACACAGTTTTGCCAGCACTATTTGTTAAAGATGTTCTTTCCTCCATTGTGTGTTCTTGGCACATTCGTCAAATATCAGATGGCTAAAATTGCATGCACTTGTGTTTGAGTCTTTGTTCTGTTCTATTGATCTATGTGTCTGTTTTGTGCCAGTACCATGCTGTTTTTATAGCTAGAAATCTGTAATATAGTTTAGATCTAGTATAGTGATTTCCCTCAAAATTGCTTTGGTTATCTGGGATCTTTTGTCTTTCCAAATGAATTTTAGGATTTTTTTTTCCTAACTCTGTGAAGAATGTCATGGGGATTTTGATTGGCATTGTATTGAATCTCCAGATTGCTTTTGGTAGGATCACCATTTTCACAATATTAATTCAGCCCATGAGCATGGCTGGTCCTTCCATCTCCTGGTGTCTTACTCTATATCTTTTTTTTCACATAAATTTATTTATTTATTTATTTTTAACAAATCTAGACCTGTGTTCCCGCCCATTCCCCCACCCCGCCAGAGCTCATGCATTCTGCCAAACATGCTTTTCATCTCTTAGTCTTTCTCAATATTTTCCATGGGGAAGTTGACTGTTTTGAGCAAGAAGTTCGCTGTTTCAGTCATAGTTCTTTGATGCAGTCTTTTCTGTTGTTGGTGTTGTTTCCCAAATGCATTACGCCCAAACTGCTTTGTACAAAAACTCAGGGCCATCACAAGAATAACTTACAACTGGGTAAGGGACATTAGGCATACCACAGATAAGGATACCAATACGTCGTCTGTTTTTCCTGGCGCTAGATGGTTACTTCACTCAGCATGTATTTCTTCTAGCTCAGCCATCTTCTGCAAAAGCATCGTGTGTCTCTTATTTTTACTGCTGCATAAACTCCAAATGTGGTGAGATTAGTAGACACTTGACAACTTTGTCTAATCACTCGATCAGTTGAGGGGCATTTCAGCTTGTTCCAGTCTCTTGCTATTGTGAAGAGAGCTGCAATAACATGGCCTGCATGTAATCACTGTGTGCTGGCGTAAGTCTCTGAGGGTACATGCCCCAGGAGTGGATGGCTGGGTGCGGATGGGCAAGTTCATTCCAAAGTTTCCAGGGAGGGCTTCTCACACTGACTTTCATATGGCTGTACGAGATTTACATTCCCACCAGCAATAATGAGTGTTGCGCGGCACTTTCCCCACAAACCTCTCCACTTGTATCATATTTTTTCGTTGATCCCTAGCCAGTCTTATTCGGATTAAGGAGTGAATTTTAAGGATGTCTTTTCGATTAGCAAATTATCTATGAATGAGATATAGATGATTTGAAATCGTGTACAGGCTTGATTGGTGTTTCTGCAAGACATCCTCTAATTCCTCCACGTTGTAGAATCTCTGTTCAGGTCTTTGCGTCCATCTTATTCGAGTGGGGTCATTGTTTTGCTTTTTTCTCTTTGGTTTTTTGAGTAATTTATATATTCTGGAAAATCAATGCTTTGTCAGAATGTAGCAGTGAAAAAGGTTTTCCTCCCACTCTGTGGGGATTTCTCCTTCACTTCCTTGAATTGTACCTTTGGTTGTACAGATGCTTTTGTAGTTTGTGTAGGTCCCATTTTGTCACTGTCGACCTTAATTCTGTGTAAGCCTGCCTGTCTGATTAGGAAAGTCTCTCCTATGGCCTATGTCTTGTAGCTGCCCTGCCCTGCAACTCTTCTCTTGAAAGAAACAACAAATAGACAGACCCTTAAGCCCAGCTAACCAAAAAGAAACGAAAGAAACCAGAGACTCCAAAATCAATACAATCACGTGATAGAGAAGGGAAATATCACACAACGGACAAGGAAAAGATCCAGAGAAAAATATATGGGAATACTTAAACCTAATATAAGCAAGTTTGAAACCTACAAATGGAGAATTCTATCTGAGGAAATCACCAAACTTGGCCAAGAAGAGACCGAAGCAGCTCTAAACAGAGACTAACATATGAAGAAATAGAGGATGTAAGAAGAAACCTCCCAACTTAAAAAAAGCCGCGAGGCCCAGACGGTTGTCCAGACAAACTATCTATAAAAACATTCAAAAGAGGACTATTCAACCATTTTTACTGAAAACTGTTTTTAGAAGTGTATACAATCATGGAGGATATTCTCCCAAATTCCTTCTTTTAAAGCCAACATCTACTCTATTACCAAAAACCAGGCAAAAGATCCAACTAAAAAAGGAGAATTATAACCCCATCTCCTCAATGAACACAGATGCCCAAAATTCTAAACAGAATTATTTGGCAAATCGCATACAGGACCCACATCAAGAAGATCATCCATCGATGACCAAGTTGGATCATACCAGAGATGGAGGGAAGGTTAACATACACAAAATAACCAATATAAACATCAATCAAACAACATAACACGGAATATCAAAAGACAAAAACCACACCATTATCTCAATTGATGCTGAAAAGGACCTTCGACAAAATAAGCATCCCCTGTCTGCTAAAGTTTTGGAGGACTGGTTTGGAGATCATTCCTCAATTGTAATCCAAAGCCATATACAGGGAACCACAACCAATATCATCCTAGATGGAGCTAAAGACAGAAACTTATCCCCTTTAAAGTAGGAACATCGGCAAGGCTGCCCCCTGTCATCACTCTCTTCAATATAGTGCTTGAAACACTACTTGCTAGAGCAATAAGGCAAGAAAAGGAATATTAAAGGGTACTAATTGGAAAGAGGCGGAAGTCAAACTATCCCTATTTGCTGATGATATGATTGTTATACTTAAGGAATGCTAAAATCCACCAGAAAAACTCCTAGAAACGATTAACAGTTCAGCATAGTGAGGATACAAAATTAACCTTAAAAAAAATAATAAAAAAAAAAAAAAAAAAAAAAAAAAAAAAAAGAAAGAATTCAAAGAGACCTTCCCACTCCAAAGAGCTACAAAAAACAATAAATACCAGGAACAAACCAAACCAAAAAACAGCAAAGGACCTCTACAACAAAAATTTTAAACCCTTAGTGAAAGAAATTGAATAAGACACCAGAAGATGGAAAAAACCTCCCATGGTTCATGGAATTGGAAAATTAACATTGTAAAAAATGTCCATTTTACCAAAAACTCTTTTTTATAGATTAAACACAATCCCAATCAAAATCCCCAAGGTTTCTTCACAGCTTGGAAACAAATGTTTCTTAAATTCATTTGGAAAAAAACAAAAGACCCTGAATAGTCCAAAAAAAACCACAACCTGAGTTGAAATAAAAGAGCTACACAGGGGGGATCCTTACCAGACTTCATAACTATTACTACAGGGCTATAGTCTAAAAAAACAGCCTAGACGGTACCGCACAAAAACAGAACCTGTTGACAATGGAACAAAACCCAAAGATCCAAATCTGAGCACATACAATTTCAGCCATCTCATATTTGACAAGGGGGCCAAGAAGCCACAATGGAGAAAAGACAGCATCTTCAGCAAGTGGTGTTGGCAAAACTGGATCACCACTTGTAGAAGAATGAAATTAAACCCCTACCTCTCGCCCTGTACCAAAGTCAACTCCAGATGGATTAAAGACCTCAACGTGAAACCCCAAACTCTGAAGGTGATAGAAGAAAAAGTTGGCAGCAGACTATATCTTTTTTAAGGGTTTAAATTTTCATTATAGAGATCTTTTGGTTAGGCTTATTCCTAGATATTTTTGAGAGTATTATGAATGGGAAGGTTTCCATATACTCTTTCTCCAGTTGCTTGTTATTGGTATATAGAAAAGCTATTGACTTAATAAGTAGATTTTGTAACCTGCCACTTTGCTGAAAGTATCGATTACTTCTAGCAGTTTTCTTGTGGAGTTTTTTTATCTCATATGTATAATATTAAATCACTTGCAAATACTGATTCCAATTTATGTTGCTATAATTTCCTTCTCTTGTCTTATTGCTCTAGCACGAGTTTCGAACACTATATTGAAAAGGAGTGGAGATAGCAGTCAGCCTTGTCTGGTTCATAATTTTAACGGGCATGCTTCCAGTTTTTCTTCATTTGGAATCATTGTTGGCCATGGGTTTCTTGTACATGGCTTTAATTATGTTGATCTAAATTCCCTCCAGACCAATTTCCATCTTGGATTTCTCTAACATGAATGCATGTTAGATTTTTATCAAAGGCCTTTTCTGTGTCTATTGAGATGAACATGTGATTTTTGTCTTTAAGTCCATTTATATGATTTATTACATTTATTGACTTAGATATATTGAACCATTCCTACCTATTTTATTCTGCCATCCCTACTTTATTCTACCATCTGCAGAATAAAGCTTACTTGATCATGGTGGATGATCTTTTTGATGTGTGACCATGTGTTTTGTAAGTATTTTGTTCAGAATCTTGTGTCTATAATAAATAAAAAAAAAAGAATAAATTTAATTTTAATAATAAAAAATTACCAAATTTTTTGTATTAGAGTGATGCTGGTTTCATAGAAGGACTTTGGGAGTTCTCTCACTGTTTCTATCTTTTTTAATAATATAAGAAGTACTGGTTGTAAATTTTCTCTGAATGTCTGGTAGAATTCTGCTCTGAGTCCACCTGGGCCTGGGCCTTTTTTACTTGTATTGTTGCTTCAATTTCCTTATTTGTTACAGGTCTCTTTAAGCTGTTGATCTATTCTTGGTTTAACTTTGGAAGTTACCTGTCATTTCAAATTGACTTATTGAGTTTTTCAATTCCATCTTCATTTCACCATCTTCAGTATTTTTATATCTTTTGTGACTTCATTTTTCATACCCTGAAATGTTTTTGTTATTTCATTTATATGCATATTTGTATTTTCTTGAGCTTCCATCACAAATTTATGCCTATCTTTTTTGAGCTCTTTGTGTTGTATGTTCTTTAAGTTCTTAGATTATGTTTATTATTATTCTTTTAAATTCTGTATTGTGAGTTCCTTGGGATGATTCTCATTGTAATATATGCCTATAGGACTGGTGGGTTTCATTGGGGGCATTTTCTCTTGGTTTTTCATATTATTTGTGTCTTTTGCATTGCCATTTGGGCATATGGATGTCTTTTGTTGGTTGTGTGTCTGATAGGAAATTCTATTCTGCTTTTGTTTAGTTGAAATTTGGTCTGTTTATAATATAATATAATATAAAATAGTTTCATTGCTTTTTGCTCAGGTATAAAAATTTCTGTGATGAAATCACTAGTTGGAAAAAAAAAGAAAAGTTATTTGGTGTATGCTTCAGGCTCTCACAAGGTAGTAGGCAGGTCTGTGGTAAGTACATCAGAAGGGTATCCCAGGACAAGATGGAGGATGTGGAAGGCCCAAAAAGAAACCTAGAGAATTGACCTAGTCTTGGTGCAAAGGATCAGGACTCAGTGCGCAGGTCTGGACTAAGAGGGTAGACCAGAGATCTGGGGTGGAAAGCGCAGGAGCAAGCCCGGGCCCAAGGCTGGAAGGGGGACATAGTGTTGAGAGGGAGTGGAGCTGTTCAGGCCACGGGGGCAATCAAGGCACAGTGNTTGGGCATATGGATGTCTTTTGTTGGTTGTGTGTCTGATAGGAAATTCTATTCTGCTTTTGTTTAGTTGAAATTTGGTCTGTTTATAATATAATATAATATAAAATAGTTTCATTGCTTTTTGCTCAGGTATAAAAATTTCTGTGATGAAATCACTAGTTGGAAAAAAAAAGAAAAGTTATTTGGTGTATGCTTCAGGCTCTCACAAGGTAGTAGGCAGGTCTGTGGTAAGTACATCAGAAGGGTATCCCAGGACAAGATGGAGGATGTGGAAGGCCCAAAAAGAAACCTAGAGAATTGACCTAGTCTTGGTGCAAAGGATCAGGACTCAGTGCGCAGGTCTGGACTAAGAGGGTAGACCAGAGATCTGGGGTGGAAAGCGCAGGAGCAAGCCCGGGCCCAAGGCTGGAAGGGGGACATAGTGTTGAGAGGGAGTGGAGCTGTTCAGGCCACGGGGGCAATCAAGGCACAGTGAGCAGGATCTGACTTACAAAGCTGGTTGGCAAGTCTGAGGCAGGCAGATCAGGAGGCCAAGGGGACCACATTCCAGAAAGAGTGGAGTTGCTCAGGGTGCAGGGATATACTTTTTTTCTTTCTTTTGACAGGGTTTTCCTCATCATACTCCCTGGTTCTGATAGGGTAGTCAGGAGCTCTCTGGAACACCAAAGGGGCCTAGTCCCAAAGCTCATGAGGCCCAGATGGGCATGTTCTGATTAGCTAAGCAAGAGAGATATGAGCCCGAGAACAGTAGGAATAAGGCTTCTTCCAAAGCAGGACAGCCATGACCAAGTGAGCAGGCTCTATCTGACTTACCAGGTTTGTTCAGAGCTCTCTGTTAGCAAGAGCTGGCAGGCCTAGTCCCAAAGAGAGTAGCTAGGCACCAAATGGGCAGGGTCTAACTAGCTAAGCAGGGCAGATGTTTGATGTTGTTCTTGCTTGGTTTTGTGATTTGGGAAAATTTTTGTTGTTTTGTTGATTGGTTGGTTGGTTTTGATTTGGGTTCTTGTGACAGGGTTCTACTATATACCCCACACTGGCCTGAAATTTGTGGTTCATCTGATTCAGCCTGCTAGGTACTGGGATTAGAAATATATAATACCATACCTGGCTTCAGATTTTATTTCCTAGCTAGTAACTAGCAAACTGAGAACAAGCCTAACAATAATTGTACCACCTCTCAAAGGACCCCAAACTATGATGCACCAACAATTATAAAATGGGACTTCTGGGGTTGGAGAGATGGCTCAGTGTTTAACACTGGCTATTCTTGAAGATGCTCCAGGTTTGTTTCCCAGCCTCAAAATGGCAGCTAACAACTGTCTGTAACTCCATTTCCAGGGAATCCAAGGCCCTCTTCTGATCTGGATGGGTATTGCAATACCCAAATGCACTTATACACATGTAGGCAATACGCTCATACACATAAAATAAAAATAACTAATAAAATACTTTAAATAATAAAAGATAAAATGGGACTTCTGGTGAAATGGAAACATCAAGTAATCACAATATCTAATTCCCATACCATTCTGATTACATTTCCTTAACAACTTTCATAGTGGTGAAAACCAATAGGCAAGTTCCTGGGAAGGAAAACTATCAACAGTCTTACCTAGTTGTGCACACTGAGAGCTGAAATACTGACCTGCTCATTGGAGCAATAGTGGCATGATTATGATAGTGGTAACCCACCACTTGCTGAGTAGATTTGAAGCCTACTTCGTAGGAGGGAACCCAAGCATGATACTGGTTGAGAGCCCTTGGCTTGGAAGGTTATATGCCCTAGAACCGATTATTATTATTTTGATAACTGTATATGTTAAATGGTCTTCTAAATACTCATGTTTACACTTATAGATTAATAGATTAGTGCTGCTCGCACCATTCCTCAGAAAAGCATCTTATAACTGCAGGAAGAGGTTAATGCACAGACTCATAACTGGTCAAAGAGTTGGGAATAAATGATGGTGGAGTGCTCAGCCCTAAATGGACTTCTATATCACCCCTCCAAGGCTCAGAGAACATCATTGAAGAGGAGGCAGAAAGTATTTAAGAGCTGGAGGATAAGGAAGTGTGCTGTGAAGAAATGACTTCTGGATATGCATGGCTGCAGCTATGGTTCCCTGCACAGGAGTAGACCCACCAACTTTTCATCAGTGATAATGGAGGATATCACAAAGCCCCACCCATCTCTAAGGGACTATTGTCAGTTAATGGTTGCTGCATGAGGGGGGGGTTACTTTCTTCAACAGTATAGCCACTGAGACACAGCCTATGCTCCAGCAAATAACTTCTCATCCATGCTCATACAAGTGAGCCTAATCAAACTCAGTGGGTCACATACAAAAAAGATGTGATAGTAAGAAAGAGGCTCATTGGGAAGAGGGATTTTGGTGTAAGTGGAAGGAGGTGAGAGAAGATAATGCAGATGGAAATGACTAAACTTCACTAAGTAAATGTATGAAACTGTTAAAGAATAAATGTTTTATTTTTGCAATGCTTTTAAGCTTTATTCAGTTATAACCTGAATAAAGAAGCAGATTGATGGACCATCATTTTAAGGCCAAGAGTGGACCCAAACTCCTAGAACCATCAGTTCTTTCAGATGTCTCAGAGAACTATTCTCTTGAGATAGGCTTCACTCATACTTTTGCTGAATCAGTATTTCCACCATCACTTGGGGAATAGAAGCCAGGACCCACCCCTATCTTGTCAGAGAATCTTATCCTTTGATCCCTAGGCCTAAAATCACACTTCTCAATTCTCACTATTTTCAATGAGAAAGACATGTTGCTTGTCATGCTTTGGTATGTTTATGAAGCACACCCACATTCATTCACTATCTTAGGTGGAGGGCAAGGTGGAGTCCTGAGAGATTAAGATCAGGTGCCCAGGTCACAAGAGGAGCACATGGCTCAGTGAGCTTTTTTATATTATAACTTTTGGTTGCAAAGTTAAGTTAAAAACATTTTTTGGTCTTTTTGAGACAGGGTCCCCCTTTAGTCCTAGCTGACTTTGAACTCACAGAGATCTGCCTGCCTCTTCCTCCTGAGTGCTGGGATTAAAGGCATGAGCCACCACTCCTGAAAAATTAAAATTTTTAGGCCAGATTATGTCCATGTTGTAAAAGTCATTCCTACAATTTTTTCTTATCCATAGTGTTACTGACAAAAGTCTGAGAAAAACTACTTTAAAGAAAGAGTTTATTTTGACCTACAGTTTAGAAGTTTCAGTCCACAGTCTTCTGTCTGGTTCCATGTAGCTGAACCTAAGGTGAGGCAGGGACTCACAAAGTAGGGACTGACAGAGCAAGCTTCTCTTCTCCTGGTGACCAGAAAATGGAGAAAGATAGAAAAACAACAAGATATATCTTTCAAACCCATACTTCCAGGGACCCACTTCCCCAAACCAGGCTTTACCTCCTAATATTCTATTCAGTAGACTTAACAGTACAGTCATTCATTGATAAAGTTATTGACCTTATAATCCAATCACCCCTCACTGATTAGCTTCACCAGCTGGGGACAAATCTTTCAACACATGAGCCTTCGGGGGACCACATCATGCACATATCATAGCATACTTAGAAGCTTCACATATTACTTTTATATATTAAAAATAGAGAACTTAAAACAGTGCTTTGAGTTTACTTCTTGGCTGAATAGAGACTTTGTGATTATTAATCTCGACTGTCATATTGATTTGATGAAGATGTTCCTATAACATTAGTAAAGAACATCTCAGAGTGTGTCTGGAAGGGCATTCCCACAGGGGATAAATGAAAAGGGGAAGACAACTTGAATGAAGGTGACACCATCCTATGGGCTGGGGACCTGATGGAATATAGCGGGGACCAGGAGAAAGCCTGTGAATGCAAACATGTGTTCTCTCTGCCTCTGGTTACTATGCTAAGAGTTGCTGTGCTCTACTATCTCTTCCCCATTGTGATGAACTGAACCCTCCAAAACCATAATCAAAGCAAATCCTTCTGTTGTTTTTCTCAGGTATTTGTCACAGTGACAAAAGCTTAATATGGGCTTTGTTTTCAAATACATGACACAAATCACAAAGGCATGTTCCTTCTGTGATCCTCATAAAGTGCTTTTCCAATCCATAAGCACCAAAGGCAGTCTGTGAGAACAGATCTTGCATTGGCATGGCTCTTACTTGCAGATCTTGCTAATTATGGTACTCCGTCTTTCTATAGTTCCTAATCTCTAAGTGCTAAGTTCCTGTCCATAGTTGGTACTGGAAAAAAAAATCTGCAATAGTACTGCTGTCTCTGTTCATTGAGTATTATAAGAAAATACTAGGGCTGGACTGAACTGATCAGAGTCCAAAATGACATCTCCAGAGAAAATAGACTGCTTTGCTTCTCGTCCACCTGTGCCCCTTTTCTAAAGCCTAGGGAACAATCTGCGGAAGAGGGGGCATGGTAGAATGTAAGGGCTGCAATTGGGGTGAATTACGAAACTACAGAAATATAGACTGGACTCTTATTTGATCAACATGATTGTACATACAAGCCCCTCCAGCTGGACAATGGGGGCCATGGGCTGTATAAGTTTGGGCGTATCTGCTTGCAAATTGGTTTAACATGAAGGATGCTTGTATTCATTATTTATTACCTATTATTAAAAACTAAATAAAATAAATTTTTAAAAAGAAAATGAATCACATTAGAAAAAAAATACTGGGGCTGGAAAGATGGCTCAGCGGTTAAGAGCACCAACTGCTCTTGCAGAGGACCGGGTTTGATTTCCAGCACCCACATGGCAGCTAAGAACCATCTTTAACTCCAGGGGAATCCAACGCCCTCTTCTGACCTCCACGACATTGCACGACACAGGCGCGCCAACCTACATGCAGACAGTATACTCATACACATAAAAAAAAATAATAAATAAAAAAGTTTTTTAAAAAAAAAGAAAATACTATTGGCTGGCAATTTTTGATGAAGAGAAATTTATTGGCTTATAGTTCTAGAGGCTGGAAAGTCTTATATAAGAGTGACAGAATGGGGGGCAAAAGGCAAAAGGAGGGTGGAAAAAGAAGGAAAGGGGAGAAAAGGGGGAGGGAGGAGAGAGGGAGGTAGGAAGGGAGAAAATAGGGTGAACTGGTTCTTTCGTAAGGCACCTACTACTCCCACACAATAAAGTCAACTCCACAATAATTCCACCCTCAAAACATAATTGAATCCCCACAGGCCTCCAACACTGTCTCACTGGTGATTAAGTTCTTAGTATATTTTTGTGAAGCTTTCAAGACAGGGGTAAAATAAGAGCTATTTTTTTCCTAGGGTCATTCCTCAATTTCTCTTCAGTCTACTTTGATTTATTTTATTTTATTTTGCTGTTTAGTTGTTTGGTTGTTTGTTTGTTTGTTTGTTTGTTTGGTTGGTTGGTTGGTTGGTTGGTTGGTTGGTTGGTTGGTGGGTGGGTTGGTTGGTTGGTTGGTTGGTTGGTTGGTTTTTTGAGACAGGGTCTCTGTGTAGCTCCAGCTATCCTAGAACTCTCTATATACACCAGGCTGGCCTCCATGTTACAGAGATCTGCCTGTCTCTGTCTCCCAAGTGCTGGGATTAAAGGTGTGTGCCACCACACAAAGGTCATGTGTTATGGATAGAATAATGTCATTCGTACTCACACCCCACATGCGTCAGAACTTCAGAATGATACCTTATTTGGAAATAAGGCTGCTGCGTTTAGTGAAGACAAGGTCATACTACAGTAAAACAGCCCCTTAATCTGACTGATATCCATCTGAGAAAGAGATACAGAAAGGAAAGCCTTGTGAGGAAGTGAGCCAAAAGGTTGGCCATGAAAACAAGAAGAGGCTGGCACGATGCTGAGGAGCAGTGAATGCTGTCAGAAGGTGAGGGACAGTAAAGCTCCTTTGGAGGCTGAGGGGGAACAGGGGTCTGGCCCTGGGAACACCTGGATGTTGTGCTTCCCACTTCTAGACCTGTGAAGCAATGCATCTCTCATGCTGTCAGCCATCTACTGTTTATGAAATCCTGGCAAATTAATGTATTTGATTGAGTCAATATCCCCTTCCTAGAAACATGCAAAAAAAATTAAGTCTCCAACACATGCCACTAGGCAAACTGAGCAATCCACCCTGCCCTACCTTCCATTCTCTTCTTGACATGCAAAAGAACCCATGGATCCCAATGGATCAGTTGTTGCCTTCCCTCTTATGGCTTTACTTTTTTTGTCCAGTAGCCAAGAAGTGATGGGTCAGGGCAGTGACATTTCATAGCAGGCCTCCCCAACATTTTAAATCCCACACAAAGTGCACACAGGCCAGAGTAGTCTCTTCCCACCATCTCTAGATGTCACGCGCTTTGAGCAGCTTAATGTAATACCCACAATACTATTAGGAACAAACCAGCCCAGATGCCAGAGAGCTGACCTCTGCTCATCTGTCTTTGTGAATTCAGAAAGAGAGTGGCAGCTCTGATCAAGCTCAGCATCTGCAAAACCAGAGCTATAAAGCCAAAAGCAGTCCAGGCTCTGGTCCATCTCATGTGGGGTGAGACCCCATCTCAGGTGAGGTGAGAGCCCAGATACAGAAATGCTGTACTCTGTTCCTTCAAGTTTTCATTGTTTGTGCTTTTAATTATACACCTATTAAATGAAAAACACCACATATAAGACACAGACTTGACTTTTAAAAACCAGATGTCAGATGCATCCAGGCCCTCCTTTTAAATTAACATAGGCGAGAGACGCCATAACGCGCCAGGGCAGGATCGAAAGGTTATTCCTGGACAAACTGTCAGCCCATGAAAGGAAACAGCCAGAATTGACCAGAGTCCAAGTCAACAGCTCCAGAGAGAGTGGACTGTTTTACCTCTCATCCACCTGTGCCCCTTTTCTAAGCCTAGGGAACAACCTGCAGAAGAGGGGGCGTGGTAGAATGTAAGGGCTGCGATTGGGGTGAATGGTGAAACTACAGCAATGTAGTCTGGACACTCATTTGATCAACTTGATTGAACAAACAACCTGTCACCCCCCACTGGATGGTGGGGCTGTAGGTGTTTGGGCACAACAGCCTGCAGATAGGTTTTGCATGAAGGATGCTTGTACTCATGGATTATCACTTATAGCTAAAAATGAAAAAAAAAAAACTGAGAGAAAGATGCAGGACAGTTATGGCAGAATGCATGATTTGGGATGGGGTGGGGATGGGGGGGAGGGAAAGGGAAATAAGCCTGAACTGAATTGGAAAAAATGTATGAAATGCACAAAGCATCAATAAAAACTAATTAAAAATAAATAAATAAATAAATAAAAATAAAAATAAATTAACATAGGCAAACAATATCTTCCCCTGTTAACAAAGGAAACCATCTCTTCTCTACTTTGTGTTTCTTTTAGAGACTTTGGGTAAATGACTTGGTCCACTAGGCACGTTTGCCTAGGACAGAACCTGAGCCAAGACAGCCAGTTCCTTTATGGGAAATGACATTCGGCAGCCGGGCCTAGATCTCCCATAAGCTCCACATATTGTTGAAGCAGCTCAGAGGACGAGTGTGGATCAGTCAGATGGTGCCCACAGCTGCTATCAGCCCTTGTGAACTGCTCCGACCTCGTGTGTCTATGATTTTCTTTTGGATTTTCTTATAAACTTCCCTCCTGTGCCCCAAATGCTTGCAGTAATGAGATGCTCATAGACAACAGATTAATGGGAAGGGCAAAGAGATGTATTTTCAGGGATTTTTTTGGTAGGAAGAATTTTTTCCCCCTTTAAATCATGAGCACTCTCCTTTTCTGAAAGTGCGGGCTCTGGCACTATGATTAGCACAAGGAGCTGGACAGGATCCATCGGAGACAACCGTTGATTTCAAGGCCGCTTTCCTCTTGTTTTTCCAACCTGGTAAGCAGGCACCCGAGAAAGTGGGAAGGGTTGGGGCTTAGAAAAGCAATTCAATACCTGGTGTGTAGCCTCGAGAGCAAGTAAGCATAAAGTTTAGACTTGCTTTCATTTGAAGACCTGTAGCCGCACCAAAGGTGGGGAGCGGGATGGGGAGAGGTTAACTTACACACGGTTATTTTACAGTAACATCTTGCAGCAGACTTCCTGAGGACTTTGTGTGGTTTTGTTAGGGAAACAAAAAATTGGGTCAGAATAGTTTTATACTCTACTACGGCATTCTTTGTCAAAGTAGAGTGTCTGTCATCAATGTAAGTCTGGTTGTTGATATTCTGTGGTAATTACACAGGACGGAAGGAAGGGTATAGATAAGGAGCAATTAGGGAAACGACAAGGTAAATCTAGTTGGGCACGAATTCCACATGAAGTAAGTAAGCTAAACCTGTTAGATGAGGCTTCTGATGTCAAAGCAGAGCAGACACTATTCTGATGATTGCCACAATGTCATCTCCATAGCACAAGTGCCATCTCCCTTCAGCCTCCATTATATAAATTACCCATGGCCAGATTGTATCACCTCCAAAACAATCCTGATTTCCAGGTTTATAGGCTTTGTTGACTTGCTTACCTTTTGCATTTTCAATCTCTATTTTCATTCTGCTCCTTTAAGGTCTGTGCACAGCATCCTTCACCCCTGTGTTGTAGCTACCTATGTGTTACATCACTTGCCTCTTCTATTAACCCTAGATTACAAGCCTTTGGGGGTTGAGCATGCATTCTAAGGATATGGCCCTTTGGACTCAGGATTTATCTTGACCCTTATTTCATTTAAACACCTTTCATAAACAGGGAAAAAATAAAGAATAAATTTGGGAGTTCTCCCCAGCTCTAGGCTCAGACATTGAATTAGCATAACTTGCCCCTCTGAGTGCTCTCTTCCCAAGGGTCTCTTCACTTTGGAATCTCTTCATCCAGGTACAGAAGTCATGATAGAAATGAGATATCCCTAAGTAGACCCCACAATCCCCTTCCAGCAATTTTCTGAGAAGCAACCTCATGCTTAATGTGATAGTTATCTTTAGTCTTCATTTTCAATGAAGATTAACTCTGGGATGTGAGAACATTTTCAGAATGGCTTAGCGGAGTGCAGTGCAAACCCATCCTGGGTGTGAGTGGCACCATCCCATGGATGAGGGTCCCGACAGAATAAAAGGGAGACAGCAAACTGAGAACCAGCCTTCATTTCTCTCTACTTTTCTACTTCAGAGACATCCTGCTGCCACAATGTCTCCACCTGTGGGCTGCACCCTGACATGTGAGGTGAAGCAGAGGCTTCCTTCAAGTTGTCAGGTGTTTTGTCAGAGCAACAAAAAAAAGTAACACTTGTGTTCTTGGACCTTTCCACTATAAAAGTTACCCTTTTCTTTCCTTTAAATTTTAGACCAGAGAATCTGAAGTACCACAGTCTTATTTTGTGCTCATTAAACAGCAACAAGAATAAAAGATTGTTGTTACCAGAGCATTGTAAGTTAGCAGGATATAAACTACTCAGATCACTCAAAGGTCAGCTCTCTTCTGATCTGAGCTTCATGCCATGGAAATCCAAGAACCTCCAACCAACCTAGGAGTGATGACGAAGGAAATGGGTCTTCTCCCTCCCCTAATCCCATAAAGACCACACGTCCAGAACTCGCTCTCCAGATTTTCACAATAATGGGCCTCACAAATAACCTCGCTGCACATCAAGCTGGGAAATGAACACTAGCAAAGTCCTGGTAAATTCTCTTAAACTGGTCCCCGGAGGGAGCAAAACACCTCAAAGCACTTTTGTTACATATCACAACAATACTTTGAGATGTTGTCCAGGATATGTGTAAAAAAATCTAATAAACATATCTGATAAATTGTGATGATGGCCTCCATATTTCTTTGTTTAATTCTCAGTTTTCTTGAAAGCCCTTCTTGAAGTTTGGTTGTAATGGATCATTACGTCCATAATGTGCTCAATGTTGGAGTGAATTTTGAACAGTTTTTAGGCTGCATACTGTTTTCTTCCAGATAATTTACTGGATTAAAATTAGCAGTGTGAAAAGCTGTAGAGAAATCTAAATGCCTGCCAAATCAAAGAAATAATCACATTTTTATGAATATTTAATATCATAGTCATGGCAAATAAGGCAAGTAATTAGTACTTACCATAAATTTGCAAAGTATTATTTTATGTAAATGTTACATTCTACTAGTTTGATATGAATTATTCATTGTATACCCAGACACTGACACACACCAGCAAACATTTAAATCTATGTGCTGTTAGTTTACTTACCCTCAATGATTTTGTGCAGGATACATACATATTGTTTGACAAAAAAAAAATCTATGCTTCCTCCTTTATCCCCCAAAGGGACAAAAGACAGTAAAAGTAGTATATTTAAAGGCTTCTACTACATCCTCAATAGTAAACACAAGTATGATGTATATATAAAATATGTGGGTCCCTCATGTGTAGAGATGTGGAGCCCCAGCTCTGCTTCTGACTCATCATTTATCACATACATTGTTAATGAAGAGCAATAATGAGTAATGTTATAAAATACATGTGTTGGAGAACATTATCACATGTTATAATGAAAACTTCCTATCTAAGGAAGAGGTTAGCCTTTCCCTCAGCCTAAGAGGGTATCTTCAGGATCCAGGAAGATCATCCCTCACGGAGAGTCTTTCTTTTCCAGGTGGCTTTGGCTACCACCTAGTCTAACAATGCAAGGTGCATTGCGACACATGGTATTTAGCAATCCCTGGAGGAAGTGGAGGCTGACTGACTTCCAGAAGGGCTGGAGGCTGAAGGACAGTCACATACGCAACATGTGATTGAGCCCTCAATAAAAACTCTGGACACCTGGACTCATGTCTGTACAGATTGTCATATATCACTGCCAAGAAGAGGTAGTGCTGTCTGTGACCAGGCTTGAGAGAAACTCAGTGCTTAGATCTCCTGAACTCTGCCCTGTGTGTCTTTTCCCTTGGTGATTCTATTCTGAATCCTTTCCTTGGAATAAACCATAACCATGAATATAAACAGTAGTCTGTATATTAGCTCATTTTCTCTTCATATTGACAAAATACACGACAAAAGAAATTTCAGGAAGGACAGGTTTATTTTGGCTCAGGGTTTAACAGTACAGACCATCATGGCAGAAGGACTGGGAGGCAACTGTCCACACTGCATAGTCAGGAAGTACAGAGAGGTGACCACTGAAGTTCCACTCACGTTGTTCTTTCTGTTCAGCTCAGGACCCGAAAGCATGCATACACAAGCCTACAGTCAGGACGGGTCTTCCCACCTCAGTTAAACGTCTCTCAGGAAATACCCAGAGATGCCCAGAGGCTTGTGTCCTAGCTTATTAACCAGGACAGTCCAAAAATCCTTCTAGTTTGATAAAACCCCTCAAGCTGGTAACTAGTATCAGAATGGAGGGAAGTCCTGGGTCAATGTTGCCCTTTTAACCTCACAGACTGTGCTAGATAGCTTTCCTGTCAACTTGACACACCTGGGCTGAGGGATCCTCAACTGGGGAATTTCTTCCATTGCACTGGCATGTGGCCATGTCTGTGGAGTATTGTTTTGATTGTTGAGTGATGTGAGAAGCCCCAGCCCACTATGGGTGGTGCCACCTTAGGCAGGTTGTTGTGTATTAGAAAGCAGTCTAGGCATGGAGCAGGAGAGCAAACCAATAAGCAGCATTCCTCCATGGCCTGTGCTTCAGCTCCTGCCTCCAAGTTCCTGCCATGAATTCCTACCTTGGGCTCCCTCAGTGATGAATTGTGCACTGGGAGATGAGACCCAAGTAAACCCATTCCTCCCCAAGTTGGTTTCGGTCAGAGTGTTTTGTCGCAGCAATGGAGAAGCAAACTAGAACACAGACAACCAAAACAGCAACTTCTCCTGGGAGAAAGGATGTCCAGAAGACACTGCTGAGCTGCTTGATAGGTTTTATCTTCCCTCTTTTTTTCCAGGAAGTCCCTGACAGTCACAGGTCATTTGAGCTCTGCAGGTTCCCCAGAGATACGATGGCAGAGGAATCCTACAGTGCCTCTCCCAAATGTCATGGTTCTCAGCCTTCCCCAACTCCAGTCAGCTCACTTCCTACCCACCTGAAAGTCTTAGCCTCCCCAGCCAAGCCTTGCTACGATGACCCATGGATAATACTGGGAAGAAAAAACTCATTGGGCTTTGGGGTCCACTTGAATTATGCATGTGGTGAGTTTTAGACTGACTTTTCCCTTTCTTTAATGAGCTAACAAAATGTGGCTAAAAAGGAGCCACCTCAGGTCTATAAATACCACCTTAATAAAAGAGACTCTTCCCCTGTCTCAAAAAGACCAAAAGAGAGAGGAGAGAGAGAGAGAGAGAGAGAGAGAGAGAGAGAGAGAGAGAGAGAGTTTTGGCTACCAAGAAGATAGGAACTCCAAACATTCCACTAAATGGAAGTTGCTTTTAAAAATTGGTGAGAGAAGAACTGAAAGATTGTAGGTGACTTAGCACTGTTCCTATAAAATACTCCTTTGCCTGATACTTCTATGACCTCAAAACAAACAATGCTCAGTGGGCAAGATTATTTAAAATAAGTAATTTGGCACCAGGTAAAGGTGCTCGCTAAGCAACCCTGAGTTCCATCCTTGGAACCCACGTAAAGATGGAAGGAGAAAATCAGTTGCACAAAGTTGTCCTCTGACCACCACATGCATGGCTACACACATTGCACACACACACACACACACACACACACACAAATACACAAATAAATAAAATTTAAAATGAAAGCAAATAAGTTGCTCGGGCATGGTGGCACAGGCCTTTAATTCCAGCACTTGGGGAGCAGAAGTGGGCGGATCTCTGTGAGATCAAGGCCAGCCTGGTCTACATAGAAAGTTCCAAGGTACAGGGAGACCGTGTCTTAAAAAGATGAAAGAAAGAAGAAAGAAAGAAAGAAAGAAGAAAGAAAGAAAGAAAGAAAGAAAGAAAGAAAGAAAGAAAGAAAGAAAGAAAGAAAGAAAGAAAGAAAGAAAGAAAGAAAGAAAGAAAGAAAGAAAGAAAGAGAAAATAAGTTATATGGCATGACTGACACTAAATAATAAGAATGAGACAGCCATATAAAAGTCCAGAATCCTCCATTTTTCAGGAATTATCTTTTTTATTTTATTTATTTCTGTATGTGTATGAATGTACTGTCTGCATGCAGGTCTGTGCACCCATGTCGTGCAATGCCGTGGAGGTCAGAAGAGGGTCTTGGATTCCCCTGGAACTGGAGCTCTCCTGGAATTGGAGTTACAGACGGTTTTTAGCCGCCATGTGGGTGCTGGGAATCAAACCTGGGTCCTCTGCAAGAGCAGTCGGTGCTCTTAACTGCTAGGCTATCTCTCCAGCCCAGGAATTATCTTTTTATAACTAATCACTATCATCCTTTCAATCTTACTTAAAAAAAGCAGGTATGGAGTACAACTTCTATATTAAAATAACATCTTAGATATATATGAGCTTGTGTACATACTAAAATTTCATCAGGTGAAAATATTAGCATCAACTGCCACACTCATACAAGTGCACATACTGATACACACATGTTCACATGCACACACACATGTAAGCACACATAACTGTTACAAAAGACCCCCCCGACCCATCTCCGTTTATACCCAAGTAACATCTGGAGCAGTGTGGGTCTCTCCACAAGTGTCAGCTGTCTAAATATTGGTTTCCATGTTGATTTTATTACTTTCATTTTTAAGTTTAATTCAGTGCTAAAGACTAGGCAACTGGATAACTGGGTCAAAATGTTCAATTATTCTTCCATCTACCCCTCAAAGTTATGTTGAAGTTTTCTTTACTGTGTTGTCCAGATAAACAAGCAATAAGTCAACTTCAGCTTTGTGAAAAGGTTTTTGTTTCCTCTATGAGCTCTTCTTTCCAATGTACATGTAATTAAAGAGGAAGCAGAGGAGAAATTCCATTGGAAATGTTTCAACTGAGAATGCATAGATATTCACACATCTGTGTAAACGTAAAACCCAGATTTTAGACTTAAGCTTCGATTTCATGTAACCAGATGTTAACTAAACCACTTTGACCTTAATTTCATCAGACAACTCAAGACAAGAAATACCCCGTTTCAAAGTGGCATACAAAATCACTCGTAAAAGAGCATGTATGGGTTTGCCTAAGAATGGATTCTCAGGCTGGAGAGATAGCCTAGCGGTTAAGAGCACCGACTGCTCTTGCAGAGGACACGGGTTCGATCCCCAGCACCCACATGGCGGCTAAGAATCGTCTGTAACTCCAATTCCAGGAGAACTCCAGTTCCAGGGGAATCCGAGACCCTTTTCTGACCTCCGCGGCATTGCACGACACAGATGCACAGACCTACATGCAGACAGTACATTCGTACACATACAAAAATAAATAAAAATAAAAAATAAAAGAATGGATTCTCAGCACTTTGCTCATGACCCTCTATTGTCTAAAAGGGACTGGGGTGAGGGATAGAGTAAGAGTTGACATTACAACAGAACCTTTGGGAGAGCCATGTGCACTGTGTGCCCATGGTTAAGAAACTTGCAGATGTAACTCAGTGTCTGCTCCTCCCTTTGAATCTAAGGAAATAATTTTGATGCCCCTCTGAGAGCTTGGCCATGTATCATCTAGCTGGAGTGTGGTGGGGCACTGTGGACTGGTGTCTGATGAGATTTCCACACAGAGAACATTACTAGTCAGCCTCTCTGACAGAAAAGGAAAGATGGCTGTGTCAGGGCCTCTATGTTCCTAGAGTTTGATGGGGCAAAGGATGCCTGAGTGCTCCCAGGTGGCCTTTCCTAAGGGAACCCAGCATAGGGTGAGCTTGTGACCACCTGGATAATGAAGTGACCCTCCTGAGCTGAGGAAAGATATGGATGTGACTAACTAGTGGGACCACTTTAGAAGAGAAAACCCGGGCATTTGTGCACAGGGGCAGGGAGAGCATGTAAGAGGAAGGTACAGTAGAATCATGAAAGTGTTTTAGTCTGTTTGGGTTGCTATACCAAAATAATATACATGGACTGGCTTGTAAACAACAGAACCTTGCATATTATTATAGTTCCAGGGACCGAAAGTCCAATATTAAACCACCAGCTATAGTGTTCAGTGAGTTCTCACTCCCTGGCTTATAAATAGCAGTTTCTCTGTGTCCTTAGATGGTAGAAAGGGAAAGAAGCTTTCCTTATACAGGTACTTATTCCCATTCAGAAGGACTCTCTATCCATAGCCCAGTCACCTTCCCAAAGCCTCAACTCCAGACACTGTCCCCTTTAAGGTTGGCATTTCAGCCTGGACTATAGGAGACACAAGCATTGAGACTCTACCAGCATCCTACAAGAGCAAAGTCACTTCCCAATCTTCCAAGTCCAGAAAACACTCACAATGACAGCAAGATCTTCCTGCCTATCTCCTCTCTCTCTCTAACAACCACCTCCAATTTTGGTGTTAGAGGAGAATGCCAGGCAAATGAAGAAATGCCTCTACCACTTGCTTATGCTCAAAAGATTGTGAAGAAGAAAATAAAACGGTGAAAGTCATTCCATTAATAGGGCTCCATCCACTGCAGCTTGAACCAGAACAGCTTGCAGCAGGCCCACCCAAACTAAAGGGAAAAATAAATAAATAAATGCAAACAGGTGTTGGATGTATCACCCAGCTTGAACATATTGATTACCAAAGTGAAATATATTTATTACTAAAGCTAGCTATTTCATTACCTGGAAATAACTAGAAAATCAGGAGATTGGACTTCAAGACTAAAGAAATAAGCAGTAAGTGAATGGGGGATTTCTTCTGAGTATCCCTCATGAGCCCTGCTTGCTCAACAGGAAGACTAGGATATTAAACAGTGTCCTTGCCAAGCTTACTAAGGTGGCTAGTCCATATGCTTTCCATACACTGGTAAAGCACAAGTACCTGCCCACAAAGCGGCTTGCAGTGGCATCATATGAGAGCGGCTGGGAACGTATCGACTACTGACATCTCCATGCTTCACAACCCAAAAGCTCCACGCCACCCAGAGAGGAAATGAGAAGAGGTACTATGAGGTGAGGCCTTAGCACCCCATCTCCCACAAGCTTCCTTTCCAGTCCAAACCAAACACCAAACAGTAAAAGCGATGATAGAAATGGCTTCTGTTTGATGCAGGCACAGTGACCAAACCGTATCTGAAAAATGATCTCAAAGTGATTCCATTGAACAAGTTTCCTTCCCACGGCCGATATTTTTTATAATAAGCCAAAGCCCCAGCCCCCAGTGAGGCCCATACAGCAGAGGATGTGGTCTTTCTGGGAAACACACTCAGGTTCCCCCACCCCCAACCCAGCCCAGCCCTGCTTGTTCCTAGCAATAGAAAGGAGAGGATACGTCAAATTTAGAGCTGAATCAAAAATGTGTAATTTCTAAACCTAGAATAAAACTTGAAACATTTGGAATTTGTGTTTCATTTGGCTCTGGTAAAAATACAAGTTTGAAGCCACCACAGATTTTGTGATCTCTTTCCCTAGGAAGTTGTAAAGGCTTGGTACATAAACCTGATTGGGATCCTGGTAGAATCTAGAGACTGATACTTTGAAATACTTGAAATACATGGGCTACAAAGGCTGATTTCCAAGCACTTGATTAGTTATTTCTAACCATCTAATGCTCTCCTTCATAACTCAGGGCCTGTTAAGTGAGTCAGTTTAAAACCTCCCCCTGCCCTGGGAAAATCCTCTCTGACACCAGAACTTAAAGCTTGGAAGTTTCCCCCCTTTCCAGAGTTAAAAATGTAGATGGTTCTGATTATTCCATGTGCCCCTGATCCCCGACACACAGACACTCAGACACGCACACACTGAGAGTCCAAGCCTAGAAGAATATGTCTGACAAGCACAATGAGCAGAAAAAGAGTCCCCTGTGCACCATGGGACTCTTCCTGGCTTGAAGGGCTTGGTCTGTGCTTGCAAGCCACATGCTGCAAACTGAGGAAGTCCACTGCAGAGTTGACGGGTAAGATACAGTAAGTGCCTATCAGAAGTCAACTCACAAAACCAAGCCTTTGACAGCACGCTGTGACACTCGGTGGGAAACATCAAATTTGCCAGCTGGCCCAGCAACAAGGAGAACTTCATTCAGCTTCCTCTCCCCTACAGAAAGTGGGCAGCCCCTTTTGATTTCAGGTTGGCATGCAGAAAGGATGAGAAAGAGAAACAATAATTGCTTATACTCAAAAGACTGTGGAGCAGAAAATAAAACAGTGGAATTCATTCCATTAATAGTGCTCCTCTAGACCCTCAACAACACAAAGTGAATGTTTAAGATAGAATCCGGGCCTGGAAATATTAGAATAGAAAACAGGAGTCTACCCACACAGAGAAAAAGATGGAGCTCATGTAAATGTTTGCCTTTCATTTATTTTGAGCAAACATTTCCTTCCACGTAACAGACTCGTCCTGATCAGCAACTTCCACCTGGTGTTCTTTCAGCCAGATGGAAGTGTAAATTATTTAAATACATGATCTTCCATTAGCCATTGAGCTTAAGTACCTCAAAAAAATTTTTAAAGTGCCTTTCCAGGAATCTAGAAAGCATTTGCACTAAGATAGATAAACATATTTTCAAGACACAACTCCAACGATAGCAATTTTTAGATTTTTAAAATACAGTCAGCATTAACATTTATAAGTAATTATGAATTCTGCAAAAGTCTGTTTACACTGTAAAAAAATAAAATCAGAGCTAATGAGCTAATTAAGGGTCTTTCCCCACCACATGACACCGTTCCATAAAATTCAAACCTCATGTTCACTACACAGGAGGAACTGTGATGACCCATCTTGAACATTTTCCTCACATTTATGGTTCAGACATAGTTTTTGAAAATACGCTTTTAAGTGAAAAACTAAGAAAGTAGGGTTTTTTTTAACTTTAATCAGTTTCCTGGGGGGAAATCATGTTAGCATTCTGAGAATGCAGTGACTGCTGTGTTCATGTGTGCATGCAGTGTGTAATAGACTCATGAGAGTAAAGACATCCTAGGTGACTTCCAGAACTGTAATTACTCACTTGATTATAGAATTATAAAGGGAATACATTACAGCAAAGTAGTCTAATTTCACAGAACTTCAGAAATGGAAAAGACTGTATAAGGCCTAGATTGGTACTTAACAAACTGCTCTTATTGGGCTACAAAGTCTTAGTCATTGACTCTGGGCTGTGCCCAGTGAGTCCATTTTTAGCCTACTCTCAGATGGTGCTGATGGGGCTCGCTGTGTTATCTGAATAACTAAGTTCTAATTGTTCAGTGTGCTCTGGTCATTCCTTTTAAGAGATGGCACATCTTGAAAGGGTGACAGCATCAGATTTCATAAAATAAGAAAAAATTTCCCTCTTTACCCTTACTGTAATTATTTTTACAAGTAGAAGTCAACCAAATATCAAACTAAAGATTGCAATGTCATATTACATTATGTTGGCTCATTTTCTGCTATTATAACAAATTAGTAGAGGATTGGAGACTGAAAACTCGAGATCAGTTATCTCCATCTATTTGGGCTCTGTTGAGTACAGTGTGCGGTCAGTGCATCAAAATGATGCAAGATATCACAAAAGCAACAGCACGTGCTGAGGAGATCAAATGGAGGACAGAAAGTCAACCAATTTCAGAGCCTGGCCTTATGCTTCTCACTCATAAGCACCCAGGTCCTGTAAGATTTCACTGCTTTAGTCACTGCTGAAGGGAGTTTTCCCAGTGGCCTAACATCTTTCCACTGGGCCCCACCTCTTACAGGTTCCACCACCTCAGCACCATCATTCTGAGGACCAATCCCCTCCATAACATGAACCTTGAAAGGCACACACAAACTGTGTCCAGACTGACAAATACATAACTGTTTTAAACATTGTTTGACCTAAGAAATAAATCTATTGAAGATAGTCTCTCACAAGTCTGATCTGTAAGAAAGATAGAATTGGAAATGTGTGTGTGTGTGTGTGTGTGTGTGTGTGGTCTTTACTCTCAATTCTTGACCTAAACTCTTGTCACACTTAGTCCAAATGGCAGAAGTCTTCAACTTTAGCAAAAGGAATTCAACAGTTGTGCTTTCTTTAATTAATTCTATGTTCCTGGGCCACTTTTCTTGTTTTACCTATATGTCTTGAACCCATACTTCTCAAAGATTGGTCCTAAACTAACATGTGCTGGATTTTTTTCTTTTTTTCTCAAATAAGATTTGGAAAGAAGAAAGCCTTTGCATTTCACTTCTGACCTTTGGTTGTAAGTGAAATTTCTGGCCCAACAAGACATAGGAAACATCCACAAGGATGAAAAGCAAACATAAAGACCCCAGAGAAGGAAGGACAGGAAGAAACTGCGTCTTTGATAACATTTTCCCACTGCTGCGTAAGCACTAGATTATCTGGAATCTTAAGAGGAATTCAAAACTTGTTTGGCACCTTCTGGGGTGTTTCCAGTAGCATTTTCTATGTTGCCTAACTCCAAATCTGATTCCATAATTTCCATGAATAAAAGAGCACCAGAATAATGGACAATGCCCAAACAAGACCTTCTTAACTTCTAGTAGAAAAGTTTCTACTAACCTGTTCTTAAATTGCATGGAGTCAACCTTTTCCACTTGTTATAAATTTCATAGTACAGCTCTTTTTCCATTTGCAGGGGAGGACCCTCTTAAGTTCAGTCACTGCAAGACAGGATTGTCTTTGGTTACATACAGACAAGTAAATGTAAACTGACAGCACATTTTTGTGTAATCTTTGTAAGTGTTGCCAAACAGAATGTGATAATGACCAGTTACCAATACAGTAACAGTCACACTGAGAATAAACCAAAAAGGCCCAATAAGGAATGGATACTGTGTTGGTTAGCTTTAGTGACAACGTGACACACCTGGGTTGAGAGATCCTCAATTAGGGAATTGCATCCATTTGACTGGCCTATGGTCATGTCTGTGGGGTATTTTCTTGATTGTGAGTGATGTGAGAGGGCCCAACCCATTGTGAGTGCGTTGGGCAGGTTGTTTGTACTGTATAAGAAAGCAGGCTGATTTTTGTATAGAGTGAGAGGTAGGGGGTTATTTTTGTTCTTCTAGATATGCTGATCCAGTTTTGCCAGCACCATTTGCTGAAGATGTTATCTCTCCTCCAGTGAGCTTTTTTGGCCCCTTTATCAAATATGAGGCGGCTGATTGGATCTTCAATTTTGTTCCATTGGCCAATGGCTCTGTTTTTCTGACAGAGCATTAACATCCAGAATACATAAACTACTCAAAAAACAAAGAAACAAATGACTCACTCAAAAGATGGAGTAAAGAGCTGAACAGAGACTTCACCAGGGAGGAAGTAAAGATGGCTGAGAAACATCTTAAAAAGTGTTCAACATCATTAATAATTAAGGAAATGCAAATTAAAACCACTCTAAGATATCATCTCACTCCAATAAGACTGGCTAAGATCAAGAAAACAAAAGACACCAAATCCTGGAGAGGTTGTGGGGAAAGGAGAACATTCATCCACTGCTAGTGAGAATGTAAACTCATACAACCACTGTGGAAAGCAGTGTGGAGAACCCTTAAAAGACTCAAAATGAGCCTGCCACCTGACCCAGTCATACTACTTCAGGATATATACCCACAAGACTCATCATACCGCAAAGATACATGCACATATATGTTTATTGAAGCTTTTTTCACAATAGGGAAGAGTTGGAACCAACCCAAATGCCCCTCAACTGATGACTGGATAACAAAAATGTGGTACATCTACATACTGGAGTTCTATGCAGTGGTAAAGAAAGATAACATCATGAACTTTGCAGGTAAATGGATGGAACGTGAAGCCATTATGCTAAGTGAATGGGGAATGATTTCCTTCATTTGTGGATGCTAATACCAAATCCCCCAATTGAAAGACAAGCTGAGCAACGTTATTGTTATATTCCTTTCTATCTGAAAGTAACTGTGATGTTATAATGTGAATCTCATGAGTCCCAGAATTAACTTACCACTTATTTTCAGACCTGGTAATTAATGTATATGAGTGGAAGGTTTATATACATATTTTAGAGTAATATAAAATTAAAAGAAAAAAATGAACTCCTGGACATATATCAGAATTAACATACAGTTTATTCCTGGAGGACATAATTCTGTTATATATATGATGTACATGTACATTGGCATACTTTGGAGTGGTACAGTTGGGAGGGAACCACAGCAGCATGAGGACTGGGTCAAGGAATGGACTGCTCTGGTTGGATTCTGCCTAGGTCGATAAATCTTTGGTGAATGGTGAAACTACAGCAATGTAGTCTGGACACTCATTTGATCAACTTGATCGAACAAACAACCTGTCATCCCCCACTGGATGGTGGGGCTGTAGGGGTTTGGGCACAACAGCCTGCAGATTGGTTTTGCATGAAGGATGCTTGTACTCATGGATTATCACTTATAGCTAAAAATGAAAAAAAAAACTGAGAGAAAGATGCAGGACAGTTATGGCAGAATGCATGATCTGGGATGGGGTGGGGGGAAGGGAAAGGGAAATAAGCCTGAACTGAATTGGAAAAAATGTATGAAATGCACAAAGCATCAATAAAAATTAAATTAAAAAAATCTTTGCAGAGAAAAACTTCGGAGAGACTGAGAGAAAGATGCAGGACATGTATGGCAGAGTGCATGAACTGGGGTAGGGTGGGAAGAAGGGAAAGGGGAATATGTCTAAGTTGAACTGAAACTGTCTGAAATACACAAAACATCAATAAATGTATTATAAAAGAAAAGAAACACTAAAAAAAAAAAGAAGAAGAAAGTAGGCTGAGTATGGGCCAGGGGAACAAGCCAGTAAGCAGCATTCCTCCATGGTCTGTGCTTCAGCTCTTGCCTCCAGGTTCCTGCCCTGAGTTCCTAACTTGAGCTCCCTAAACAATAAACTGTGACCCAAGATATGTGAGCCAAATAAACACTTTCCTCCCCGAGTTGGTATAGGTCAGAGTGTTTTGTCACAGCAGTTGAAGACAGAGTAGAACAGGCACATATGAATAACATATACACACACATACATGTATCTCTTATTACCACTGATCAACAAGAGGGAAAATTTAGAACAATGTAATATGTATTAGGTTTGCTGTTGCTATGATAAAACACTTTGGCCAAAACCAAGCTGGGGAGGAAAGGGTTTGTTTGGCTTACATGTGCTGACCACACGGTTCATCATTGAAGGAAGCCAGAGCAGGAAGCAGGAAGGAAGGAACCTGGACTCCCAAACTGAAGCATGAAGGAAGGCTGCTTACTAGCTTGCTTATCTAGTCTGCTTTCTTATACAACCTAGGACCACCTGCCCAGGGGTGTCACCTCCCACAGTGGGCTGGGCCTCTCACATCACCAACATTCAGGAAAATGCCTCACAGATATACCCATGGGCCATTTCAATAGAGGAAATTCTCCAGTTGAGGCTCCCCTCTGTCCAGATCTATGTGTCAGACTGACAACCATGATGTAGTGTGTTAAAAATTATTAAGCCTTTAAAAAAGTTAATGGGGATGGGCTGGAGAGATGGCCTAGCGGTTAAGAGCGCCGACTGCTCTTGCAGAGGACCCGGGTTCGATCCCCAGCACCCACATGGCGGCTGAGAACCGTCTGAAACTCCAATTCCGGGAGAACTCCAGCTCCAGGGGAATCCGACACCCACTTCTGACCTCCGCGGCATCGCACGACACGGGTGCACAGACTTGCATGCAGACAGTACATTCGTCCACATACAGAAATAAATAAAAAATTAATAAAAAAAAATTTTTTTAAAGTTAATGGGACATACTATGACATGGCTCCATCCTCCAGGACCACATTATCTATACTACTATACTTAGGCTGTGGCAAGTTTTAGGAAGGGACAGCTAATTCTAAAACATTTATAGATTAATCTGGTTCTAGATAGTCTGGCTGGAGTAATGGCTACATTTATGTTGGACAAAATATGCATAACCCACAGATGTAAGCAACTCACAAAATAGTGATAGACTGGGTCAGATTTAGAAATGAGGGCCTGGGGTTTAGCTCAATGACAGAGCATTTTCTTATCATGTTTAAGAGCCCCTGAGTTCAATCCTCAGAACTGAAAAGGAAGAGAAGAACAAGGACAAGGACGAAGAAGACAAAGAAACAGGAATGAGTTATTATTCATCTTCCCTGAGCTGTTAGCATGAAGTCTCTGGAGTCTCCATGATTTTAACTGTTACCAAAGTTACTTATTTTGAACAAGTTTTTTGTTTAAGGTTTTGTCTAATCTGTCCAAAATTAATTGTAATGTAAGATTAAAACCAGCTTGGAGTCATGTATCCTTTTACTTTTATTAATTAGTGGAGGACCCAGAAGAAATCAATGGCAAACCTTTCAGAGGTCCACCTGGTAAGATTTTGAGGCACCTACAAAAGAGGAGAACAGCTGCCATTAGCAGGTTTGTCAAGATAACATTCAGGGCAACAATCAGCTCTGCTACCATGGTCTGCACCCTCAGCTACCACGCAGAACATTGCATGTCCTAGACTTGATAGCATATCTACACTCTGAAGTTTTACTTAGTAGGCCATTTTCTTTTATTTTGGGGAGGTGTCCTAATTGGTTTTGACAATGTATATTTGATATTTTACTCAGTTTTTGTTACCACTTGGTATCACATTTTCAACAAGTTTGGTTTAGTATAACCCATGCCCCAGTTCTAAACTAAGAAATGACTGTTGCCCACAATCAGAGCAATGTGGATTATCAGAGAACATCTGGGCTTAGAAAGACAACACAAGGAGCAATAGTGAGAGAGAGTGAAACAATCAACTTCTCTGTTCAACCAATATTTCTTGAAGATTGTTATATTTGGCTTCCACTGCAGTACAATTCCTCAAGGCGTTCATTGTGTATTTTTCACTAAGTTCCATAAGTTGTGTAAGTTTCACTAAATTCAGTCCCTCTGAACTCAGGGACCAGTCTAGTCTGAAATGTCTTCAGTCACTTACTGTGGTGGTTTGAATGAGTGTCCCCCATAGGCTCTAGGTATTCAGACGTTTGTCTCCAGTTGGTGGCGCTGTTTTGGGAGGTCTTGGGGTGTGTGGCCGTGCTGGAGGAAGTGTGTAACTGGGGGCAAGCTTAGTGAGTTTCAACAAGCCTCGTGGTCTACAGTTCCTCTCTCTTGGCTTCCTGTGCTCTTTGCGAGATGTGACCCTCGGTTTGCTGCTCCAGTCTCCAGCCGCCATGCCTCCCACCACAATGGACTCTAATTCCCTGGAACCATCAATTGTAAGCTCAAATAAACTCTTCCTTTTATAAGTTCCTTGGTCATGGTGCTTTATCACAGCAACAGAAAAGTGACTGATACACTTAGCAACACAGATTTCAGAATATCCCTTCAATTCCCAGATTCTCAAGGAAAGACAGAGCTCTAATCTACGTTGGTTATTTCTTCTTGTGCATTATCAGCTGCTGGTGGTGTCGGCACACAAAGGCACTGGGCTTACTCTGCTTGGTTCATTATCAGCTTAGTACCCTGCTCTGCCCTTCCCAGGCCCTGAAAGAGCCAGTTCTAGTTTACTACATATCCAAGAGCTGACAAGTATACTTTCTCTGCAGGCTGGAGAAATGGAGGCCAAGACTGAAAAATGAACTGGATCTATCTTTCTCTCAAAATTGCCTGGGAGTTTTCTCTTTCTCTGCTCATCTCTCCCTCCAGAAACACTGAGGAAGAGATGGATAAGATGGCAGTACACAGACATCTAAAGAAGTAGGAATAGCATTTCACCTGAATAGGACAATTCAATATAACTTGGCAGCTTTCTCCCTGTATCTATTTAACCTAGCTGTAATGAAGGAATACATACTGTTGGTCAATGATTATCAAGTCTCCAAACAAGTTTCATTGACTAGGGCAAACTTATCAGGCAATATGTGTGCCAACATTTGTGAAAGCTACAAAGAACATGACATTGCGCTGGGCGTGGTGGCACACACCTTTAATCTTAGCACTCAGGAGACAGAGGCAGGCGGATGTTTGTGAGTTTGAGGCCAGCCTGGTCTACAGAGTGAGTTCCAGGACAGCTGGGGCTACATGGAAACCCTGTCTCGAAAAGACCAAAAAAAAAAAAAAAAGAACATGACATTGCTTATACCCCCCAAAGTCAGTCTTTAAAATCTAGTGGGACTGGTGATAACACCAGTGCCACACCATTGGCTAGCCCAATGGTCACACAGGTAGCTCAGGTGAATAGCAAAAACAAAATTCAAGAATCTGGAAGTGTAGGGAGGGTGGGTGAAAAGAGAGGGTGAGCAGAGAGTAAACAGAATGCATTATATATATA
>VZQC01004717.1:438932-511476 GCA_009823505.1 Rhizomys pruinosus
GGGGGGAAGGGAAGGGGATATATGCCTGAACTGAATTGGAAAATGATGTATGAAATACACAAAGCATCAATAAAAAAAAAAGAAAAAGAAAAGAGAACACAAAATAAAACCAAGTCAGTGATAGTGCACATGCCTAGCATGCATGAGGTCCTAGGTTCAATTCCCAGCATAACAAGCAACAAAAAATCTTTCTATTACATAATATATCAAATATTTACCAAAATAACCACGTATGTAACCATCCAGACTCAGTCATTGTCAGCCAGCTCACAGTCATGATATCGCACTGTTTTTTAAGCAAATTTCAAATTTCATGCTATCCCATTCTTAATTTTTCAATAGTTTTGAAAACTACCACAATATCATTATCACACCTAAAATGTTTAAATATCCAAACAATGCACAAGTAAGTTGTCCTTAAATGATTCTAAAAATAAATTTATTTGAGACGATTTCCAAATAAGTCCATATATTCCACTTAGCTGGTGTATTTTAAGTTTTTTGTCATCAGCTTTCAGTTCGATCTCTTTTCTTTAAGAGAAAGGAATGGAAAGGATAGTCCTCAAAATTTATAAGATGAAGCTTCTAATTTCTCTTATAGAGATTTCCCCCACTTGCTCTTACTATTTGCACATCTGTTGTATGATTTGATGTGTTCCTCTCTCTCCTATACATCCTGATAATTACAGCTAGGAACCTCATCTGGTTCGATTTTTAACATAAGATCTTCACATAGCCTGTATCTCTATCAGGGGACACTAATGTCCTCTTGTGTTTTGTCCATTGGCCATCACCTGTGATCATTGCCTTGACCATTATATTATTAGTTCCAAACTAGACATTTTCTTTTATTTTTCTCTTTATCCAGTCTTTGTTGTTTTATTTTAAAGATTATTTATGCATATGAGTGTTTTACCTATCTGTGTTCTTGTGTACCACACGTGTGCCTGGTGCCCACGGAGACCAGGAACAGGTATCCTATTCCCTGGAACTGGAGTTAGAAGTGGTTGTAAGCCACCATGTGGGTGCTGGAAACTAGACCTAGGACCTCTGTTAGGGCAGCAAGTGTTCTTGATTGCTGAGCCATCTCAACATCCCCCAGTCTCCAATTTTTAGCTTAAATTGTTTAGTAAAAGAAATTTCCCCTGCCCAGTAATTTAATTGTGCATTTATATGAGGAAAGCAATAAATATTTCATTTTCAAAGTAACAAATTGATTCCTCAGCATTATCCATAAGTGAGAATCCCTGGTGGTTTTGCTCTTGAATCACTTTTAAATGATAAATTTAAGCATATATAAAAAGGCTTTGATCCACTGTGGCTATTACCCTTACTAACAATCAAACTGTCAAATTGTTTGCCAGTGGTGGGCACAGCAAGCTGACCTTCAAATCATTGGGTAGACTTTGCTAGTTTCTGAACTCTGCAGTCTGATGGGATACAACTCATCTGGAATACTGTCTACCAAAGAGCTTCATTTCTCTAAAGGATCCTGTTTCTCCAGGAAAGTAATGACAAATTTAGACCCATTCCCCCTTCCATGCCCCCCACCCCGCCAGAGCTCATTTTTGTAACTCCTGTGGTGTCTAGAACTTTGAGAGGTAAATTTCTGTTGCATTAAATGTCAGTTTATATTATTGTGTTATGTTATTAAGGCATCTCTAAGAGGCTGAAATACACCCACCACAGAGAGTGCTGGCAAAATAGGACACGTTATACTCTATCTTGATTTTTCATTAAAATGCATATCCAGGAGATGACTGCATAACCCCACGTGTCTATTTGTTGTGCCTTTTCTAGGCTACATAGTACTCCAGCGTGTGCACACGCCATTCTGAGTTTATGAATGCATCATGCATAGTTCCTTTACTTCTTTATTTCTTTATCCAAAGAACTATATCATTAACTTATGTTTAATTTATGATCAATTTAAGTAGCTTCCTCCTTTTCTGGATATTAATTAGATATACTATATTACTCCAGTCACCATAAAATCTCACTGTGCTTATTCACTTCTTAATTAAAAACCAAGCCTTCCAACTTCTCCCCAATACCTGCTACTGCTATATACCTAGTTATATTACAAAATAATTCATAGTCTTGAAGATGCATGAATGATATAAAGTCCATAATTATCAGATACATTTATGTACTTAAATAGTGGCTAAATTTCACATTTGTAATCTTATATTTTAGTCATCTAATTTTTTTTTTTTTTTGGTATTTTCAAGACAGGGTCTCTCTGTAGCCCCAACTTTCCTGGAACTCACTCTGTAGACCAGGCTGGCCCTGAGCTCACAAAGATCCACCTGCCTCTGCCTCCCAAGTGCTAGGATTAAAGGCGTGCACCACCACGTCTGGCTAGTCATCTAATCTTAACTCTGTTTTCTCTCTGATCTTCTCACACAAACAGAAAAGAGATTTAAGGTGGGATTGGGAGGGTAGAGAAGTGAAAATGTTGCTACTGATTAGACCTAGCCTGGTGTCAATACAGACATAAGCTGCAACCACTTGTGACAATGGAAGAAGCACTGTTAAATGGAGGCTTTTTTTAAACCCCATTCTTTTAAAATGGGGTTCAATGATACTGTACAACAGTGTTTCACTAAATCTAAGCCAACTTCAATTTTAAAATCTGCCATTATTGTTATTCCATTATGACAACAAATTACTATTGTAACTATCCTAGGGAGATGCTAAAAAAATTTTTAACAAGCTTTATTGAATAGGTTTTTAATTCAAATAATAACACATACATATAGTTGTCATTTACACTAAATATGACTTCTAAAGTTTCCTCACACATTATATTATCAAATATCAGAGGATTGTTCCTCAAAGAATTACAGAAGTAAGTTCTGAGGTCTCTGATTACAAAATCTTCATCAATCAATCAATCAATCACTTTGAAACTTTGTTACCATTTTCTTTCTTTTTGGTGTACATTAGATTCTCAGGGTTTACTCATTTTATGTAACTAAAATTTTGTAGCTTTTATCAATAATTTCACATTTCCTGCTTCTACTGTTCAAAGCCATCCACATATAACCTTGCTTTATGTATGCTTTGTTGTAAGAACACCTTATTCTGAATATCCTTATTCAGCGTATTGTTACTTCATTACCATCAAATTCACAGCTAAGAGCTTGTACTTTATGCTTTGAACAAAGCTTATAAAAAAATGTGTTTTCTACTTGAAGCAAATCACAGCCTTCTTGTACTCCAGAACACTAAGCAACACTTCAACTCTGTGCTTTGGGAGCATCTATCCCAGCCTTTGATGTTCATGATTCTATTCTAAGCTTTTTTTTTACACTCCTTACATATGACAAAATCTGAAATTAAACTATAGGTTAAATAGAAAACATATTTAGGGATTTAGTTTAACTGGAAACTTGTATAAGGTAAAAAATATAAATTTACATTCCTAAATTAAAATATTTTTAGTATATTTTAGTACATTTTAGCATATTTTAGTTAACTTAAAAAAAGAGATTTGTTCTTTCTCATAAATCTTAGAACTGAGGAAAATAGAGACATATACTTCATGCTGTATCTATAGTAATAACAGTCAATGTGATGTTATCATTACCCACTTTGACTTACATATAAGGATTTGGTGTTAGGAACAACAAATGAAGAATAACATGTCATTTTGTTTTTCTGAGACTCACTTAACATAACAATTTGCAGTTCCATCCATTTGCCAACTGCATAGAACTCCATTGTTTAAATGTACCAGATCAGGGGCTGGAGAGATGGCCTAGTGATTGGGAGTGCAGACTGCTCTTGCAGAGGACCCGGGTTCAGTCCCCAGCACCCACATGGTGGCTGAGAACCTTCATTGACTCCAGTTCCAGGGGAATCCGATGCCCTCTTCTGACCTCCGTGGTGTTGCAAGACATGGGTGCACAGACCTACACGCAGACAGTACATTCATAGACATACAAAAATAAATAAAATTAAAAAAAATTTTAATGTACCAGATCTTCATTAGCCACTCATCAGTTGAGGGTCACCGGGGATGCTTCCAGCTCTTTGCTATTGTGAAAAAAGAGCAGCAATAAACATATTTGTGCATGTATCTCTCTTACAGGATGACTCCTTTGGATATATACCTAGGAGTGGTGCAATTGGGTCAAATAATGTTTCATCTTTAGTCTTTTAAGAGTTCTCAGTTGACAAATGGGACCTCATCAAACTCAAAAGCTTCTGTACAGTGAAAGAAACCATCAAGGAAGTGAAGAGAAAACCCACAGAGTGAGAGGGAATATTCACCAGTGATACATCTGACAGAGCATTAACATCCAGAATACATTAACTACTCAAAAAAACAAAGAAGTAAGAAAATGAATGACTCACTCAAAAGATGGAGTAAAGAGCTGAACAGAGACTTCACCAATGAGGAAGTAAAGATGGCTGAGAAACATCTTAAAAAAGTGTTCAACATCATTAATAATTAAAGAAATGCAAATTAAAATCACTCTAAGATATCGTCCACTCCAATAAGACTGGCTAAGATCAAGAAAACAAACAAAAGACACCAAATGCTGTAGAGTTTGTGGGGAAAGGGGAACACTCATCCACTGCTGGTGGGAATGTAAACTCGTACAACCACTGTGGAAAGCAGTGTGGAAAACCCTTAAAAGACTCAAAATGACCCTACCACCTGACCCACCCATTCCACTCCTGGGTATATACCCACAAGACTCATCCTACTGCAAAGATACATGCACATCTATGTTTATTGCAGCTCTTTTCACAATAGTAACAACTGGAACTAACCCAAATGCCTCACAACTGACGACTGGATAACAAAAATGTGGTATATCTACACAATGGAGTTCTATGCAGCAGTAAAGAAAGATGACATCATGAAATTTGCAGGTAAATGGATGCAACTCAAAGCCATTATGCTAAGTGAAGTAACACAGTCTCAAAAAAATAAACAGGGAATGGTTTCCCTCATTTGTGGATGCTAGTACCAAATCTCCCAATTGAAAGAAAAGCTGAGCAGTGTTATTGTTATATTTCTTTCTATCTGAAAGCAACTGTGATGTTATAATGTGAGTATCTTTAATAAAATAAAAATAAAGTTAGACTTTAAAAAAAAAAGTTCTCCACACTGCTTCCCATAGGGGTTGAACAAGTTTGCAATCCCACCAGCAGTGAATGAGTGTCGCCCTTTCTCCACACCCTCTCCAGCATTTGATGTCATTTGTTTTCTTGATCACAGCCAATCTTACTGGGATAAGAGGAAATCTTAAAGTGGTTTTAATTTGCATTTCCTTGATAACTAACGATGCTGAACACTTTTTAAGATGTTTCTTAGACATCTTCTTCTCTTGGAAAGTCTTTGTTCAGATCTTTAGCCCATCTTTTAATTGGGTCATTCGATTTCTTGGTCTTTTTTTTTTTTTTTTTGTTTTTTGAGTACACCTTATATATTCTGGAGGTTACAACGTCTGTCATATATGTTTAACTGGTGAAGATTTCCTCCAACTCTGTGGTTCTTTCTCTTTACTTCTCTTTGATTGTTCTTTTTCGGTACATAAGCATTTTGAGTTTAATGAGGTCCCCATTTGTTGTTTGTTTGACCTTAATTACCTGCATGCTGTCTAGTGAAAGAAAGTCTTTTCCCCTTCACGTCTATATCTAAGTCATGGTACTGCATAATGTGTTTGCTTCTAAAATTTCAGATTTTCATGGTTTCACATGAGGTTATTTAATCAATTAGGAATTGACTTTTTATAGGCCAAAATGTAGGAGATTGATTTCATTTCTTCTACAGTGAGTGATCCAGTTTTGCCTGCACATTTGCTGAAGATGGCTGATAGTTCTCCATTGAGGTTTTTGGGTACCTGTAGCTCAAATATCACGTGGAGAGAAATTGTGTGTACTCAAGATGGGTCTTTGGTTTTATTACATTGAATCTGGTGGGTCTATTTTATGTACCAGATATCATGTGTTTTTAATAGACTAGTAGCTGTATAGAGGATTGAAATCTAGTATAGTAATCCTCGCTGCATTTTCCTTTGTTGCTCAGTGTTGGCTTTGGCAGTTTTTTTTTTGTTTTTCTTTTTAATCCTTTTTTTGTTCTATCTTTTTTTTTCAATGTCTGTGAAAAAAACAGCTCATGGGAGATTTTGATTGGGATTACATGTAAACTTCTCTCGTCTCTCTCGGCTTTCAGTCTCTCTCTCTCGTCTCTCTAATATAATATGAATTAAATATATCTATATAGTATAGATATATATATATATAATTGGGTTGTATGATACATTTTACTATTTAAATTTATTCCCAATCCATGAGCATGTGAGTCTTTCCATCTTCTGGTGTCTCCCTGCAATCTCCTTTTTTCAAAGATTAAATTTTTTTCCTTTTTTTTATTTTTTTTTTTTTTTTGTCTTTGTAGTTTATTCAAATATGTGTTTGTCTGACTTGTTTGAATGGGATGTGTTTCCATATACTCCTTCTCTCCATTGCATGTTATTGTTAGGAAGGCTACTGATTTTTGTAGATTTTTTTGTAACCTGCCACTTTACTGAAATAGTTAATCATTTTTAGGAGTTTTCTGGTGGATTTTTTGACATCCCTTAAGTATAATATCATGCCATCTGCAAAAAGGGATAGTTTGACCTCCTCTTTTCCATTTCCTTCCGGAGTTTGTCATTCTCTCCCTCTAGGTCCTTCTTGAGTTTTTCATTCTCTCTCCTTAGTTCTCTGACTTGTTCTTTATATTCCTTGATTTCCTTGAATATGGCTGCAGTTGTTCCTCTAAGATCTGTGTTCTGGGCCACCCCCAGGGAGATCCACAGTAGGAATCTCCCACAAGGTTGGTAGAGCTTTTTGTGGAATTATCCTGCACCTTTCCCATATTGTCCCTTCGTCATGTCCCTGGCATGTGGGTTTCCTTTTGCCTGTATTCCAATGTGAATTCAAATGCCTCTTCACTGTGTTGAAGGCTTGGTTTGCTTGCCTCCTTCAGATGCCTTCTTTTTTTGTTTTTCTCCTTGTTTATGGAGTGTTGACTTGTCTAGGTTTCAGGCTCTCAATTTTATTTATATATTGGAAGTCTAACTCACTCTTCCCTTTCTCTTGTGAAGGTTCACCAAAAACTCCACTTGGACACTCCCTCAGCAATTCCAGTTTGGGGGGCGTGAGAGTAATGCCTCACTCTGTGCTTCAGTGAAGGGCCCAAGGCTGAGGGACAGGCACTCAAGATGGCGCCAAGGGGAAGTCAGGGAGGAGGGAACTAAGGTTGATTGAAACTCTCCTCAGTGGTCAAAAGGTCTTCCATGCAGGTGGCCTCAGCATGATCAGACAAGGTGCAATCATCTTACTGGCTCTGACCAGACATGTTATGCTCGTGATCAGGCCACCCAGCCCTCCATGTAAACCAAAAGCCTTTGACACAGACAGCTATCCTTATTTAAGCAAGTGCTTCTTCAACAATAAACGAGTTTGAGTTCCTGCTTTGACTGGCTCCCTGTCTGTCTGATTGTCTCCGGGTTCTGGGAGGCTGCAGGCTGGGCAGATAGTGCACTGATCCATCCCCAGACTGCCGTGTGGGGCAGGACCCCACACTTCAGGTGGTCCTGGGAAATTCCCTATCTAATCTCTGTGCACTCAAGTCTCACCGTGGCAACAGACCCACATTTTATACCAGCTAGCAGGGCGACTCCACCCCCACAGCCACACAAGACGATGATTCAATTATCCAACAAACCAATGATACAATTATCCAACAACCCAGGGATAGAATTATCCAACAATCCACCTATTATCCAACAATCCACCTGGCTGAAGCACCCAGCTCTTATACTCTTTGATTCTTTGTCTTGTTTTCTTTGCTTCCATTTCAATAATCTCTGCTCCTATTTTTGTTATCTCTTCTTGTCTGTTGGGTTTGAGATTCACTTGTCTTTCAGGTTTGTTGAGTTGCAAAATTAAGTCATTTATTTGTGCTTTCTGGTGTTTTTTTTCAATGTAGGCACTTAGAGCTATATATTTCTCTCTTAGTACTGCTTTTAAAGTGTCCAAGAGGTTTTGTTATGTTGTATATTGTTATTTTTGTTTAATTCCATGAATGCTTTTGTTTCTTTTTTAATTTATTACTGTTATTAAACTATTTTCATACAGCATACATCATTTCTCAATCGAATTTAGTCTCATTTCCCTTTCCATGCCTCCAACTCCACCTGAGTTCCTGCACTCTGCCATACATGTCTTACATCTTTTTCTGAGTCTTTCCAGACTTTTTTTTTCTTCTATTTTTCAAAGTAGAGGCTTATTGTTTGGGGGAGAACTTCACTGTTTAGTCTTTTTCTTTCCAATTCTTTTGTTGTTGCTGCTCTCTCCAACTTCTATTGCTTCAATATATATATAACATATATCCATAAATATATACATACACATATCACCTGAGTTGGAGGATTTTCTGGGGTTTTTTCTTTTTTTTCCGTTTTTTGCTAAAAGATTTCATGTTTTCCTTAAGGAAGTGTTTGAAGGTTCCTCCTTGGCAAGCCTAAACAACCATCAATCTTGCCCTTGTGCTCCACACTGGGGTCTTTCCCTCCCATGGTCCTCCAAATGAGGTCCAGTAAACATGTGTCCTGTCTTGATCTTCCTGTACTGGCCTCCATGATACAGCCTGGGTAGTCCAACAATGGCAGTCTATACTCTGAAAAGGCTGAAATCCCAGTAGCTGCTCAGTCCACAAGCTGTATATCTCACTAGTCCTCATCTGGCCTTGAAGGTTTGGAGGATTCTTGGAGAGACATGAGTCTTCAGTCCATACTGGAGGGTTAAAAGGCTGTGTCTCATGTCTTTAAAGAATGGCAAAAACAGTGGCAGCCACCGAATAGATGCACTTGCCAGTAAGAATTGAAAACAGGCAAAACAACAGTGCTCTCTCTTTTTTTTTCCTACTAAGATCTCAAGTTATATACCTGAATTATAATTTCTCAGGCCTTACTGATTATTTATTTCTAGTTATGCTTTCCTTTTGGATGCTTAAGGCCACACAGTTAGCCCAGATTAACCAAGGTTTTTGTTTTCTCAAGGTTGGTTGAGGACATGGTCCTCAGGAGTCACTAGGGTTCTTTTGGGGGAGGAAGGGGGGGGGAGCCCCTGACTCATTTCGGCTTTTTATTTATCAGTTCCATCCACTTGAGGACAAAATCAGGTCTTGCTAGACCAGACTTCCCTTTTTGAAGCATGAGCAGACTTTCCTCTTTATAGACTGGACACTGGCTGAAGTCTCATTAGTGGATCTCCAAGACCTCCCTACAGAGGAAGCCTGGTGACCCACATTTGCCGGACATTTCAAGAGATTCCCCCATGCATAGTCCCCTGGGACTTAGTTGACCTCTGAGGGGAAGGAACAAAGCTATCCCTTAGGTCCCTCAGCCAAATTGGTATGGATGTTAAGTATGGTCGTTAAGCACCCAAAAAGGCTAAGTTACACCAACCTGATATATTGCACCTATACTAAAATTGTATCTTCTGAAAACAAACTGTATGTTATTTCCATATCATATTTCTTGATTCACATTTTTCCATTTTAATTTTATGTTACTCTAAAATATGTATACATGCCCACCATCATATACCAAAAATCCAAAGTCTGAAAATAAATGGTAGGTTAGTTCTAGTACCTGTCTAGGGATTCATAATATAAGAGCACAGTTGTTTTAAGATCACGAGGAATATAACATTAATGTTGCTCAGTTTGCCTTACAACTAGGTACTTGGTGCTAACATCCACAGATGAGGGATACCATTTGTCTTTTGTTTTTCTGGGACTGTGTTACTTCACTTAACATACTATCTTCTAGTTCCATCCATTTACCTGCAAATTTCATGATGTCATCTTTCTTTACTGCTGCATAGAACTCCATTGTGTAGATGTACCACATTTTCTCTATCCACTTGTCGGTTGGGGGCACTTGGGTTGGTTCCAGCTCTTTGCTATTGTGAAAAGAGCTGCAATAAACATGGCTGTACATGTATCTCTGTGGTAGGATGAGTCTTGTGGGTATATACCCAGAAGTGGTATGGCTAGGCTCATTTTGAGTCTTTTAAGGGTTCTCCACACTGCATTCCATAATGGTTGTGCAAGTTTGCATTCCCAGTTTAATTCCAGGAATACATTTGTTTCTTTCTTAATTTCTCCCTTAACCCATTCATTGTTCAGGATTGTGTTTTTTATTCTCTATGAGTTCCTTTAGATACTTGGGCTTCTTGTGTTGCTATTAAGCTTTATTGCATTATGGTCTCATAGACTACATGAAATTACTTCAGTTTTTTGTATTTGTTAAAGTTTGTTCTATCAGTTTTGGAGAGGGTTCCATGGGGTGCTGCTGAATAGAAAATATATTCTTTGGTGTTCGGGTGGAATACTTGGTAGATGTCTGTTAGGTCCATTTGCTATATCATATTGTTCAGTTTGAATGTCTGTTTATTCTTCATCCAGTTGACCTGTCTAATGTACACAGTGGGGTAGAAGTCTCCTACTCCTACTGTGTTGGAGTTATCTATGCCTTAAAGTCTTATATAATTTTGTTTATGAAGTTCAGTGCGCCAGAGTTTGGTGCATATAAATTCATGATTGTGATAATGTTCTTTTTGGTTAATTGCTCCTTTGATAAGAATGAAGTGACCCTCTTCATCTCTTCTGATTAGTTTTAGTTTGAAGTCTATTTTATCTAATATAAGAATAGTCACTCTTGAGTGCACAGAAGTTAGATTGGGGAATTCCCAGGACAAACTGAAGCACAGGTAGGAGCCAGGTGCCTCAGCCAGGCAGACTGATGGATAATTCTATCCCTGGATTGTTGGATACTTGTTTCATTGGTTTATTGGATAATTAAATCATTGTCTTGTGTGGCTGTGAGGGCAGAGTCACCCTGCTAGCTGGTATAAAAGGTGGGCCTGTTGCTACTGTGAGACTTGAGTGCACAGAGCTTAGACCAGGGACTTCCCAGAACTACCTGAAGCACAGAGTACCTGGGCGCAGGCTAAGCCAGGCATATTCCCCCCGCTGCCTCCCAAACTGGAATTGCTGAGGGAGTGTCCAAGTGGATTTTTTGGAGAACCTTCAGAACAGAAAGGGAAGAGTGAGTTAGACTTCCAATATATAAACAAAATTGAAAGCCTGAAACCTAGAAAAGTCAACACTCCACAAAGAAGGAGGGAAAAAAAGCATCTCAAGGAGGCAAGCAAAGCAAGCCTTCAATGCAGTGATGAGGCATTTGGGATTCGCATCAGAATACAGGCAAAAAGGGAAACCCACATGCCAGGGACATGATGAAGGGACAACATGGGAAAGGTGCAGGATAATTCCACACCATGCTTACCAACCCTGTGGGAGATTCCCACAGTGGGATCCCCCTGGGGTGATCCAGGACACAGATCTTAGAGGAACAATTGCAGATATATTCAAAGAAATCAAAGAATTATAAAGAACAAGTCAGAGAACTAAGGAGAGAGATGAAAAACTCAAGAAGGACCTAGAGGGAGAGAATGACAAACTTCAGAAAGAACTAAGGGGAGAGAATGACAAACTCCAGAAAGAACTAGAGGGAGAAAATGACAAACTCCAGAAGGAAGTGGAAATACTGAAAAAGGAAACCAACCAGTGAAGCGAGGAGCTACAGGAAGAAATTGAGAAGCTACAAAAGGAAGTGGAAATACTAAAGAAATCACAGGATGAAATGAAAAAGGAAATAGAACACTCATCCAATCAAGAGGAAAGGAATGGAAAAAGCCTGAGAAGTAGAATGGAGGAAGCAGAACAAAGAATATCAGACCTGGAAGATAACTCAGAAGAACTAAAAACCTCAAGTAAAGATTATTAAAAAATTAAAAATACACCAAAGTGAAACAACCAGGAATTGTGGGACAATATGAAAAGATCAAACCTCCACATCATAGTGATAAAGGAAGGAGAAGAATCCCAAGAGAATGGTATTGATCAGATCTTCAACAGAATAATAGATGAAAATTTCCCCAAACTAAAAAAGAGAAAAACACATGCAAATATAAGAAGAACACAGAACTCCAAACAGAAAAGATCAGAAAAGAAACTCCTCGTGCTATATTATAGTTAAAACACTAGACGCCCAAAACGAAGACAAAATTCTGAAAGCCACAAGAAAAAAACAACAAGTTACATATAAGGGAAACCCATCAGAATTACAACTGACTTCTCAGTGCAAACTATTAAAGCATGAAGAACGTGGAGCAAAGCATTCCCATTGTTAAAGGACTATAAATGCCAACCAAGGTTACTATACCCAGCAAAAATGTCAATTATAGTTGAAGGAGAGAGAAAAATCTTCCATGAAATAAACAAGATGATAGAATATGTCCAGAAAACCAACCCTTCAGAAAATACTTGAAGCAATCCAAAGGACAGAAGAGAGGAGCAAATATCCTCAGGAATCTAGAAACAGAAATTAATAAAAGCATAACTGCAGAAGTAAAAACCGAGACTTAAAATGTAAATAGATAAGGTAAAAGGAAACAACACACATCTTTCAATTATAATCTTAAATATTAATGGACTAAATTCCCCAACCAAAAGACATAGACTGGGAGATTGGATTAGGAAAGAAAACCTATCTATATGCTGTCTACAAGAAACCCATCTCACTCTCAAGGACAGGCACCAACTTAAGGTGAAGGGCTGGAAAAAAATATTCCAAGCAAATGGTACTAAAAAGAAAGTGGGTGTTGCTATTTTAATATCAGACAAAATAGACTTCAAAGTAAAAGAAATCAGAAAAGATAAAGAGGGCCATTACATCTTTATCAAAGGAACAATTAACCATGAAGATTTCACAATCATGAATATATATGCACCAAACTCTGGTGCATATATATATAAAGACAATTCTCCAGGACCTCAAGGCACAGACTGACCCCAGCACACTCATACTAGGGGACTTCAATAACCCACTGAGTCTTTTGGACAGATCAACTGGACAAAGAGTAAACGGAGAAACATTGGAACTGAATGATATGATACACCAAACGGACCTCACAGACATCTACCAAATATTCCACCCAAATACCAGAGAATACACTTTCTACTCAGCACCCCATGGGACATTCTCCAAAATCAACCACATACTGGGACATAGAAAATACCTCAACAAATACGAAAAGATTGAAATAATTTCATGCATTCTATCACACCACAAGACTCCTCCATCAGCACCAGCTACACCTCACCTGCCTGGAAATACTGTGCATCAGAGGCAGCCATATGCCTGTATATCCCAAATCTAATTGGCTATTAGCTCTCTCCTTGGAGGAATAACCCACGGCTGATGCTTACATCCTCTAATGGTTAGGAGATGTTATAAGCCACAGTAAGAACCTGTCATATTTAACAGAAAAAAAAATGTAATTCATGGATTAGCATACCATCCAAACATCTGTGTCCATACCAATGTAACTTACCATAACAATTAGTACTGTTTAAATACCTATATATCTAATTGCTTGTGCTTCATTAGTAGGATTGAAAGGTTATTCCTGGACAAACTGTCAGCCCATGAAAGGTTACAGCCAGAACTGGCCAGAGTACAAGACAACAGCTCCAGAGAAAGTAGACTGTTTTGCTTCTCATCCACCTGTGCCCCGTTTCTAAGCCCAGGGAACAATATGCAGAAGAGGGGGCGTGGTAGAATGTAAGGGCTGCGATTGGGGTGAATGGTGAAACTACAGCAATATAGTCTGGACACCCATCTGATCAACTTGATTGAACATACAAGCCCCCCCTGCTGGATGGTGGGACCCATGAGCTGTGTGGGTTTGGGCACAACTGCTTGCAAATTGGTTTTACGTGAAGGATGCTTGTACTCACAAATTATCACTTATTGTTAAAAAATGAAAAAAAAAACAGAAAGATGCAGGAAAGTTACAGCAGAATGCATGATCTGGGATGGGCTGGGGTGGGGTGGGTGGAAGGGAAAGGGATATATGCCTGAACTGAATTGGAAAACGATGTATGAAATACACAAAGCATCAATAAAAAATGAAAAAATAAAATGTTAGCACAAAAAAAATTCATGCATTCTATCACACCACAGTTCAATAAAGCTCAATATCAACACCAAGATAAGCCCTACTATCTACAAGAACACATGGAGACTAAACAACACTCTCCTGAATAATGAATGGGTCAAGGAAGAAATAAAGAAAGAAATAAAAGTATTCCTGGAACTGAATGACAATGATAATACAACACAACAAAACCTATGGGATCCTTTAAAAGCAGTCCTAAGAAGGAAGTTTATGGCCCTGAGTGCCTACATCAGAAAAAAAGAAAAAGCACAAGTGAACAATCTAACAATGCAGCTAAAAACACTTGAGAGACAACAACAAATGAACTCTAAACACAACAGACAGGAAGAAATAACCAAAATCAGAGCAGAAATCAATGAAATAGAAACAAAGAAAACAATACAAAAAATCAGTGAATCCAAAAGTTGATTCTTTGAGAGAATAAACAAGATAGACAGAACTCTAGCACAGTTAACCAAAAGAAAGAAAGAGCAACTCCAAATCAACAGAATCCATGATGAAAGGGGAAATATCACAACAGACAATGAAAATATCCAGACAATCATAAGGGAATACTTCAAAAACCTATACTCAGTGGAGAAATGGATGAAGATCTAAAATCCTGGGAATCACCAAAGCTTAACCAAGAAGAGATTGACACCTTAAACAGACCCATAATACATGAAGAAATTGAAGATGTAATAAGAAACCTCCCAACTAAAAAAAGCCCAGGCTCAGATGGTTTCATGGCAGAATTTTATAAAACATCTCAAAAAGACTTACAACCATTATTACTCAAATTGTTCAGAAGGATTCAAGCAGAGGGAAACCTCCCAAATTCTTTCTATGAAGCCAGCATCACTTTAATACCAAAACCAGGCAAAGACACAACCAAAAAGGAGAACTATAGACCCATTTCATTAATGAACACAGAAAAATTCTCAACAAAATACTTGCAAACCACATACAGACCCACATCAAGAAGATCACCCATCATGACCAAGTTGGATTCATACCAGAGATGCAGGGATGGTTCAAACATATGAAAATCAATAAATATCATAAAACACAAATATGGACTGAAAGACAAAAACCACATGATCTTCTCAATTGATTCAGAAAAAGTCTTTGACAAAACCCAGCATCCCTTCATGCTTAAAGTCCTGGAGGGAATTGGATTGGAGGGATCATTCCTCAATATAATCAAAGCCATATACAGGAAACCCACAGCCAACATCATTCTAAATGGAGAAAAGACAGAAGCATTCCCCTTAAAGCTAGGAATTCATCAAGGCTGCCCCCATCACCACTCCTCTTCAATATAGTGCTTGAAACACTTGCTAGAATAAGGCAAGAAAAGGAAATTAAAGGAGTACTAATTGGAAAAGAAAAATTCAAGCTATCCATTTTTGCTGATTGTTTACCTAAGGGATATTAAAACCTCCACCAGAAAACTCCTAGAAATTATTAAGAGTTTCAATAAAGTGGCAAGATACAAAATTAACCTAGAAAAATCAGTAGCCTTTCTTTATACCAACAGCAAGCAACTGAAGAAGGAATAAAAGGAGACGTTCCTTCCCACTCACAATAGCCTCAAAAACAATAAAATACCTAGGAATGAACCTAACCTAAGACACCAAAGATTTCTACAGAAAAAATTTTAAACCCCTGAAGAAGGAAATTTAAGAAGACATCAGGAGATGGAAAGACCTCCCATGCTCATGGATTGGGTAATTAGTATAGTAAAAATGTCCATTCTACCCAAACTAACATACAGATTCAATGCAATCCTAATTAAAATCCCCAAGAGTTTCTTCACAGGCTTAGAAAAAAAGTCCTTAGTTTCATATGGAGAAACAAAAGATCCCAAATAGCCAAAGCAACACCTAAGTGAAAAGAATAATACAGGGGAGATCTCTATACCAGATTTCAAACAATACTACAGGGCTATGGTCATAAAAACAGCTTGGTAGTTGCACAAAAACAGACCTGTTGACCAATGGAACAAAACTGAAGACACAAACTTGAGCACATACAATTTCAACCACCTCATACTTGATGAGGGGGGCCAAGAAGACACAATGGAGGAAAGACAGCATTTTCAGCAAATGGTGTTGTCAAAACCGGATCACCACTTGTAGAAAAATAAAGTTAAACCCCTACCTCTCACCCGGTGCAAAAGCCAACTCCAGATGGATCAAAGACCTCAATGTGAAACCCAAAACTCTGAAGAAAAAGTTGGCAGCAGCCTACAAGACATAAGTATAGGAAAAGACTTCCTAAATCAGACAGCAGCTGTGCAAGAAATAAGATCAACAATTGACAAATGGGACATCATTAAACTCAAGAGCTTCTGTACATCAAAAGAAACACAGGGGGCTGGAGAGATAGCCTAGCGGTTAAGAGCACCGACTGCTCTTGCAGAGGACCTGGGTTCGATCCCCAGCACCCACATGGCGGCTAAGAACTGTCTGTAACTCCAATTCCAGGAGAACTCCAGTTCCAGGGGAATCTGAGACCCCTCTTCTGACCTCCGCGGAGTGCAAGACACGGGTGCACAAACCTACATGCAGACAGTACATTCATACACATACAAAAATAAAATTAAAAATTTAAAAAAAGAAAACACAGGAAACTGAAGAGAGGAAAAAACCAGCGGTGGAGGAACTTTCACACTGATACATCTGACAGCATTGATTTCCAGATATAATACAACTACTCAAAAAACAAAACAGACAACACAATGAATCACTCAAAAGATGAGCAAAGAGCTGAACAGCCGTCTTCACACGTGAGGAATTAGATGTGTGAGAAACATCTTAAAAGTGTTCAACATGCTAATAATTTAAGGAAAATGCAAATTAAATCCACCCTTTACGTATATCTATTCTCACTTCTGTTAAGACTGGGTAGGATCAAGAAAACAAAATGATACCAAGTTGCTGGATGAGGCTGTGGGGAAAGGTGGGAAACACTCATCCACTGCTAGTGGGAATGTAAACTCGTACAGCCCAATATGGAAAGCCGATGTGGAGAACCTTTGGAAGACTCAAAATGAGCTTACCACCTGACCCAGTCATACCACTCCTGGGTATATACCCACAAGACTCATGTTTATTGCAGCTGGAACCAACCCAAGTACCCCTTAACTGAAGTGGATTGAGAAAATGTAGTACATCTACATAATGGAGTTCTATGCAGCAGTAAAGGATGACGTCATGAACTTTACAGGTAAATAGATGGATCTAGAAGACATCATGCTAAGTGAAGTAACACAGTCCCAGAAAAACGAAAGAGGAATGAAATCCCTCATCTGGGATGCTAGCACCAATGTACCTAGTTGTAAGGCAAACTGAGCAACGTTAATGTGCTCTGAAAACAACTGTGCTCTTATATTGTGAATCCCTAACAGGTCTAGAATTAAGTACCATTTATTTTCATAGTTAGGAAGTTTTGGTATAGGAAATAAAGGATATGTAGTATATTTTAGAGATAATATAAGAAAAGAAAAAAAAAAAAAAAACTAGTTTGTCATGAATTAGTCAACACAGTATTATTTTATGGGAGTTTTCTAACTATTTTTTATACAAGGCTCCTTAAGCTTTTGTCCAAGCATTTTCTAAAATATTATAAAGTAGTTAAAAGCATCAGTCTGCTGTAACTTAGCCTTTCTCAATGTTTAATGACCATACTTAATGCACATACCAATTTGGCCAAGGGTCTTAATAGATAACTTTGTGCCTTGCTCTCAGAGGTCAACTAAGTCTCAGGGGATTATGCATGGGGGCATCTCTTGAAATGTCCTGCAAATGTGAGTCACCAGTCTTCCTGTGCAGGGAGGTCTTGGAGATCCACTACTGGGACTTCAGCCAGTGTCTAGTCAGTAAAGAGGAAAGTCTGCTCGTGCTTCAAAAAGGTAAGCCTGGTCTATCAAGACCTGACTTTGTCCTCTAGTGGATGGAGCTGGATATTGAAAAGCCAAAAGGAGCCAGGGGCTCCCTCTCCCCCCCCAAAAAAAAACCTGAGTGACCTTTAAGGACCGATCCTCAATGACCTTGAGAAAACAAAAACCTTGGTTATCTGGGCTAACTGTGTGGCTTAAACATCCAAAAGGAAAGTATAACCAGAGAAAGAAATGTAAGGCCTGAGAAATTTACTTCAGGTATGAATAACTTGAGATTTAGTAAAAAGACAAAAGAGCAAGTTGTTTGCCTGTCTTACTGGAGGTGCAGCTACCCTGTGGCTGCAACTGCTTTTACCAACTTTCAAAGATGTGAGAAGACACGCAGTTTTCAACCTTCCAATATGGATGAAGACTCATGTTCTCCAAGAACCTCCAAACCTTTAGTGCCAGATGGGGATGCTGAGTCATCTAACTTGTGGACTGAGCTACTACTGGGGTTTCCACTTCCTCAGAGTTATAGACTGTCATTGTTGACTACCCAGGCTTATCATCAAAACCAGTACCAGAAAGATCACAGACAGTCCGAGGCTTTTTCCTTTCAGTGTTCGGATGGGCCAACCTTTCTGCTGGCACTTCCTGGTATATCCTACACACTGCAAAGCTGTGTCTTTTTCTTTCTCAGCGTTAAGTTGGTGATGTTTGACCTATAGGCAGGAATCAAGGTGCAGATTTCATTCAAATTCACCCAAGTGTTAAAGCCTCAGACTGCTACAGGCATCAAACCCCTCTGTGGTCCTACTTGTAACAACTATTATAATGAGTCCAATGGAATACTTCTAGGTGCCGCAAAGTTTTAATATTGAGAGATTTTCTTACCTCTCCTTCATAGAACAAGGAGGAATATGATGATGATGAGGTCATTCTCTAACTGTAAATTGGAGCCAACTGTCATAGAGGTAATCTCTTATAAAACTGGTAAAATTGCCTTCTTTAATTGACTAATAAACATAGGAACTGTGAAAAGGATTATTCACTATTCAGAACCAAATATAATTTAAAGTCTCCTTAAACTGTGCACTTAAGCAAAATATATTATACAGGAGAGCTCTGATATCAGCCATGGATTATTCCACCAAGAGATGTTGCAGGGGATCCAAGCCCCCACAAAAGGTAAAGGCTTCTTGCCTGTAAACTGGGATACCTGCAAGAAGGAGGCGAGATAAGGTCCTGCTTGTCGAAGACTGATGTAGCATGGGAAAGATGTTTGGACGGACTTCAGTGTACAGTTGGTCTCTGGAATACCAGAGTAGTGTTACCAAAGGCCACTAAACAATAAAGCAAAATAACGTCTCCCAGAGTCAAGCAAGACACCCCGTCAGCACCAGCTACACCTGCCTGGAAATACTGTGCAGCAGTGGCCGCCATATGCCCATATATCCCAAATCTAATTGGCTTTAGTTCTCTCCATGGAGGAAAACCCATGGCTGATGCCACAAGCTTACATCCTCTAGCAGTTGAAGATGTTATAGCCACAGTAAGACCCTGTCATATTTAACAAAAAAAAATGTAATTCAGGATTAATACTACCATCCAATATCTGTTGTCTATACCAAACTAACCATACCATACAATTTTACTGTTTAAATACCTATACTATATATCTAATTGCCTGTGCTTCATGTAGGATTGAAAGGTTATTCCTGGGGCTGGGCATGGTGGTACATGCCTTTAATCCTAGCACTTGGAGGCAGAAGCAGGTGTATCTTTGTTGAGTTCAAGGTCGCCTGGTCTACAGATGAGTTCCAGGACAAGCTGGGGCTATATAGGAGAACCCTGTTTTGAAAAAGACCACAAAAAAAAAAAAAAAAAAAAAAAAAAAGAAAGAAAAGAAAAAAAGAAAAGAAAGGTTATTCCTGGACAAACTGTCAGCCCATGAAAGGAAACAGCCAGAATTGGCCAGAGTCCAAACAACAGCTCCAGAGAAAGTAGACTGTTTTGCTTCTCGTCCACCCGTGCCCCTTTTCTAAGCCTAGGGAACAATCTGCAGAAGAGGGGCGTGGTAGAATGTAAGGGCTGCAATTGGGGTGAATGGTGAAACTACAGCAATATAGACTGGACACTTACTTGATGAACTTGATTGAACATACAAGCCCCAGAGCTGGATGGTGGGACCCTTGGGCTGTGTGGGTTTGGGCACAACTGCTTGCAAATTGGTTTTACATGAAGGATGCTTGTACTCATAAATTATTACTTATTGTTAAAAAATGAAAAAAAGTAATGGAAAAAATAAGTAAATAAATAAATAAATAAATAAATAAATAAATATCAAGACAAGGACACGCTGCTTTCTGAACCTCATTTGGTGACCATGTAAGGGAAAAACCCAGTGTGGAACACAAGAGCAGAACTGATGGTGGTTTGGGCTTGCCAAGGAAGAGACTTCAAACAGGACATCCTTCAGCCTAATAAAAAAATCATAAGCTGAAGATGCTAAAACCTATGATATATGTGGCATGCATATGTGCATATTTTGGAGTGATGCATATTGAAAGAATAACAGCAACAGAAAAGACTGTCAGAGAACTGACTGAAACGGTGAACTTCTGCTTGAAACAGTAAACTTCTGCAATGAGAATTTTGAGAGAGACTGAGAAAAACATGAAAAAATATGTTTGGCAGAATGCATGAGCTCTGGTGGGGTGGGGTGGCAGGGATGGGGGGCACAGGTCTCGATTTGATTTGTAATGTAATTTGACTTTATGAAATGCACAGAGCTTCAATAAAACATTGGCCAAAAAATAAAAAAGAATAGTATCTCCTGCTTGTTTCTTGGTGCCATTTGCTTGGAATATTTTTTCCATCCTTTCACTTTAAGATAGTACATGTCCTTGAAGGTGAGATGGGTTTCTTACAGACAACAGAAGATGGACTTTGTTTCTTAACCTATTCTACTAGTATATGCCTCATGATTGGAAAGTTCAGTCCATTGATATTTAAACTTATTATTGGGAGATGTATATTGTTTCCCATCATTTTGGTTTCTGGTCCATTCTTGTTCTAGGTTTGTATTTCCACAGTCATGCCTTCATTAAGTATTTTCTATTGCTGCTTGAGTATAGTCATTCTTTCCTTCAGTTCTTTGTATTGTTTCAAGTATTCTCTGAAGAGTTGGCTTTCTAGACATCAATTCTTTTAGCCTATTTATGTCATGAAAGATTTCCTTTCTTCTTCAACTATAATGGACATTTTTGCTGGGTAAAGTATTATGGGTTGACACCTATAGTCATTTAATACTGGGAATATTTTGGTCCAAGCTCTTCTGACTTTCATCATTTGCTTGAAAAAAATCAGCTGTAATTTTCATGGGTTTTCCTTTATATGTGACTTTTTTTGCAGCTTTCAGTATTCTTTGTTTTGAACATCTAGTGTTTTTACTATGACATGGCATAAGGAATTTCTTTTCTGGTTCTATTTGGTATTCTATGTGCTTCTTACATTCCTATGGGTAATTAATTTGGGAAAATTTTCTTCTATGATCCTGTTGAATATCTGCTCAATAACATTATCCTGGGATTCTTCTCCTTCCTCTATACCTATGATGTTTAGGTTTGGTCTATTCATGGTATCCCATAGTTCCTGGTTATTCCATTCTTGGTTTTTTTAATTTTTCATAATCTTTGCTTGAGCAATCCATTTCCTCCATGTTGTCTTCCAGTCTTGATATTCTATTTTCTACTTCATCCATTCTGTTACTGAGGCTTTCTCCCATCTTTTCCAAATATCTTATTGAGTGTTCCACTTCCTTTTTCATTTCAGGCTGAGTTTTCTTCACCATTTCTATATCTTTTGTGAATTCATTCCACAGTCTATTATCTTCTTTTAGTTTGTTCCTATCTTCTTTTACTTCTTTGATTTATTTGTGTATTCTTTAAATTCTTTGAATTCTTTGATCGTGTTTAAGATAGTTCTTTTAGCCAGGTGTGGTGGCACACGCCTTTAATCCCAGCACTTGGAAGGCAGAGACAGGTGGGTCTCTGTGAGTTCAAGGTCAGCCTGGTCTACAGAGCCAGCTCCAGGCCAGCTGGGACTAAAGGGAGACCCTGTCTCAAAAATACAAAAAAAAATGATAGTTCTTTTAACATCTGAGTCCTGAGTTACATCTAGGGGGTCTTCATTATAGGAGTCTTCTACAAGATTGATAGTATTTGGCAGAACCTTATTATTTGAGTTTTTCATTTTACTGTTTTTTCATTGTGATTTTGGCCTTTGGATGTCTTGTGTTGTTTGTGATTCTAGTATGAAGCTCAAGTGTTTGTTTGTTGAATTAAAGACTAGCTTTGCTTGTATTCTTCAGGTGTCTTTGTTGTCTCTTCTTAGGTATGCAAGGGTGGTTACTCTAGGCTTCAAGTTCTTCGGACTTTATACTGGAGAGACAGCAATAAGACAGGCAGCAATCAGGCAGGCTTGAAATCCACACCAAGTGGGGTCCTCCACCAGGTCCCCAGGGCTGGCTGCAAACATCTGGATCTGGGTCTAGGGACAAGAAAGTCTAGCCTGGAGCTGAGGGAGAGGCCCTAGGTACTCCCCAGCTGGTGGGTAGGGAGTTTGTAATAACATGGCCACCACATAGTTGGGGACTCAAACCACCAAGTGGAGGCCAACCTTATATACTGAGAGAGATGTACTCACAGAACCAACAAGCCACACGGGGTCCACCTACCAACTCTCCAGGGCTGGTTGCCAAAGTCTGTATCTGGGTCCTGGGCAGGGAAGCCTAACCTGTAGCTGAAAGAAGGGCCCCAGGTGTTCCTTACAGCCCCAATGTTCCTCTCCCTGGATTCCACCTCTGCTGTTCAGGCTGCACCTGCCACCCTGGGAGCCACCGTCTTGCCCAAAAATAAAGTAAAATAAATACATAAACTAGGGAAGGAGCTTACAGACCAAAGATTCCGTCTAGCCCAGATTGACAGATAAATAAGTTGATTGGGGGTACTTCCAGGAGTATGGGCAAGTCATAGTCAGCTGCATCAGAGAACAGCCCTACTTAGAGTCTACTTTCTACCTTTAACCTACTCTACATATTCCAGGCCAGGTGCAGATGGGAAGGAAGGAATGGTAAGCTGGATATTACGAAGGGTCTTGTGATCCTCCCTGCAGCTTCCATGAGGAAATGTTAACCCTGTCATTACCACAGCCCTCGTCATCAGCTGTACTGAAGTTTATATCATTGTCATGGCTGGCCATTGTTTCCTGTAGGTCATCACAGCTGTTCAGCTTCATGATGGCAATGACTTCTCACATGTACAAAAATGTCACCAATTGTAAAACATATCCCAATTCTCGACACATAAAAATATGTCTTCAAATGGATGAAATATGCTAAAAGATAAAGAAGGAACTTGAACACAAGTCCGTTCATCTTCCTTCTTAGGCCAAACTCTGCCCCAGCTGAACCAGAGTCACACACAGGCAGGTTGGTGTTGGACACTGCTTATTCTGAGGCTGGAAGACTTTAAAAGAACATGATGTTTTTTACCATTCCTTGAGATGAACCTCCCTGAAAGCTGATAGCATTCCAGAGCTAGTGATCAAATGGCCGAAAGAGGACAGAGATGACCAGTGACTAACTGCCTGGCCAGCACATAGGAGAAACACTCCACCTGTGTTCTTCATAATATATGACCAGAGCTCCAGTGACTGGGCCTTGCACCTGAGGACCTAGACACAGAAAGGTTTGTGTCCTGCCCAGCAATGCAGCACATCAGGGCAGAATCCAATTCAAATGCACACTTCCTGCTCACAGGCCTATGCTGAGTCCACTTTGGCAAGCTATTCTCCCTGCACAACTGTGATTCTTGCTGAATAATTGAAGCCCAGGCTTTGTCCATAACAGGGATATTACTGTTTGATTTTGTGATCCCAGAGGGACAGATGCAAACAGCTGATGCCTCTGCTAGTACTGAAATTGCTACAGAATGTGGGAATTTTTCTAGTTTCCTTTTGGAAAAAAAAAAAAATGAAGCAAAACAGGCATTGCACTAAGAAGTGGTGGCTTCTTGGTTATTGTTTTTAAAGGTTCAAGGATATTTGGATAAGAAGGATGAAAGGTTAGTGAGATACTTTTCTAAAGGGAAAACTACATGTGATAAATATGTGGTTTAAAATTGATTATGGGGGATTGAATATTGGCTCAGTGGTTAAGAGCACTGTCTGCTCTTACAGAGGACCTGGTTTTGGTCATCAGCATCCACATGGTGGCCAACAACTGTCCCTAACTTCAGTTCCAGAGGATATGACACCCTCTTCTGGCCTCCCCAGGCATTGCACAACACAGGTGCACTTACATACATGCAGGCAAAACATTCATATACATAAAATTGAAGAAATAAATATTAAAATTAATTAATTAAAAATAAGTAAGTTGTTAATGGATTAGCCAAGCCCCTAAGGAACAGAGATCATGGACGGTAAGTTCCTGCTAGTGGCAAATCGTGAAAGTCAAGGCACACCATATCAAGGGAATACTGGCTGCATGGATGGACTACAGTGGTATGCTCTGTGGTTCCTTTTGCACCCTGATCTACAGCAAGAAATCAGAATGGTTGAATTACAAAAGATAACTTTTCCTAACCCAAGCCTCCCAGATGTGTGTTCATAAATGGAGCAGGCTGGCTGCAATGGCTGCTGTGAATGTCCTGTGCCCTTCACACCCCACATGTGTTAGAGCAGAGAGCAGGGGCTTGTTCAACAAAGCAGGCATTCTTTGCCATGTGCATCTTGCCCAAAATGCTTACTCGTTTCTCACAGAATTATTATCGATGGAATGTTCAAAATTTTATTATATAAGAAAAGTGTTTAGGGGGCTGGAGAGATGGCCTAGCAGTTAAGAGCGCCGACCGCTCTTGCAGAGGACCCGGGTTCAATCCCCAGCAACCACATGGCGGCAGAGAACCGTCTGAAACTCCAATTCCAGGAGAACTCCAGTTCCAGGGGAATCTGAGACCGTCTTCTGACCTCCGCGGCATTGCACGACACGGGTGCACAAACTTGCATGCAGACAGTACATTCATACACATACAGAAATAAATAAAATTAAAAAAAAAAGAAAAGTGTTTGAAACAGGCACAGCAAGATTCAACTATTTGTCCTAACAAAAGCAGAGTTGAATTAATCAAATTCCCAAATTAAGGCCAAAGAACACCAAGGAAACATCTCTCCCTGCTTGGGGCAAAAGACCTAGAAAGAAATTAAATACCAGAGTTTTCTTTACAGACCCAAATTTATTGATTTATTTAGTTATTGTGGTAGTGTGTGTGTGTGCGCATGCACGTATGTGTGTGTGTGTGTGTGTGTGAACTCAAACATGATGTAATAAAGCCACTCCTCCCTCACATTTCCTCTTTTTCCTCTGTTCTCTCATGGGCAGAGACAAAATCCCTTGGCACATACAAATATTGAGTATGTAACATAAAAAAGAAGATTAAACTATCTTTCAAAGTAGTAGCTACATTGAGTTAAAAAATGTATAAACTAGCTGGGCATGGTGGCACGATGAGTCTTTAATCCCAGCACTCAGGAGGCAGAGGCAGGTGGATCTCTGGGAGTTCAAGGCCTGCCTGGTCTACATAGTGAGCTCCAGTCTAGCTGGGACTAAAGGGAGACCCTGTCTCAAAAAGACCAAAAACATGTATAAATTAAAGACAAATTCTTTTGACAGGTGAAGTAAATGGAAAAATATTTTAAAAAGTGATAAGATTCTGGAATTTTATCCAAAGTCCTACTATCTGGAAGAAAGAGTTCTAATTTGATGCAATGTGACCTAGGTTCAAAGCCCACGTCCCTTATGTCTCAGTGTATGGAGCCTGGCAACTCATCTACCCAGCCCGTGGTACTCTTACTGGTCAGATGGAGTGAAAACCACTCTGTGCGTATGCTTGATAACACAGAGATGTATGATGAGGGAGTTCTTAGCATGCTACCTGAGCTCAGTAAATGTCAGTTGAATGCTAAGCTGATAGGCAAAAGTAGTACACTCTGAAGGGTAGCCTTCCATAGCAGTCATTTATCTCAAAATATTGTCACCAAGAAAAACTCTTCTTCATTTGCTCAAAAACAAATAACTGAGGGCAAAAATATTTTCTTCTGGGTAGATATGCCTCAGTGGCAGAGTGTCTGTCTAGTATTCATTTCGCCTTGGGTTCCTGTTCCAAAAGCACCCCACCCACACACACACACACACACACATCAACTTAGGGGAGTCACTACTATTTACCAATGGCCGCTCTAGTCCCCCTTCAATTCTCCCTCCTCCAAGACAGAAAGCTTCCAAGGCAGTGATCAGATTGCCCTCACACCCTCACAGCACAGGACTCCAGTCTTCCTCACTCACTGGGCATAAGCAACCCCTACAATCACCGCCTCCCCAGCCAACACAGCAGGTGCTTTAAGGTTCCTGCAGGACTCCCCCTGTTCAACAGGCTAAGTAAACATCATGGCTGTGGTTTGAAGTTCTCCTGCTGGGCCATAAAATACCACCTCTAACAAGAGCCAGTGGCTATCCTGTTTGGCATTTATTCCTTGACACAGCCCTTCTAGGAGTTTTCTATGTATTCACTTTCAGTTCGGTCTTCAGAATCCAAACCTTGGTCTGTCAGACACATAGCTGGTGCTTCTGAACGCATGGGTGTTGTGGCCTCGAAAATAGAGAACCACTGACCAGTACAGCCTTAATATCCTCTGCCTCTTAAATTGGACTTGAGCACAGTTTTACCCAATTCTGCTCATTTCTCAATGAATATTTATCATCAGTGGGAGAAAGAGAAAGGAGCCCTCTCCCCATGTGAAATACAGCTTTCATTATGAGTCCACAGTCATTTGAAGCTGGGATAACCAGTACAGCTGAGGACAGTCTTGTCTACTGAGGGAAAAGAATGATAAGGCGGGCTGGGAAATCCCTTGCTTCAGCCCTGGCTGCATCCTTCTGACAAGATGGACTTCAGGCCAGCTTCCTAGTCTACAAATGGGGTAAGGATGGTAGCAAACCTGATCTCTAAAGTACTAGCTACACTAAAACCAATCAGTTACTACCACCATGGAGTTGTAATCTCAGCTATCCTCAAAAGGACATGCAAGCCAGTTCACATGGTGGCTAAGGGTCACAGAAGCCATCAGCATTGGGAGTAAGGACAGGAAATAGAAGGCAAGGAAAGGGGCTATTCACAAATAAGGAGGAGTCCCGCATGACATCTGTGCCTTCCCATCCTAGGTAGCAACAGCTCACAGAAACATAATGAAACTACTCTAGAGTCAGGGCATTCTAATTGTCACACAGTATAAGAACTAGACTTCAAAAATCTCAGTGCACAAGCCCCTTGAACAACAAATTTTCCTCTTCATTGTAATGCTAGAGATTTCACAGGCTTCCAAAAGAAACAGAAAAATATGCATGTGTGTACATACACATACATATGCGGACGTACAGCATGCGTGTGCATGTATATTAAGAAAAGAGAGCTGCTGGGGCTGGAGAGATAGCCTAGCGGTTAAGAGCACCGACTGCTCTTACAGAGGATCCGAGTTCGATCCCCAGCACCCACATGGCGGCTAAAAACCGTCTGTAACTCCAATTCCAGGAGAACTCCAGTTCCAGGGGAATCCGAGACCCTCTTCTGACCTCCGCGGCACTGCACGACACGGGTGCACAAACCTACATGCAGACAGTACATTCATACACATTCAAAAAATAAATAAAATTTAAAAAAAAATTAAAAAAAAAAAAGAAAGAAAAGAGAGCTGCAATTGCTCCCCAGTAAGCGAGCAATTCCTTGTGTTTACCACAAATCTTTCTCAAACAAACCGCGCCCTCTTCATTAAGGGAGGAAAAAATGTGAGGACAAGAAATGGAGAGGGGTGGAGTGGGGGGACCGGGTCAGAGAAACTGCTTCACTTCCAATTCGATGCAGCAAGATATAAATACAATCAAAGGGGTTAATCTAATCCCTTTGTGAAGCACTGAGTCAGAGAACAAGACAAAAACAAACCTGTGATCTGGAACTCCCCAAGCCCCCACTCGGAGGGATTAATGAGGAGTTCACGGCTGTGAAATTACGTGCCCTCTGAGTCAAGGAAATGGTCCTACTGGTGCATGCCCTTGAAATGAGGGGACACAAACTTCACCTGATCCACAATTATGAAGCTCCGAAGGGAGGGGCTCGGGGAGAAGAGAGAAGACGCATCAACGAGACTGTACATTTAAATGTTCAAAATATGAAAACCCACAAATCTCAACCAACCCCAGCTTGAAGGGGGATCTAAACACAACATAAAATATTCAGAGGACTTTAAAAGGACGCTGGCATGTGCTGCGGCGTAGGAGGCAAGCCTGTCCTCTTTATTTACATGAAGTAGATATTTTGTGGCTGTTGTTATGGACTTAGTGATGTTTGTCTCTGCTCAATTTTCCCTCTGCAGTGAAAAATTGTTGTGAGATGATTTCTAGTCTTCGCTGCTTTACATGACAGTATTATCAAGGATTCATCAAGAGGCCATCTGTCGAATTTATGAAAAAAATATGCAAAAACAAAACAGATGAAAAGGAAAGAGCAAGACAGACTGGTCCAGGGGAAGATAGATGTGGCAGCATGTGCCTCCGTGTGAAAATTACAACATTTAAATACTGTGGAATAAATTACGGTGCCGAAAAATTAGCGATGCTCTGCCGCTTTAGATGCTTCCCTTACCATAAGAGCATAATGAAATACATCACGTACCAAATCACCCTTTCCTCAGACTATTATTAGATCCTAATGAAAAATTAGTTGAAGAGAGGCACGCAAGCCCCAAATGGGAGGGATGCATGCAAGCCAGCCTGCATTTTCTCTAGTACCAAGCCATGAGACGTTCTCCAAAATACACAGTCCATATGGAAATAAGAGCTTTTCCCCCATATTTATTAGAAAGTCAATAAAATAAATTACAGATTGTGTGAAAAACTGAAATAATATATATTAAAATGACAACAAGCCTGGCCAAGCTTACAACCAAATTAGATAGGCTGTAAAAACAATGTATTTCAGAAAGGAAAGAGGAGCAGAGAGATGGGATAGGAATGACCAGTACTGTGGATGTCGCCCCCTCCAGGCAAGACACAGAACTACATGTACCTACTTGTTCCTGTGTTCCTGAGACCCAGAGCAACTAGGCCAGACCCCTGGCACCATGGGGACTTAGTTCTACCCCAACATGCAGGTCTGTAGCTCCCTTTGGACTCTCTTTGTACCCCTATCTCCACCCTCAGCAGCAACCTCCACCCCTAGAATATCACCCTCCAGTTTTGCTCTATTTCACTCTTCCCTCCTAGAGTTTGATCTCAGGAAAACTACTCAAGTGCCCTTGGATATTTCATAATGTGGCAAGTCATGTACTAAAGTCAAGTGCTCCAAACTCACAAGAAGATAAGATCTGACACCCTCCCAAAGACCTCCAAGAGATAAGTGAGGTCCTAGCACGCCAAGAGCTATTGAGAATAAGAAATCTTTAATGGAAAGTCGTGAACATTTATCATATTGACACTAGTCCATGAGCATTTATTAGTCTACCCTTCACACAAACCTGTTGTAGAATTACTATTTATCATTGCTTCCCACTTAATGAGCAAAGCAAGTGGGAGTTCAGAGAGAGAAAGTGACCTATCCATGGTCACCTAGCTAATAAGCAAGAATGCAGACCTGGAACCCAGGCTGTCTGATCAAGGCTGTAATCCACCAGGCAATGGCACTCCCATTAGAAAGATAGCCCTGCAGTACTTCACTCGTTTCATTTGGAATGTTGACAGTACCTTTGCCAACGTATATAACAATAAAAATAAAACCTATCTCTATGAATCAGTTTGCATCAGCCCGCTGACTGTTCCATATCACAATCCTCACCAACCCTGGCTGTCTATTTCTTATTGCTCTCTCATTCTGGTAATTGAAGGACAATATTTGGCTCATTTCCTTCCATCTATTATGAGACTAAAGGAAAAAGGGGTGATGAAAGTAAAGAAAAAAGAATATCATCTCAAGAGAAGGTTTCAAATGATGAAGAGTCACACCCAATGTTCCAGCAGAAGGGGCTATTTGGATCTAAACTAGATCCTTAGACAGTGGTCTCCATGTTACCAACCATCTGGGAAAATCCTGAAATGTTTGGGAACTATGATAAATGAGGATTTATACATATTTTATCAATATATCCAGTCTCTGATCTCCTTAGAACAAGTGATTAAGGATTTCACATCTGAAATATGTATTTGTAAGGCAGGAAATAAGCCTGTTTTGGAAATGAAAAAAATTCAGTATTTAAAATATACAAATATGGAGGCTGGAGAAATGGCCTAGAGGTTAAGAGCACCGACTGCTCTTACAGAGGACCTGTGTTCGATCCCCAGCACCCACATGGCAGCCGAGAACAGTCTGAAACTCCAATTCCAGAACTCCAGTTCCAGGGGAATCCGACACCCTCTTCTGACCTCCGCGGCATTGCATGACACGGGTGCACAAACCTGCATGCAGACAGTACATTCATACACATACAGAAACAAATAAAAATTTTAAAAAAATAAAATAAAATAAAATATACAAATAACATAATACATAGCACACACAAGACTATTATGTTTTATTTTCAATATGGAGTTATATAACTTCCATTTATTGCCTTCTTTTTTTTTCAACTTTACTTCCCTCTTTTTTCCATGAGCAAAAAGAAACTGATTGACATATGGCACTGAGTCATACATTAAATTGACATATAGTAATTGTACATATGTGTGGAGAATAGTATGGCACTCAAAAAGTACAGACTGCTTTTTGAATTTGTGGAGCATCTTTGTGTAGAGGCCAGCTGATCTCCTTACATCATTCCAGTTTTAGTAAATGTGCTAAGTGAGCATTTATGTCTTCCTTCTCTGGAATTGTGGTGATCTGTAAATAAGCACTGAAGTATAAGAATTCAGGAAGGTTGCTTATTTCACCGGTGCTACTGGCATTAAGACACAACAAATGCTCCTCCCAAAAATCACAGGCAAATCACATAACAGAGAAACTGCAGAGGTATCCAGCCACAGCAAGCCTGGGTGCCTGGGAAATGTTCCCATCCTCCCCCCTTTCAGTCTATCTTTTATATAAACACAACAGATATTCATGATGTTTCCTAAACATAAAAAAATATTTTTAAGGCGCTGAAGATATGGCCTAGCAGTTAAGAGCACCGACTGCTCTTGCAGAGGACCCGGGTTCGATCCCCAGTGCCCACATGGCAGCTGAGAACCGTCTTTGACTCCAGTCCCAGGGGAATCCGATGCCCTCTTCTGACCTCAGCGGCATTGCACGACACAGGTGCACAAACCTACCTGCAGACAGTACATTCATACACATAAAAATAAATAAATACATAAAATTTTTTTAAAAGATTTCTTTTTTGTCTTTTCGAGATAGGGTCTCCCTGTAGCCCCAGCTGTCCTGGAACTCACTCTGTAGACCAGGCTGGCCTTGAACTCACAAAGATCCACCTGCCTCTGCCTCTCAAGTGCTAGGATTAAAGACATGTGCCACCACACTCGGCTTAAAAAGGCTTTTTTTTTTTAATTAGTTTTTATTGATGCTTTGTGCATTTCTTACATTTTTTCCAATTCAGTTCAGGTTTATTTCCCTTTCCCTCCCCCCCACCCCCACCCCATCCCAGATCATGCATTCTGCCATAACTGTCCTGCATCTTTCTCTCATTTTTTTTTTTCATTTTTAGCTATAAGTGATAATCCATGAGTACAAGCATCCTTCATGCAAAACCTATCTGCAGGCTGTTGTGCCCAAACACCTACAGCCCCACCATCCAGTGGGGGGTGACAGGTTGTTTGTTCAATCAAGTTGATCAAATGAGTGTCCAGACTACATTGCTGTAGTTTCACCATTCACCCCAATCGCAGCCCTTACATTCTACCACGCCCCCTCTTCCGCAGGTTGTTCCCTAGGCTTAGAAAAGGGGCACAGGTGGATGAGAGGTAAAACAGTCCACTCTCTCTGGAGCTGTTGACTTGGACTCTGGTCAATTCTGGCTGTTTCCTTTCATGGGCTGACAGTTTGTCCAGGAATAACCTTTCGATCCTACTAATGAAGAACAAGCAATTAGATATATAGGTATTTAAGCAGCACTAATAGTTATGGTAGGTTACTTTAGCATAGACACATGTTTGGATATGTTAATCCATGAATTACAGCTTTTAAAAAATATTTTTAAATCTTATCTGTTATTTTTCAAATTATAAATATATTATCCATCTAATATAGACCATTCCTTAATCTTAAAATTCACTCCTATCTAAAATTATCCCCAAACTGGGAACCAGGTCACACTACTGCTAATATCCTCTTTGTTTTGATAATTTGAAGTACCAATATGCTATAAATAGCTCAAGTGAGGCCAGCACCACCTCCCAATGTATGTTAGGAGACAGCAAAACTATGCACCTACTACAGTGGCCTCTAACTAACATAAAAATATGTGGACACGTAATGCCATTGCCTGTCATGTGCACCCCAAACTTCCCTCCCAATTCTTCCATTCATCGAATGTCACCAGACTAGAAGGCACCCAGAAGCCAGACGCAGACCACACACACACACACACACACACACACACAACCACAACCTCATGAACAGGCATGCAGAGTTGCCTAGGATTCACCTCCATCCAAGAATCCTTTGCTGACTAGAAGTTTCATCAGTCTGTTTCTGTGTGTAAGAGTAACTTTACTGCTGAAATGCAACTGGACACAATCCTTGCCTCAAAGGTCTTTCAGCACACTCAAGTGCATGCAGATGGTGTTACATGGCGTTACCACTATTTCAATTTTGCTTTACTTCTATCTCTATTTAATATTTAATTTTACTTATTACAGCAGAAGTCTGTATTTTGACTAGACTTTTCACCTTCACCTTCACCTTTGAAGCAGACACTGAAGATGTTAACCTCTTCGGGGATGCTCCAGTTCTTCCCATTCGTCAGCCCTTATCCTTGTTCTTTCTCAGGCAAGCTCTAGTCTCTGCTGCTCATTATGCCCCGTGGTTACACACTAGAGTTTGCTTGTTCCTCACAGATGGAATTTAAATAACTATTTAGACTTATATACTGTGCTTTGCATATTTGTTAAAATTAAACAAATTCACCAGGCATGGTAGTATATGCCTTTAATCCCAGAGGCAGGTGAAACTGTCCACATAGCAAGTTCCAGGCAGCTGGGGCTACAGAGAGACCCTGTTTCAAAAGGACAAAAAATTAATTAATTAATTAATAATTAATTAAATGCTTGATCATTGTAATATTCGCCTACTTATTCACATTTTAAATTTGCTTATCTTAGCCTTGACTCACAGGCTTCTTAGAGATCTTTTATAAACTACTAAGACACACAAATTTGCTTAGTTGGGTGATGTGTCCATCAGTTCACACAGCCATAGTTTGCTTCGAATATAAATGTGAATGTAGCAGTAAGTCATGGAAGCTTCAGAGCATGGAAGATGGAAGCACACTGGGCAGTTCAAGCTTAGTATGCCCTAAACAGAACTCTTAATTTTTATATCTAGAAACTATGCTTCTCCTGGCATCCATCATCTCTAAAAATGCCATTCGCTCATTCACCCAGTTTCTTAAGCCAAGAATCTCCTGTTGCCCCTGCCACACTCCCTTACCGCTGGCTCGCTTTGGTATTTACAGATTCTCTTGTTCTGCTGCCTCTGTAAAACAAGGGGAATGATATTTTCTAGCTTCAAATTTGGCAAAGCCTGTCTCTCCTGCACATATAGCTTTTACCCAAAATAAAGTTTATAAAATGAAAAATGTAATGGCAAGCACTACAGTGAAGCTGAAGATAACCGTTTCTAAAATATTTAAAGGTATCATCTTTCATTTCGGGTCTTTCAAATTTTGTAAGGCTGCCTCAGATAACACCCAGTGAATGGAGCAGAACTGCTGCACTTTCAGGGGGCCGCATGTTCGTCAAGCCTGTGCCTGTTAACACAGTGTCTTCTGTTCCTTTACTGGGTTATGTGTGCTACGTCAGTTCTGTTTTGCTCTAGCATCCTGACAACTGTTTTCACCATCTTATAGACAGAGGTACTGGTTGACATACCCAAGACGTCTTAGTGTGTCAGTGCTAAAATTTATTTCACAACTTCAGTTTTCAAATGCATGACATTCGAATGCCCACTCCACGCACATGCACACACAGAAACAACATGCATACACATGCAAGATGGAGCTCCTTATGATTACCAAAGACTCTGATCATTTCCAGGCTCCCAGAGCCACCCTTGAACAGAGCAATCTGACTGAACTGCTCCCTTACACTGGAACAGCGCTTGAGTGATTTGAATCACCTGAGACTCTGGGATTAAGTGCATTAAATTAGTCACCCAGTGATTGGCACTGCCCTACAATGGAGTTGCAACCTTACACCAAAGCTGCTCATCCCAAGCCCTGGGTTTGGCTTAGGAAGCAAGAGCACTCCGGTGGAGAAGCACAGTCTGACATTGGAGCACAGAGGCAGAGACCCTGAGCTCCAGTCTTGGCCTCTGAGCATAAGCTCAGGTCCGTTTTGTTCATTCGAAAGCTCTGTCCTTTACAGAACAAATCTCTTGTGATCTGTGCCTGCTCAGCACATGGAGAGGAGGCTGGGCAGAAGCAGTGTTATCTCAAATTACCCCACACCAAATAAGCAGAATGCACCCCTCAGTCACACCAACAGAAAATGTATCAGTACCAAAAAGCTTATTTTACAAACCTACAAATCATCAAAAATATAAATCCTCTCCTTTTCATACCCGTGCTTTAATAGACACATACACACACATAGAGACAGAGACAGACGAGAGAGAGAGAGAGAGAGAGAGAGAGAGAGAGAGAGAGAGAGAGGCTTTCTTTCAGACTCACTCAATTACAATATCACTATCAGTTCACATTACAGGTCAGAGATACAGAGCTTAATGTATGAGAGCCTCTTCGCTCTCCTAATAGCCTGTCATTCCTGGGATTTGAATGTCAGAATACAGCCTGCCTGGGTAATGCTAGTCGGCAGCCCGATGATGAGAACTTTGGACGGCTGGTGCAGAGCGGTCCAGATTCACATCTCTGGAAGGTTACCAGGGAGAGCCTTTCATTCTGCTCTGACCCTCTGATCTGACAAGTGACACCTACAAAATGAACAGCTCTCCAACTTAAATTGTTTAACTGTACCCTGATCAGTTTTATTATCTTGCTAATCCAGATATCAGCAGTCTCATCATAATGGAAGATATGCATAGCATGAATTATTTTGACACGGGGACCTTTTAATTTTTGCCAGCAATATTTCACTGACCCAATCAGGCCTGGCAGTCACTGACGCCTCTCGCCTCCTGGGATGTCAGCGGACAGCGCTCTCCAGCACCAAGTCACCTGGGAGCTACAGCGAGCGGTTGCCCCAGTTACTATCATCTGCAGCCGCCCCTCGTTTCATCACCGCCCAGGCCTGTGAGTGGCTTCCTGGGCACCTCTGCTGTTTTACCGGTATAATTTCTTTTCTCTCCCCCTCAATATGCAAGGCAAGGGACATTTCCAATAGAAACAGAACACCAGGTAGGCACAGCAGAAAGAGCGAGCTCCGTAGAGGACATTTAGCAGCACTGGGCGCCTGAATGGCCCACTTGAAGCTTATGGAGACCGTGATTAATCAGCAATAAAGATGGCTGCAGAGATAAACAGTGGATGGGGACGTGCCCCTCTACGCTGCAAAGTGCTGGAAATGCTTTCTTAAGGAAGCGCCCATCTTCCCTTCGTTGCACTTCATAATCACCCTCTCCCCAGTTAGCCATTTCTTCTGAATTTCCATCCTATGAGGATCCAGCTCACTCAAGCCAGACCCAGATTCTCACCACGTGTGCTTTGGCACAGCGCCCAGCCACACTGAGCAGCTCTTGGAAAGCAAGCTCTATGGACTGCAAGGCCACTGCAATCCACACAGTACTCAGCACCTTCTTCACAAGAACCCAGGGGGACTTCTTAGAGAAAACAACTCCGTGTTTTCCTTGAGGGCACTATGAACCATGGAATTTGTTGTTTCTTTCTTTGCAATGACTGCCAGAATTCTCAAAGCTAAACTTGCCTTTCCTTTAAAAAAATTAAGCGCAGAAGGGCTGGAGAGATGGTTCAGTGTTCAAGAGCACTTACTGACCCTCCAGAATACCCCAGTTCTGTTCCCAGCATCCACCCACCTCAGGGGTCCACAATTGCATGTAACTCCTGACCCAGAGGATCTGACACCCTATTCTGGATTCCATGGGTGCCTTCACTCAAGTGTACATACACCCACACACACGTAATTAAAAATAACAAGATAAATCATTTTTAATTAAGCACAGTATAATTACATGACTTAATAACTCCATTTCTGTATGATATTCAAAAGAATTGAAAACAAGCCAGGCAGGGTGGTGCACACCTTTAATCCCTGCACTCAGGAGGCAAAGGCAGGCAGATCTCTGTGAGATCAAGACCAGCCTAGTCTACATAGCAAGATCCAGCTCAGCTGTGGTTAGAGGAAGAGTCTGACTCAAGGAAAAGAAGAAGAAGAAGAAGAAGAAGAAGAAGAAGAAGAAGAAGAAGAAGAAGAAGGAGGAGGAGGAGGAGGAGGAGGAGGAGGAGGAGGAGGAGGAGGAGGAATAGGAGGAGGAAGAGGAGGAGAGATCAAGGACTCATACAGGTATTTGCATTCACAACCACCTCATAGCACTGTTCTCAATGTCTAAAAAAAACAACCCAAGCATTCATCAATTGGTGAATGAATTAATATATTTCCTACATGTCTGTGAGGGAATATTACTCAGCCTGAAAAAGAATGGAAATTCAAACACATGTAACAATAAAAATGAACGTTGAGGATGCCAAGAGCAACAAGGAAAATAAATCCTGTATAACTATTTATATGAGGAACCTATACTGGTCAGTTCACAGAACACAGTGGGATGGTGGTTGCCCTCTGGGAAGAGGAAAATTGGAGTTGTTAGTAAATAGATTGTCAGTTTTGCAAGACAGAAAGGGTTATGGGCATGGACAGCAGTAGTGATGGTTTGACAACACCAAGAATACACTGTGTACTCTTAAAACTGACCAAAATAATCAATTTTATGTTGTGAATGTTTCATCACAATAAAAAAAATTATAATAGAAAGCTAACAAATGTAAAAGATCTCACAGACTGTACATTGTAATATATATCATTTTAACCTTATTTCTACACTTATATTTTCCTCGATGAATATTTTTCTGGCATTTTAATGTTGTATATGCATTTTTAAACCGTGATTGTTTTTGTACGGAACAGAATGGATTTGAGTAGTAGAACACATTCAGAGTGATATGACAAAGCTGTCAGATTCCTCTGTTGCAAGAAGAAAACCTGTGTTTCTGAAGCCTATTGTTGGTGCTGGTGAGAGGCAATGAATCTGTGGGGAAGACTGCACTTGGCTTCTGCCTGAGTCCAGGGAACCACTTTTCAGTGGTGGGCACTTGAGGCTCAGCCCTTCCGTAGCCTTGGTCCCTTCTTACCAGATTTCTCTCTTGATTTCCCAGATCGCCAGGAAAGTTTTACAGCCTCTTGGAGCCTGCACTGAGAAACTGATTCTGGGTTCTGCAATCAAATATTAAAACCCTTACTAAGTTTTAAACAAGAAGCATAGTGTTGGTCTGCATAGGACCTCATATTAGGAGGAAAGAACATGTTTTACTTTCCATCTACTCCCCAGCCTGACCCAGTGCCCTTCAGGCTACACACTAGGAGACATGACGCACAGCCAGCCCTCAAAACCCATGTCTCCTAGTTGCACAATCATATAATCACCGGTTGACAATATCTGAAAAGACTGAATCTGTAGTAAAGTTGTGCAAGTTTTCCCTTCTTGTCAGTATTCTATCACAAGAACAGAATGGCAGCAATTTACACAGCATTTACATTATATTAAGCAGTATAGTCTAGAGCTTATATGCAAACACTATGCCATTTTATTAAGGGGACAGGGCACCTATTGATTTTAGCACCCAAGGGTGTCTTAGAACCAGTGCCCATGGATAGCACAGGATGACTCCAAACACTGGAACTACATGAAGTCTCTACTACACAGTACCGAAGGTTCCCTCCTCACAGTCACAGACCCAAACCCAATCCAGACCACACTGAAGGAACAGAAAGGGCAGGTTGAGTGAGGAAAGGAGGCTTGTGAACACGTGCAGCATGAATGAGGGAGACACCATGTCTCTGGTCTTTTCTGAGCTGGAATCACACACAGAAATCATTTTTGCTGTGAAAACACAACATGTGTAACATCCACAGCCCAAGCTGTCATGAGCCAGGTCCCAGTGGCAAGAGAGAACTACACAGGTGTTTACCCCAGCATATTAGCATTGCTGTTATTTGTGTGTGTGTGTGTGTGTGTGTGTGTGTGTGTGTGTGTGTGTGTGTGTCTTTTTGAGACAGGGTCTTCCTGTAGCTCTGGCTGGCATGAACTCACTCTGTAGACCAAGCTGGCCTTGAACTCACAGAGATCCACCTGCCTTTGCCTCCCAAGCACCAGGATTAAAGGCAAGCACCACCATGCCCGGCCTGCCATTATTTTTAAACTTTGCAGAGTACTATGAAGGTGACACCATGAAACTTTACATGCTAACCGAGAAAATTAATGTAATGGGGCTGAAGAATTGGTTCAGTGGTTAAGAGCACTGTCTGCTCTTGGAGAGGACCCAGGTTCAGTTGCCAGCACCCACATGGTGGTTAGCAACTGTCGATAACTCCACTTACAAGGGATCTGATGCTATCTTCTGGCCTGCACCCATGTGGTGCACTTACGCACATGCAGACATAGCATTCACACAAAAATAAGATAGATAGATTATGGATGGATGGATAGATAGATAGATAGATAGATAGATAGATAGATAGATGATAGGTAGATAGGTAAATAAATAAGTATTTTTAAATAAATTAACTTAGAAAAGCAACAAAAACTCTCCACAGATATGATTTTCACAGTTTTCATGGGTAAGGAGGCAGAGGGCGTCACTCAGTTCCCCTGGGAGGTTAGACTTCAATGGCTTCTGTTTTAAACTACATACAAATGCAGAGAAAGAACTAGAAGAGCACAGGAGAAAGGGGGGTGAAAGCTCGTCTGCCTGCGCTTCAAGTTCAAGGCTTGTATGAAATCGGGCTTACAGTGAACGCTGTCCAAATGCAGAGCCTTTCAGTTTTTGTTTGTTTTACGTTTTCGTTGTTTGCTTGATTGTTTGTTTGTTTGTTTGTTTGTTTGTTTGTTTTAGACGGGGTTTCCCTGTAGCCTCAGCTGTCCTGGGACTCACTACGTAGACCAGGCTGGCTTTGAACTCACAGAGATCCACCTGTCTCTGCTTCCCAAGTGCTGGTACTAAAGGTGTGTGCCACCACTCCCAGCCCCTTTCTGTTTTTTAGTTCCCAAATTCTAACAAAATGTCAAGAAGTTTCAACCAAAGAATGGGCCACATGGCGGTGGGATTTGTCATTTAATTTCTATTTTCATGGGTGTCAGAGAACAAAGTAAAACAAAGACGTTGAGGTAGGAAAGCGGGAGGCGGGGAAAGAGCAGGACCAGAAAGGATACAGGAGGGACGCAGGGGCAGCATCCCAGGGCAGCATCCCGGGGCAGTACCCCAGGGCAGCACCCCAGGGCAGCATCCTGGGGCAGCATCCTGGGGCAGCATCCCGGGGCAGCATCCCAGGGCAGCATCCAGGGCAGCATCTCCTCCTTTCCGGATCTCTGAGCCACCCCCACCCACGTGCTCACTCTGTTCCTAACAGCACCTTCATCAATTAAGATTCTCCGAGACTGGCAGGCTCCAAGATCCGCAGTACCATCCGCGTACTCACTCTTCCACTGGCACGGCAAACAATCCCGAATATTAAAAGGAAAGCTGCACGCCCAGCCATGTCTTTTGTATACAGACAGCTGAAGCTGCCTGAAAGTTTGGCACCAAAAGGCCAAGTACCATATTTTCAGCCACCCACACGCCAAACCCTATAATAACTACAGACTCTAGATGTGAGATTTTCAGACATTCACAGCAAAGGAAAACTAATAGTCATGTTTCTTCTTGTGCTTTCTTTCCTAACAGGGCAGTTTTTCAACTCGAGAAACTCGTGGCTATAAGCTAAAGGGAACAAAGTGTGCTACGGAGATATGCTCACCAGATGTCAAATGGCGCTTATTTATTTCAACAGAAAGCCCCACTTTGTACATTTGGTTCATTCAGTAGGATGTGCTCTGTAACAAGTATTTTTTTATGAGTAAAAAGCTGCCACCAGTGTGCTTAAGTTACAATAGGGTGCCCGGAAAGTCTGTTCACTGAGACTCAGTATTGCTCTTTTTGCTTTTCAACTCATCCTTCTTCTATAATAGAGACGATGTTATGGCAAAGGTTACTCCTGGATTAATAAACAACCTCACCAGGTCAGACTTGGAAGGAAAGAGGCTAAGTCTCTTTGCTTTTGGATGCCAGGTGTTTAAGCTGCAGAGTGCCATTAGTCACAGTATAACAACAGAAATCATACCAAGTCCCTCTTTTGTGGAATGATGGGCTCCTTTGCATGAATGAGCCCGTCAGACCCTAAACTCTGAGAGCTTACGCTGCCCCTGCCGTGAGGACAAAAAAAAAAAAAAAAAGATCAACCTGAAACTTCTCTGAGCTTTTGCTGATAAGCAGAACGTTGTTTTGTTTTGTTTTGTTTTGTTTTGTTTTGTTTTGTTTTGTCTGCATCAGACATGCCTTGACACCCCTCATTCTGCTCAATAGAAAATATACTTTCAGGTCAAATCCATCCAGAACTTTCCATCCCTGTCAGAAATGAGCACTCTTCCTACTGACAAGGTGAGAGGCATTTGGACAGAGAAGACAGACTCACTTGGCTCACACTAGAAACAGACAAGATCTTTCAGAGATGAGCAAGCACAGGAGAATGTATTCCCAGATCATCAAACCGACAACTTCAGGTTCTGCAGAGTATGGGGCAGAGTGCCAACTAGCTCAGAAACACAATGGATAAGCAGTGTGTTGATAGGAACTGGAACTAGTACAAAAAGAAACAGGACATTTTTCTGGTAGCTCAAAACAGTGATACAAGATGCAACCCCTAACCACAGAATAATCTAAAATATAAACAAGGGGGAATCTAGGAAAAGCTCAACAACAGCTGGACAACTTAAGAAGGGGTGCCAAGCTGGACTGGAGCAGGCTAGCCGATGAGACACACTCTGGTTCTCTGTGGATGGCCCACACTCATGTGTATACAGGCAGCACTAACTGGACTCAGTGGATTGTAAAAAATAAAAGAAAAGATTCCATAAAGCTGGAAGGGAGATATACTGGGGAACTGGGGGAGTTAGAGGGAGGTGGGGAGGGAATGGGGGGTGGATATGATTAAGATTCACTACCATTTTCACCAAAGAATAAATTTTTAAGAGAAGGACTGATAGAAGAAAAATGAAAAGGAAATGGAGCTTGGAGAGAAAAAAAGAAATCATGAAAATAGGTTAGAAAATGTGGAAGGGGTTGACGTGATGCAACTTTGGGATTAAAAGTTCAGTCTCCAGCTGGAGAGAATGGCACATGCAGGAACAAAAAATGATCAAGGATCATTTGGATTGTTTTTCAAAATCGATGAGAGATGCTGATTTTTGGATTCAGGATGAGTACTGAGAAGACAATAATTAACTTACACGCCCAGGGGGTAAAGGGAGAGTTCTACAAGCGTGGCTGAGCAGGACCATTGTGTATGGAAGTCACGTAGTGGAATTTCCAAAGTCTGCAATATAATATTCTATGTATATTCCTGTCTAGTCCACGATAGTAACCTTCTCTTCTCACTAACGATAGTTCGCTAGTGTAGATCAATCAAGTGTTTTAACTCAATGCAGGTTGATTGTTAGCTCTAACTTTAACTTATGTAGTCCTATCTCTTATTATGAGTAATGTAAACAACGTAGCATCTAGTTATTAGCGTAATTTCACTTACTAATGACATATATTGACTAAGGATATTGCTACCAGCTAAATCGTTTTATGAAACTATCTCAAGATGCTAGGTATACCAATAGAGGCATGATTAAATACTTTCCTGGCGAATATCTTGGGTAGATCGAGATATTATCAAAGCTCTGTTGCAAGTATATTTGCCAATTTCTTCATTGACATTGTCATTTTTAAAAGGATATTCTCGCCAGATAGGTAGGGCTAGTGCTTGGTAATGATTAGGGAGTGTCGCCTAGTAATAACTGTCGGTCTCTAGGTCCAAGCAGTATGTAAGTGTATTAGTTTGCCAAATTACACCCTCTAGCAACAAGTGGTTCCCTGGACTCCACGAGAATACGACCAGCCTCAAACGTATTGGATGCAGTGTCTATTAACAAACCCGGACTGGCGACATCTTAGTGTCATAGAATTTGCGACCTTTTGTTCTTTTTATTTCTATCATGTCGGAGACCTAATCATTATGACAGGGTTAGTGCTTATTTGAACAAATAATGATATGGTTAATTGGAGTTATGCACCCAGTGTGCTTTTAGAATGTCACTATGCTAAGGATTCCATTGCCTAATGGGTGTCAAGATCTACAGATTCCAAACAGTTAAGAGGATAGTTGAACATAGCTCTAGGGTCATAGTAGCTCAGTTGGATATTGTTTTCTCTTTTAGCTGATCTTACAATCTCATTTCTCCTATGTACGTAATATAACAATCACGGTTATTAAAAAAAGGCCCCATATGACATACACCTAAAGCTGCCAAGAAATTTTAGTTCAGCTTCGGAGATACTGGATTCACAGGGAGTTGTCCTACCGAGTGATTATCATTGGGATTAAGGATGATAGCAGGAATATAGTTTCACATGTAAGGGCGAAGAACCTTCGAGATCTATGTCGGGGATATCGGAGTCCTTTAGTTCCACTCTTCTCATATAATGATGATGGTTTTAATCTATGTCAGTGTGAGTGCCAAAATCGGTCACAATCATTAAATATTGACTTAATCCATTTTGCTTGGTTCCTAAGTTTTGAAACCGTACCCACAGTGACACAATTATTTTGAGTGTGCCGTCAAACCACTACACCTACCAGCTGTCCGATTCGCCCATTTTTTTCTTGACACCTTGTCTGAATGACTTTTGACAAAAGCTGACACCATTACTATCTGAGTTAACTTCCACCCATCTCCAATTTTCCCTCTCTCTGTTTCTTCCAGTTGGGTCACCGATACCGGGATCTCCATGATGTTCTGTGAAAAACTGACCAGTTATAAGGTTCCTCATCAGTATTAGATTTAAGCGGATTTAAAGTATTTCTTGTTTGCTCTTGGATATCTCGTTTTCAATTCTGGTTTTAGGTGGTGTTACTATGTAGTTTGCAAATTTCCATGTTCTTTTTCAGGCTTCTCAGGAGTCTATCATTCTCCATGTCAGCATGCATTATTGTCTGTAAATCATTTTATTGAATTCAATTCACTGGCACGAATCTTGGTAGCTGAAGACAAGGTCAGACTTTTGTTCGGGTCCTGGTCTAGCTAGTTTTGCTTCTTGTGTTCGAATCACTTGAACGTCATAAAACTTTAATTGTTAAAATGTGGTTAGTTGGAACTGTTCATTCCTATTTCGGCTAGAGTAAGGTATTTCCGTCTAACAAGACATGCTGGGATATAAGTTAAATATTTCTAATTCAACAATTGGGAATGATGCTTGGGGCCTATGTTTATATTTAACATTGAGCACAGGCTAATGAGGTGCTCTGTTGAGCATTAATGAGGCAAATTCCTTGCCTGATATCTTGCATCCTCCCCTCTTTCGATCCTCCCCCTAGTCTCTCCTTTCCTCCTTTCTCCTCCCTTTCCCTCTACCTCAACTTTCCTCTCCTCTCTCTCTCTCCTCTCCTTCCCTCTTCCCTCCCCTCCCTCCTCCCTCTCCTCTCCTCCCTCCTCTCTTCCCCTTCTTCCTTTCCCTCCTCTTTCCTTTCTCTTCTCTTTCTTCTTCTCTTTCATTCTTTCCTTTTTCTTCTTCTCTTCTTAGCTTCAGTATTCTTCTTTCTCTCACCTTCATATCTCACTAGCTTTCTTGCCACGTTGGAGAATCAAGTAATCCTTTCGTCTATGCTTCTAAACAGAACCTAGGTGGACTAGGGTCTGGAATTGTTGAGTCCTCAACTAGGTAGAAGTCTACCCTATGGCGCTCTGTGTTCTTTTGCCATCTCCTGTCAGCACGCAAGGATCTGCCTAGCCTTTTCAGGGATATAATTGGGCCTGTCGCACCCAAGCCAGCTCGGCCCTTGAGGTAGTTTAATGGTTCAATGCTCTCCATTCTGAATATCTACAGAAGATGGAACGTGTCATCTTGGCTTAGAGTGTTCTACAAATACATATTTTATAACTAAGATGCTTCATAATCAGAATGGAGATAATTTGTAAGATCAGTTTGATAACTTTATGAGCTTTTGGTGTTTTAATTATAAAATAACTGGTGTGATTTGAGGCTTTGTGTAAATTGTATCTATCATAGTAGTTTGAACGAGTGGTGCTAGCTGGGCATGTGAGAAATTCCTAACACTAGGAGTGGAAGTCAGCACTCTCATGGGTGGAGAAAGTTTCCACCAGTGCACAATGGTGTCTAGGGAATATACTCCCGCGTGAGGTGGCGATGGGAAGTGTTAGCGATAGCACCAGCAACACTGGGGTTGTAGATCCCCTGTGGAAGGGGTGCAGTTAAGGTGGGTGCGTATTTGCTTGTGAGAGGCAACCTGAGAGAGAACTGGGCGTCATCTTGGACGCGGTCTCCACTGTAATCGCTAACTGCTCGTCTTTGAAAATTTTCATCTATAGGAGAGAGAAAGGCACAGTATCTTCCACCAGCCCTTTTGCTGGCATTAATTATTCTGTTTTAAAAAGGCAACAGCTAAGCTATTTAAGGCTATAAGAGAGAGAAAATCTACTGCGAAGACTAAGTGCATCGATGTGTTCAAAAGTCAGTTGACCAAGATACACAAAAGAGAGAAAGAAATTACCCACGAGAGTCCTATTGTAGGTTGTCCCCTATATCAAAAGTAGCGCACAAACATACGGGGTGTAGCTTGTTGCTTGTTATACACGAAATCTGATGGCATAGACCCGTACCTGCTGTGGGGAGTTTGTTGTGAGACGACAGTAGGGCCTTTGCTGATCCCGAAGTTAAGCTAGGTGTGGTAGCTTGCGCAAAGCAAAGGGCTGCCGCTTCCTGCTAGTCTCATTAATCCAGAGCATTTATGACTATGTTCGCGGGTGAGGGGGGGGCGCGTGCGGTCGCTTTATGCAAAGGGCGTGTGCACATCGTGGGGCGTGGCAGCTATATGTGTCCTGGATGCACGAGCTCGTGTTGAAGAATGTCGATGCGTGGTGACTGGCCTCATTAGAGAGATGGGAATATCTGTCAAGAGACTCGAAGATCGGCTCATCAACTTGAGGGGAGTGAGGAAAGGTCAAGAAGTATAAAAATGATAGTGGCGCTAAACTGCGTAGAGGGGGAAATAGGGATGAGTTTAGTGGGCGCTAAGTGCATATCCGTTAAAGGAGAGGAAAGAACAATGTGTCCGCAGTTCTACCTTTGCTCCACAGAAGAGCTAAGATTATTGTTGGTGCCCACGAGCTATCCTCTCGACTCCACTGGTAAGATAGTTATGCTGCTGAAGCCATCCTAGTCCTATCCATTCCAGCTGTCTGATTAAATTCACGGCTTCTCGTCCACTATGACACCACATCTTTCAGTGATTGGCCCAGCTGCACTAAGATCAAGCGCTGCGCGCAGTGCCAATAACGTTGCAAGTTAGAAGATGCTATCTCATCTAGCGGAGCTCAGGCTTCTTTCTGCTGTGCCTACCTGGTGTTCTGTTTCTATTGGAAATGTCCCTTGGGCGCCTCAGTTGCTCGAATATAAAGGTCTAACGGGCGAAGTAAGAGCCAAGGAGAACGCCAAATTCGCATTTCCTTATCCGCTGAGGTAAAGTGCCCAGCCTAGAACCGGTGTGCTCCTGAGGTATTTCTATTGTCGGAAACTGCGACTCCTAGTGCCTTGCATGTAGTGTCGAGAGGTGGAGAAAGAGAAAAAGAATTAAAACGCCAGGGGCAGGCTGCACAGATTGATAAGTGAAAGAACTGGTGCGGCCAACCCTACGCTGTACAGAAACTCCGCTCAAGGTAGATCCTTAACAGGGCGCTGGGTGGCGTGATTGATGAGAGCGCTGTCCGCTGGAACCCAGATGCCACGGCAGTCGGAGACGCCAGGGAGGACTGATGCTAGAACTTGGGGCAGAACTCCGGGCTCGCTGAATAGCCCCAGGGTGACTTCTGGGGCTGAGATGGCGGGCTGTCCGCTGCATCTCAAGTGGGCGAGAGGCGTCAAGATGATTATATTGACCTTAGGCTACGGACACTAATAGGATTTCAATGAAAGGTCCCTCAGTTGGCTCGAGCACCAAAATAATCATTAAAAAATTAGGTCCCGCTAGGGCTTGATCAATTATACTACACTTCAATCTATGATGAAGCAGCACTATTGGCTGATAATATCTTTGACCTTGAAGTTCAAAGTGGAATGAGAATACTATAGACGCGTGATATATCTGGAATGTATGCAGAGATAAGCTAAGATTAAAAACTAGAATTTAATAGTGTGGAAGCAGATCGTTAATGTACATATTTATATTAGTAGTGGAGTGGATCTGCATCTCTATTGTTCAGGATTTGCTAAGAATTGGGGTTCCACGTATGCTACGGAAGATGCAGAAGAGGGTCACGTAACTGCCCACTGGTAAACGAATTAGCCGCAATCAGTATGCGTGCTGTGAAATCCTTGTGTCACAGCCAGCAAGTCTGGTGTAATGTCCTAGCGTGGCAAGCTCGGGACCCCAACTGGTCGCACATAATCCGAGGGCCTGCGCCTGACCCTAAAGGTCTCAGTTAAATTCGGCGACGTGGCAGCGACGCGATGACTTAATTTTCACGCATTCAAGACAGCCAAGCAGATCGTGAACATAGCTGACCAATTTCTCAAAGAATCCAGATGACGAGGCTAAGAGGTCATGGCTACAGAACAGCGAGAGAGCGAGCTGGGCTCTACATCTTCTGACCTGACATATTTAAGGACACTCGGTGGTAATATCGTGGAGCACTTGTTAGATGAATGTGAATGACTGTCGTATGATGAAAATATAGGAAAGCCAATTCGTAAGTGCTGCATCTGATTCGCGTACAAGAAAGTTGTCCTCTCTCTTTCTCTCTCATCTCTCTCTTTTTTTTTTTTTTTTTTTTTTTTTTTTTTTTTTTTTTTTTTTTTTTTTGTCTCTCTCTCTCTCTTTGTCTGCTCTCTGTCTCTATGTGTGTGTATGATTGTCTATTAAACACGCGTATTGAAAAGGAGAGTTTTAATTTTTGGATGATATTGTGGTTTGCTTAAATAAGCTTTTTGGTACTGATACATTTTCTGTTGGTGTGACTGAGGGGTGCATTCTGCTTATTTGGTGTGGGGTAATTTGAGATAACACTGCTTCTGCCTCAGCCTCTCTCCATGTGCTGAGCAGCAACAGATTCACAAGAGTTTGTTCGCTAAAAGGGGACCAGAGCTTTCGAATGACAAAACGGACCTGAAGCTTATGCCCTCAGAGGGCAAAGACTGGGAGCTTCAGGGTCTCTGCCCTCTGTGCTCCATGTCAGACTGGCTTCTCCACAGGAGTTGCCTCCTTGGCTTTCCTAAGCCAAACCCAGGGCTTGGGATGAGCAGCTTTGGTGTAAGGTTGCAACTCCATTGTGGGGCAGTGCCAATCACTGGGTGACTAATTTAATGCACTTAATCCCAGAGTCTCAGGTGATTCAAATCACTCAAGCGCTGTTCCAGTGTAAGGGAGCAGTTCAGTCAGATTGCTCTGTTCAAGGGTGGCTCTGGGAGCCTGATGAATCTAAGTCTTGGTAATCAATAAAGCTCCATTCTTGCATGTGTATGCATGTTGTTTCTGTGTGTGCATTGCGTGGAGTGGGCATTCGAATGTCATGCATTTGAAAACTGAAGTTGTGAAATAAATTTTAGCACTGACACACTAAGACGTCTTGGGTATGTCAACCAGTACCTCTGTCTATAAGATGGTGAAAACAGTTGTCAGGATGCTAGAGCAAAACAGAACTGACGTAGCACACATAACCCAGTAAAGGAACAGAAGACACTGTGTTAACAGGCACAGGCTTGACGAACATGCGGCCCCCTGAAAGTGCAGCAGTTCTGCTCCATTCACTGGGTGTTATCTGAGGCAGCCTTACAAAATTTGAAAGACCCGAAATTGAAAAGATGATACCATTAAATATTTAGAAAACGGTTAAGTCTTCAGCTTAAAACTGAAGTGCTTGCCCATACATTTTTCATTTTATAAACTTTATTTTGGGTAAAAGCTATATGTGCAGGAGAGACAGGCTTTGCCAAATTTGAAGCTAGAAAATATCATTCCCCTTGTTTTACAGAGGCAGCAGAACAAGAGAATCTGTAAATACCAAAGCGAGCCAGCGGTAAGGGAGTGTGGCAGGGGCAACAGGAGATTCTTGGCTTAAGAAACTGGGTGAATGAGCGAATGGCATTTTTAGAGATGATGGATGCCAGGAGAAGCATAGNCCCATCCTATCCTATGGATTGTCTTAACACCTATGTGTTCAAAACACAATTTGTTTTTATTTTGGTATTTTTGAAGGTATTTTTGAACAAAATTTATTTTTTTACATGTGCTTTTAGTGTCATAGCTAAGGATTCATTGCCTAATCCAAGATCACAAAGATTCACTCTAGGATCTGCTCACTCTTAAATTTAAGACTATGGCCGGGCGTGGTAGCGCATGCCTTTAATCCTAGCACTTGGGAGGCAGAGGCAGGTGGATCTTTGTGAGTTCAAGGCCAGCCTGGTCTACAGAGTGAGTTCCAGGACAGCTGGGGCTACAGGGAGACCCTGTCTCGAAAAGACCAAAAAAATAAGATAAAATAAAATAAAAATAAATTTAAGACTATGATACAGTTTTCATCAATTTTGTGTATGGTATGAGGCAGAGACCTAATAATGTTTTCCTTCTCCTCATGCATAAAACACAGCTTTATGACTGTACTCATTTCTAGTTTTAAGGCAACCTGCAGTCCTGTCAATCAAATGCCAATAGCTGCTCAAGGCTATGTGGCTTGTGAACTAAAACCACAAATTATCTACAGCCCAAGCATGCAAAATAGAACAGTGAGTGGAGTCAGCATAATCAAATTAAAACTCCATTTAGAGAAAGGAAGAATAGCCACACCCCAATCACTGGTCCTGAAGTCCTCCTAGAGCCCATGTGACGGCTATGGAGGATGGAGGAGGCAAAATGACTCCATAGACTTCCGTGCTCTCCGTGAATTCCCCTGTGAGCTGTTTCCCTTGACCCCAGGATTCCCACTCTGAAATGTTCTTTCAGGACCTGTGCTCTTCCCAGCCATGTCTGAAGAGTGGGAAACAGAATAATGAATACAACTCATGAAAAGACAAAACTCAAATCTTACTGTAAAGAATTGCATGGAGAAATGAGGCCTCTTCTCAAGCTAAAAAGCTCCGTGTCACAGAAGTGCTTGATCTTCCTATCTTGTTTTAAATGATATGTACATTCAACATAATTATAATCAAAATGTCATGCTTTTTGCATACATGTCTATGGCTGATATTTGATAATAATAATTTGATATTTGATAATAATTCAATAAGTTGCAAACTTATTAAGGGACAAGCCAGGTGTGGTGTTGCTCACCTTTAATCCTAGCACTCGGGAGGAAGAGGCAGATGGATCTTTGTGAGTTCAAGGCCACCCTCGTCTACAGAGTGAGTTCTAGGACAGCTGAGGCTACAGGGAGACCCTGTCTTGAAAAGACCAAAAAAAAAAAAATTAAGGGACAAAAAAGAAACTTCTCACAAAACAACAAAAGAAGATGGTTTGCCTTTTCCAAACACAAAGCTCTGGAAAATATTAAGACATTATGAGAAAATGAAGAGACAGACAGGGATAAGTGAAAGAGAATGGAATGGAAAGAAAGCTGCATGACCAGTTACAGCCGGCTCTGCAGATCGATGGGAAAAGATTTCAATAAATGGTTTTTAACACAGTATCCATTCTGAAAAGAAAATTAAACCTTTACACCAGTCAATTATTTTCTTAAAGATAGGGATGACTTCTAGAGGATCAGAAATTTAAATGAGAAAGGCAGAATGGTAAAGCTTTGCAGGAAAAAATAAACTCTTCATTATTTTGAGGTAAAGAATGGTTTCAGATGGAACGTGAGCACTACACATACTAAAGTGATGCACAAACTCAGCTTCACTGAACTTAGGAACTTGTATGTTCATTAAAAATGCCACCAATTGAGGATCATGTCCACAGTCTATCTCTAAATTCATGAAAATCAGCAGAAGGAAGTGAAGGGATGCACAGAGAGGGGAGGGATCTAAATGCTGTGAGCCCATATTGTATGAAAATCAAAAAATTCAATTAAAATTTTCAAAAGAAAAATAGGGATCTGGAGAGATGGCTCAGCAGTTAAGAACACTGGCTGCTCCTGCAGAGGATCTGGGTTCAATTCCCAGTACCCACATAGTGGCTAACAACATCTCTAACTCCAGTTCCAGGGAATCTGATAGACCCTCTTCTGACCCATGCAGACAGTGTACTTACATACATGCAGGCAGAAGATTCATACACAAAAAAATAATAAATCAAAAATGTTTTTAAATTTTATGTGTATGAAAGTAGTGCCTGCATGTGTCTAAGCAGACTCCTGTCCTACAATGCCCTCAGAGGTTAGAAGAGGGCCTCACTGGATCCCCTGGAACTGAAGTCAGGGATGGTTGTTAGCCACCATATGGGTGCTGGGATTCAAACCTGGGTCTTCCGCAAGAGCATCCAATGCTCCTAACCACAGAACCTTTTCTCCAGCCCAGAATCAAACATTTTTAATTAAATTTGAAAAAAAGAGTACATATTGGAGCTCAGAGATGGCTCAGGAAGTAAACTGGTTGCTGCTCAACCATGAGGACCTGAGTTTGATTCCCCAGAAGCCATGTAAAAACATTTGGGAATGGTGATGTGTGCTTATAATCCTAGGTAAGAAGGCAGAGACAGGTACATCCTTGAGGTTTGCCAGTCATCCTGCTCACTGAGCTGCAGGCCAGTGAGAGATCATGTCTCAAAAAGCAAGGCAGACAGTGCTTGAGAAATTATATCCAAGGCTGACTTCTGACTTCTGCATGTACACATCACACACACACACACACACACACACACACACACGTACACACATGAGTATATACTGTGATTAGGAGTCAAGTAATAAATTTGGCTCTAACACAATTCTGGAGTTAAATATAAGTTAACTTTATATTCCAAATCTCGTAAACCAAGCAGCATAGAAGTTAGTTAAAAAAGCAGATTTGGGGGCTGGGATGATGGCTCTGGGAATAAAAGCACTTGGTGCACAGGAATGAGGAAGTGAGTTTGGATTACACCACCCACAAATAAAGCTGGCCATGGACACATGTGCCTCTACCCCACCGCAGCAGTGGGCAGAGGCAGAAGGATTGCTGGGGCTTGCTGTCCTCTAGCCTAGATGCAGGTTCCATGAAAGACACTGTCTCAAGGGGATAAGATGGAAAGTGACAGAGCAACAATGTCCTCCTCTTGCCTCTGCACAGGTACCCACACACACTCTTGCACACACCACGCACACGGGTAAACACAAAACAAATAAGCAAAGCGAAGCATAGTTTTGTTGGTTGGTTGGGCTCTATGCCTTCCTAGAAGCATGGTTCAATATATGTCTTTTATCTGAAATAACTATAGATATTGTTACTCACATTTAAATTGGCAGATGTTTTCTAGCCTGCAGGATTTCATAAAATACTTAAATATTTCTAAAATAAATTTGTTCATTATGGAAAAAAATAAACAAAATCTCATAACTGTAATAAGATAAATGACCAACATATGCATGAAAAATGGTCAGACTTTTAGAGCAAAAATACATCAAAGCTATCATGAAATGTCGTTTTATACTCATGAGACTGGCGAAAGCTTCAGAGTCCGACAATGGCCAGTAAATGAAGAAATGGAGGTGGGGGGTCCTAATTCATCTAACTCCTACTATAGAAACCTTTAAATTATTGAATAAAATTGAAGATGAGCATTTATTAACCTATAAATACTCCTCCTATTTTATGTGCCTTGAAAATTTTTGTATGCAGATTACAAGGATGTCCAGAGAAGACATGTAATCATTGAAAAGAGAAAAAAATGAAACAGGAGTATAAACAAACCTTATGTTGATCAAATGTAGAATGAATACATCAATTTACAGATAGATGATAGATAGATAGATAGATAGATAGATAGATAGATAGATAGATAGGAGAGAGAGAGGCAGAATGCCACAGGGGAAATTAATGAACAGCCAGCATATGTAGTAACAAAGCTCAATCTCAAGAGCCCAACGCTAAGTGAAGAAGACAATGAATGACATGGGTGTGTCCATGAAATTTTAAAACATATAAAACTAAGCAATAGCTTATTAAGATATGCAAGTATATGTGGTAAGATGTATAGAAAAGAAATTGAATGGAAACCACAATATTGTGACTGGTGGTAGATTCTGACTTACAACTATGCGTGGAATTCAGTTGTGGTGGTAGAATGTAAGGGCTGCAATTGGGGTGAATGGTGAAACTACAGCAATATAGTCTGGACACTCATTTGATCAACTTGATTGAACATACAAGCCCCCCCCCCTGCTGTATGGTGGGACCCATGGGCTGTGTGGGTTTGGGCACAACTGCCTGCAAATTGGTTTTACATGAAGGATGCTTGTACGCATAAATTACCACTTATTGCTAAAAAATGAAAAAAAAAACTGAGAGAAAGATGCAGGACAGTTATGGCAGAATGCATGACCTGGGATGGGGTGGGATGGGGTGGAGGGAAGGGAAAGGGAAATATGCCTGAACTGAATTGGAAAATGATGTATGAAATACACAAAGTATCAATAAAAAAATAAAAATAAAACAATGACACCCTCTACCAATGCTGGAACAGGGACATGTGCTTTCTGTAGACCTTTTATGAAGATTTTATATATTTATGTACATTCATTATGTCTCTATGTAATCCATGCTGAATTAGCACTACTCCACCCAAAACCTGCTGACAACCAGCAATGTGCCCCACACCAGTTGTGAAGCAAGCCACTGTGAATGCATCAGCTCCATTCTCTATATTTGAAGTGCTTAAGGGTTTAGCCACAGTATAGCTGTGTGTATTTCCCAACATTTGTTTTGCCAGAAATACTGTGACATTTCTGGTTTCTCAGTTTTCGGTCATTTAAAATTTTAGGAGGCAGAGAGTAGCATCTGACTCATCGTCCATGGTGAGCCGCTACAAACTGTGCTCTTGAGGTCCCTTCTTAAATCCTTAGCTATGAATACTGTACAGCTAAGCACAACTCTAAAAGAAGTCAGTGGCAATGATGGAGCAGTGAGACCCAGGGAGAGAAAACAATATGCTTGGACATGACAAACTACTGCATTTCTTCAGCATTTTATTGATAGAGATGCTGCAAAGGGGCTATAAGCACAAATTGCCTCAAAGTATCTTTTACCCTAAATCAAGCCCCAATCCATAGGTCCCAGAGTAAGGGTGGTTCTAGTGTTAGGAATTAAACAAAATTCTTCCACAGACTATGTTTAGGATTTGCGCATGAACTGTCTCCACTGCTCACATACTGGGATTGACAGTTGATCAGCTTTGGGGAGTGTATCCTGGTCACTAACCCCTCAATGGATTCTTAGTATCATGGCATGACTGAGAGGCCAAATAAAGCAGGAGGTAAGGCCTCATTAGACAAACTAGGTCCTTGGAGAGGTGTCTTCAGAACTAGATCTCAACCCCTACCCCACTAAAGTGCCACCATAAAGTTAAGAGCCTCCTCCAATGCACTTTCCTGCTGCCCTCATTTTCTGCCAAGGGCAAAGGGCCAAACAACCATCCACTGAAACCATAACCCACAATGCATTTTTGCTCTCTTAATGGTGTATGCAAGTATTCTGTCACAATGATCAAGTCTGACTAGCATAACCACTCTCACCTTTTCCACAATTTTCCGTAATGATCTTATCTTACATGTCTTAAGTAGTCATGGCATTAGAGTCAAAAATTTCTCTATGCAAGTTGATAGAGTGCAGAAGGAAGCCCAGAGGGTGGCAGTCCCATCCATCCATGAATATCTGTGTGGCTTTGAATCACATCTTGGGGCTCTCCTGATCATCAAATGGGTCAATATATTGTGTGCTTAATGCACTGGCCACACGTAGAAGTTCCAAAATATGAAGTTGCCTTTTCTGGCCATTATTTGCAGTGACAAATAAATCCTCTAAACCACTGTACTGAACATCTAAGCAACAGTGAGTATCAGAGATTATGAAGGATAAGTAAAAGATACCTAAGTACCTGAGCTTACTGTATCTCGAAAATTGCTTGCTGACTATTTAGAACAACTGAATTTAATGAGCTTTACACTATATGAACACTATTTCTACCTGAAAATGCTTGTGAGGAGATGGAAATGAATGGATAACCAAACTGCTTGAAGCAAGTATGATACCCCAAAGAATAATGGCCTTCCTCTAGTATCTACCTATTTTAAAAACTGTTTCAAGAGATTTGGGTTTGTTCTAATTTTATGTTGTTAAATGTAGACATTTTGACAATCTGGGAAACAGAGAACTGACTGCTTTTTAAAATTTGGGGGTTGCTAAATATAGATTTTGATAAACTAAGATACAAAGAAGTATTTTCAGCATGGTGTGAAGAGCACCTTCATGATGTACACATCTCATGAATACGTGGCTTTGCATTTTCCTTTGCAGAATATTAGATGACATGAAAATATTAATTCTTGCCCACTAAAGGTTTACATTCAAGGATATTTCATTCATTTGGGAGAAAATAATCCTTTTATTTTGAAAATAGCAGACAGATGGCTTAATCTACTTGGTTTAGTTTCAAACAAACAAACAAAGTATTTTTGAAGTGTAGAAAAACTGAAAGAAACAGATAAAATACTTCAGAAGTTTTACATATAATTCAGTTGTATTGAACCAGTATTAAGTGTTAAATATCCAAAACATTTATACATTTATTCTAAGTCATTAGTTTAACATTGTTCTCCAATTTCCCAAAGACTCAGTTGAATTCAACAAGTATTTTTCCAATATCTACACTGTGGCTGGTTGCTACTCTAAAATCCTATCATTACTGGCTTACCTAATATTTACTGAGTTCTCACCGTGTGCCCAAAAAATTCTAATAAATAGCACAAAAGATTTGAATTATCTGAACTTCTTGCCCATTACTTGAAAGTCAATGGAGGTAGGAAGTTTATCAACCTGGGTAAAATTATTAAACTGCAAAAGAACCTTGTTTTCAAGATGTTTCAAGACCCTTAATGGGTGGCTGAAATAGTGGATGGTACCAACCCTGTATATACATATACATACCTATGATAAAGTTTAATTTGTAAATTGGGCATAGTAAGAAGTGAGGAGCAATAACTGAGGCAAAATAAAATGACTGTAATAATCTACTGTAATGAAAGTTATTTCAAATTAGTGAATTGTTGATTTCTAGAATTCTCCATTTAATATTTTCAAACTGCAGTTGACTATGGATAGATGAAACCACAGAAAGTGAAACTGTAGAATAAAGGAGAAATACTATACATCTGAGAGTTTACAGCTTGAAGCTAAATGATATTTACTATACCTAGAAACAAAGACTACGTGTGATAAAATAATAACAGAATATCCTCTGAGAGATGGATTGTAAAGCATCAGAAGATGCTGGCATGGAGTTTCCTAACACATCCCACTTCTTCTCTTGACCACCTCTGATCAGTCTACACCAGGAGGCAGAGGAAACTTTTGAAAACATAAACCTATTGATATCTCTTGCTTCTATTATACCAGCCAGATACCTCATTGCGTTGACAGATGTGTAGTCACTACGTAAGCTCCTCCCATGCTCCCTTGGCTCCAACAGAGACCCTCTTCCTGAGCTTGGGCACCTTAGGAGGCCAACCCTCATCTCTACTAAGGGCACAGACATGTGTGTTCTAACCTGTCCTCAGGGCACAGACATGTGTGTTCTAACCTGTCCCCAGGGCACAGACATAGGTTGCCCCCTGGTTTCTTGGCAACACTCTTCCCCTGACCCTATGCTTAACAAATGGTAGGTCATCTCACAGACCTCAGCTGAAGTCTTCTCTCCCTACACTGGACTGGATTCCTGTATTTGTCATCCTCTTGTTACTGTAACAAATTGCTGAGATAACTTAAAAGGAGGAAACATTTATGCTGGTTCAGTTTGAGAAGTTTTAGTCCTTGGCTGCTTAGCTTGTTGGTATTGGACCCATAGCCAAACAGCACATATGAACCTTTAAGGAATACTAACCTGTTCCATAGTAGACCCTTTTTATATGTTCACATACTGTTGATCTTAGTCCTTCCAAGTATTTTCACAATTGTAACTGAGTAATTGTTTGTTGAATTCCAATTCTGCTGCTAAATGCCAAGTCCCATGGAAGCAAAAACCCACTGACATCTCTTGTCTGTATACCCAAGATTTATCATTCCATATAACAGCACAGCATCATCCTACATTCCATATTTACTGAGTTCCTCTTACATGGGAGGGGCCATGCTACCTGCTGTAAAAGCAGATGGAGGGGTTATGCCACCTACTGTAAAATCAGAACTTGAAGGGGAAAATGCAGGAAAAATACATGACCTGTTTTGATATATACTAGATATATATAAGGTCAACATTTTATGTTTCTTTCTTTCTTTTTCTCTTTTTTTGGTCTTTTCAAGACAGGGACTCCTTGTAGCCCCAGCTGTCCTGGAATTTGCTCTGTAGACCAGGCTGGCCTTGAACTCACAAAGATCCACTTGCCTCTGCCTCCCTAGTGCTAGGATTAAAGGCATGCACCACCATGCCCAGCGTTATATTTCTTACAGCTATATCCCCGTGATTGAGCATGTACACAGCAGATAACAATAAATGGTAAATGTATGCATTTATCAGTAAATGAATAAATGAGTCAGTAGATCAATTACCTTTGTTTAGTCGGGGATAAATTGAAGGGCTTCCTGTAATGCATCCCTCAGCTTCTCTTTCGTGTCCTAGGATCATAGAGTCACTCATCTTGGATGGCTTTATAGTCATGTAGACTTTCCAAGGTGAATTGATGACATCTTTGTAATCCTGTTATTCAATACATTGCCTTGTACATAATAAGGATTTTGTAAATGTTGAGTGAAAGATGGATGGAAGATGGGTACACGCATGAAAGGAATCAATCTACCATTTTGATTTACACCATTAGATGTACGTGTTCTCTCAAAGACATAAGCCATCCCCATCACCAAAGAAGCTTAACAAATTTTCAGATACTTTAAAATATAGGGAGATTAAAATACAGTGAAAAAGAAAAAGAAAAAAACATACATTCTTTCTGACCAATTCAAGATATGTTATTTATAATAGGCATGCAACATTCATATCCAGAATTGTGGGTTAACTCTTGCATATGTATAGGCAGTTTATCACCCCAACTGTATTATAAGCTTCTTAAGATCTAAGATCTGTTTTCCCAAATCTCCATCCTCAACTTTTACAACAGCAGGCATGACACCTCCCATGTGGGAGGTACTCAGTAAATATGGAAAATAAAATAGCACAGTGCCTACTGTATCCACCTGAAAGTAGTGTCAATTAAGTCTCACATACTGTAGATACATGCTCATTCTTTCTTCCTGATCCTAACTCAGCCCTTAGCCCAAGCATCCAGACTCTGACTGCCACGATGTTCTTGTTATCTAGGAAGCAAAAGTGAGAGTAAAGATGAATAGAAATAAACATTGTCAACTCAGAACTCAGATTACCAAAATCATCAGTCACAGTAGCTATTATGATAATGGCTGAATTACACTGTTTTAATGATTATGTTAGCTATGATCATAATAACTAAAAATTATAGCTTGATTTCAGAATCCAGAAAAAATATTAAAATGCTGTTTCTTTTTCTTTTGCATTGTGGGAGTGAGACTCATATGTAGCCTTCATCTACAAAGTGCTAGGATTACTGGCATGCACCACTGCACCTGGCAATTAAAGCACAGTTTCTGAAAGAAAAGACATCTGAGAGGTTTGGATATTTGTGATAAGTTGCTAAAATCATAAAAAATTAAAAATATATATAATGTCAAGTGCATATATAATATTTTGCTAGTGGTTCAAAGTTCTTATAGATAAAAAATAAACTTTTTCTAAATAAACAAAACACTGAATCCAATCAAGAACAAATATCTGGGAAAGAAGAAAAGGTGGGAGGAAGGGAAAGAGGGAAGGACAGAGGGAGGAGGGAAGGTGGGGAGGGAGGAAGGCTGTGCACCTATTCAAATCTGTATTAAACAATGAACCTGCCTCCCTGTACCTAGTAATGCTCCATCAGTAAAAAATGACTGAAGACATACTCCTTATATGTATATCTTTATTTATATGTAAACTATGCATAAGTTGTGCTGTAGTAGTATAGCTGTTGCTAAAATTCCTTCCAGGGGCACAGGCCTACATGGTGTCTCACCTCTCCCTCCCATGGTCCCACAGGCAAAGCAAGGAAAACAGCCCAAACTGCAATTTGGAAGATTCTAATGAGTTGAATTGGACTTGTTTACAGAGCAAATAGGTAAGGGGGTTGCTTACAGGAATGTCAGTGCTTCCCCTCCCTCATAGCCATACAGGGTCCCAACGTGGACCCTGAGACCTCTGCCCAAGATGGTGACAACAGGAGAGGCCCCTCCTGGCAGTCTCTGCTTATATACTCCTAGCCCCAACCCTTCATATAGCCAAGGCTGACTGGCTGGTTGAGAGTGGTAGCTGACTCCCCTGGCTTCTTCTTTTCCCTCAGAAGGCATTTGATGTCCAAGGTCAGTCTTTCATTCAGATGACTGTCCGTGCTACATGCTCCACCTCTTCCTCTGCCTCTTACGTTCTTTCCAACATCCTCTTCTGAAAGAGTCCCTGAGCTTTGGAGGGGGTAAAAGAGGTAAGACAGTTTCTCCAATTGTGGCAAGACATCAAACTTTCAGGTCTTTCCATCATCTGTTTTCAGTGGAGTGTTGGCCCATTTCAGAAGTATTCCTCCTACAAATAGAAAGAAGCAAGAACATCTAAACAAACACTGCTATAATAACCTATCCTGTGGATGCAAAAACAAATGCTTGGATGGTACCATAGTAGATGCATCATATTCATTTAACAAAACAAAACAATTATAGTGGTTTCCCCACTGGGATCTATATAACTTCCCCTGCCACAGAGGGTCAACCTGGTTTACAGTATCCAATGTGTGTTCCTGTACAAGAAGTAGGCCTTAAATCCAACTGGAAATTTGCTGGTTGTACGTATACTAGACAAGCCACCAATGCACCTACAGAAACAACTTGCTTTGCATGTGATAGTGTAGCATGCGGGCTCGTCATTAAGAAAAACTTTTGGGACCCTTCTCCCATAGCACCCTCTGGCACTATGAACGGCAGCCATTCAAAGGCAAGGAGTCTTCCTTCAGCTTGGTCCCAGCTGAGTCTTCTTTCCCACACTCCCATCATGCCATGTCTTCAGCAATAGGGCCGTGCTGTCTGCTTCCAGTGTGCAACCAACATTAGTGGCAATAGCCTTTGTTATTTTGGGGGTCCTCTAGGGCCTCCTTGGCCAAAAGCTCATAGGGAGGTAACTCACCCCTGGTACTGAAATGTTCACTTAACAATTGTACAATTTTGGGGCTGGAGAGATGGCCTAGTGGTTAAGAGCGACAACTGCTCTTATAGAGAACCCGGGTTCGATCCCCAGCACCCACATGTTGGCCAAGAACCATCTGTATCTCCAATTCCAGGGGCATCCGATGCCCTCTTCTGACCTCCGCAGCATTGCACAACACAGGTGCACAAACCTACATGCAGACAGTACATTCATACACATATAAAAATAAATTTTAAAAAACAGTTGTACAATTTGGGGGGAAGCCTCTATTCTTTAATATTATAATCTATCTGTTTTCTCTTTGGCATCTACAGGGCCAGGCCACTGTATACTTTTCCTAACCATCCTGGTGGATATTCCTCATGCCTTGTCTGACTATAAAGCTCCCACGAATGTCACAGTTGTATCTGGCCCTGGTACCCCTAGGGGAATTTATTTATCATCTTTATTTCTTTGGGTGTACTTGATACCTTTTCAACGGGTTTCACATCAGCTCTCAATATTATATATTAATTATTATATATTATAATTATTATATATTATATCTCAATATTATATATTAAATCGAACATAAACAAGCTCTAACAAGCTTCTGTACATCAAAAGAAACAATAAAGGAAGTGAAGAGAAAACCCAGAGTGTGAGGAAACCTACACAGCTGATACATCTGACGAAGCATTGATTTCCAGAATATATAAACTACTCAAAAAACAAAGAAGAAAGACAACAAATGAATCACTCAAAAGACGGAGCTAAGAGCTGAACAGAGACTTCACAAGTAAGGAATTAGAGATGGCTGAGAAACATCTTAAAAAGTGTTCAACCTCACTAATAATTAAGGAAATGCAAATTAAAACCACTTTAAGATATCTCACTCCAATAAGACTGGCTAGGATCAAGAAAACGGGTGATGCCAAGTGCTGGAGAGGTTGTGGAGAAAGGGGAACACTCATCTATTGCTGGTGGGAATGTAAACTTGAACGGCCACTATGGAAAGCAGTGTGGAGAACACTTGGAAGTCTCAAAATGAGCTTACCACCTGACCCAGTCATACCACTCCTGAGTATATACCCACAAGACTCTTCTTACCACAGAGATACATGCACAGCTATGTTTATTGCAGCTCCATTCACAATAGCAAACAGCCAGAACCAACCCAAATGCCCCTGAACTGACAAGTGGATAGAGAAAATGTGGTACATCTACACAATGGAGTTCTATGCGGCGGTAAAAAAGGACACATCATGAACTTTGCAGGTAAATGGATGGAACTGGAAGATATTATGTTAAGTGAAGTAACAGAGTCCCAGAAAAAACAAATGACGAATGGTATCCCTCATCTGTGGATGCTAGCACCAATAACCTAGTTATAAGCATTTCTTGTTGGGAGTGATGCATATTGGAAAGAACAACAACAGAAAAGGCTGCATCAAAGAACTGACTGAAAGGGTGAATCTGGTGGGGTGGGGAGAGTTGGGAGAGACACGGGTCTAGATTCGATTTGTAACATGATCTTGCACAAAAAAATATGTAAAACAATAAATAAAAAAATAAAGAAATAAAACAGTAAAAAAAAAAAAAAACCTCATATAATCTTGCCCAGGAAGTCCAGACTTTAAACCTGTTTTGAAAAGTGATTTTTTTTTATCAAAAAATTCTTGAAAGCCAATTTCCCTGAATCAACAGTTTGCTCATCTGGGCAAATAATTTTCACATCAGTAGGAAAATGCACTCACCTGGGTGACAAGCTTGCTTCTCAGGAAACAGTTCAATTATGAAGGTGAATTGAAGACCTTGCTGCATCTACCAGGATATCAGGTCACACATTTTGTCCAGTTCCAATCAGTTCTCCACCTTGAAATAGCTATCTGAATCAAGTTTTCAAGACCTTATGAATTTTATAAATATTCATGAAAGAGGATCAGCTGTTAGGAAGCAATTGCTCCGTCCATGTGTATCCAAACTTCAGTGATTGTTGCCCAACAGATAAGAGATGTCATCTCTGCCTCAAAAATCGGAGGTTCTTAAAGACAAACTGAAAGCAAGTAAGGAAGGCTCACAGTTGGAGAAGTTTGTAGGTCTCTAGTGAGAAGCATCAAGGCAGAAAGTTGTGGTGGAACAAAGCTGCTCCTTCCTACTGACCAGGAGACCTAGAGCAACAAAAGGCCCTCCATGCAAGATACACCCTTCCAGGGTTCATCTCTAGTCATCTGCTTCCTCCAACTCAGCCCCAGCTACTTCTTAGCACCCCTCAATAGAGCACCAGACTGTGAACTTCTCATTGACCAATGATGTCACAGTCCTCGTGGTCCAGTCATCTCCCCAAATCCATGATCTGGCAGCACATTGGGGAACACTTCACATAAAACCAAGCTGACAGAGTATCAGCCAGAAGCACCATTGATCTGCCTCAAATCAGGAAGAATCACTCCACATGTGGAAGATGACAAGATCATGTGGATTCATTGGGGTCCGTGGGGACATTGCTTTTCTAGTCTTCTGTGATGACCCACGTGACATTAGGTGGGGGACATGAGGACTGAGCACTTCACATTCACAATGTACACTATGTGAGCAGCATCTCAACAACATTCAAATTTTACTGTTGTTGGAAAAATTGCAAAATCCACTTTTTATTGTTTATTAATTAAATTAGAATATTAAATTATTAAACTAAAATATTTATAGTAAGCTTTGTTACTGAGTAGATAGCAAGATAAGAACGAGGTATCCAGTGTGACCCCAGAATATTAGCAATAGAAACCAGGAGAGTGGTGTTCTCAACTGGAAAGTGAGACATCAGGTTCTGCATTTCCAAAGCTTTTGGCCAATGAAATTGATCAAACCCAGCACTCAAATCCTGGTATCTAAATACTATGTGTCACTAAAAGGAACCAGGGATCATTGGAGAAATTGCTGTTTGCAAGGCTAAGGCTTGGGGGGGGGGCTAAGTCTGGTTTGTTTTATGCTTAAGAATGAAGGGCACCTGACAAGAGGACACAAAAGGGATTCCCACAAGCCAAATCTGATGCCATGGGAGTGTCAAGATGAATAATGATGGTAATAGACTATATGCCATTGAAGAATAAAGGAATCTTTGAACCTATACAGTACTGATTGGATGAATTAATTAATTAATTGATGTAGGAAAGAAGAGAGATTTTTTTTCCTTGCAATGAACTGCCATCTGGTGAATGTAGAAGTAACATGGAATCAGAAAGTCATCATTAATTCAGTGAGAAACATCAATGGTCCCTGCAGTTACTGAGTAAATATTTGACAAGGGGGATATTTCCATAATCTCAAAGGTCTTCCTGGAAAGTGTATCTTTACAATACACATGACAGGATTTTAATCGTGAGATCAAAACTGATATCACTGGGTCTGGGAAGATGACCTAGTGGTAAAGTACTTGCTCCATAAGCATAAAGACCTAAGTTCAGATCCCCAGCACCCACATAAAAAGCTAGTTATAAAAAGCTAGGTGTGCTGAATCAAAGATACAAACAGGTTTTCACAGTATTAAGGTGTTAATAAAATTTTGGGTCTTTGGGGATATGGGTTAGTTAAAAAAAAAAATTCTGGATCCTCCACTATCACCTGAGAGGTTCCCAAATTTGTTAATTTCTGCTCACATGTAAGTGAGGCTCTTTAGGCTTAAGGCTTGCGATGGATGCTAGCAGTTTTTGGCTAGATTGAAGTCAGACTGCAGACTGTCAGCCTGGGAAGTGTGTGTTGATTTACCTGGCTGGTTTTTGACTGGACAGAGGCCTGCAGTTGGCCACCAGTCTGTGAAATCTATCTCACAGGGCATGGTTCCCTGGTAGATGGGATTTATTCAGCCACAGAGGATGGTGGCCTACACCCAAGGCCAAGAGCCTGTATCTGGAACAAATAGTCTGCCCAGGCTGGGTGTCCTAGCATCAGCTCCCAGGACAAGCTGCTGGCAACTTCTTCTTCCCCTCCCTTCTTCTGCTCCCTTTGATCCTGCAGGTGCAGTGCAGACCTTCAATTTGCACCCAACATACTAAATTTCCAGTAACAACTTTGGTATTAAATGTACACAAATGTTCTCTATATTTTTTCTGTATTATACAGTATTACTTTCTTTTGCCTACAAGATATACAGGCCAATATAGAGACCGTTTAAATAGACTTACTGGACCATTACACCTTGGTTCCTGTCTATAGGTATGTGTCATAAAACTGCCTTTTAGACATCTATAGGTCAAAATATAAAAATTTTAAAAAAAAGGAGGAGGGGTGTGAGTACTCCCTCTGGGATACAGTCAAATAGAAAACTATTCCAAACCTGATAAATTTTCAATTTTGAAATCTTAGGAAAAGATTTGCATGTCCCCGCAGGTCAAAACACCATCAACGTAAATGCCTGAAAAAGGTACAGATTTGGATTGTACAGGATGCACCAAGAAATACCAACAGAGAAGCTGGCCCATCTAAGCATCAAGAGGAAGAAAACTTCAGACTGCCTGAGCCACAGGCACCAAACATCTCTAAATTGTATTTAAGACAACTGTTTATAATATGTCCTAATGAAGTTTATTTTCCAAGTGCTGCTAAGTTTTGATTAAAAAAAACCCTTTTCACCTCTCCTTTTTATAGAAAAAGAAAACAAATTGTGATGGTAATAGAATTGTTCCTTAACTACAATAGAGCCAACTGCTATGGTAACAATTTCTCATGGGGCATATATGGCCACTCTTTAATTAACTAATGAGCATAAGAACTGTAAAAGAAAATTTTATTCAGAGGTAGACATTATTGTAAAATCTTTAAAGGCTTTATAGTTAAGCAAAATCCTTAATAGAGGAAAGCTTTAGTACCAGCAATGGGTCATTCTGCCAAGGAGTGTTGGCTGGGGGCTAGTGTCCGCCCCAAACAAAGATTATTTGCCCACAAGTTGGGGTACACACAAGTGGGCTTTAAGGCCCTGCTGCTGAAGACCTGGTGTGAGTATAAAAAGGACATAGAGACCATGCTTGCAAGTAGACAGTAGGTCTCTGAAATGCTGGGGAGCATTAGCAAAAGGCCACTGGAAAGAAAAAATATTGGTCTCATTGAGTCAAACAAGACTCCACACCTACCTGGAAGATCCTGTGCAGCAAGTGGCAGCCAATAATTTGCCCCAAATCTAATTGGCTATTAGCCCACTTCTTTTTTTATTTTTTTAATTTTATTTATTTTTTATGTATATGAGTGTACTATCTGCATGTAGGTTTGTGCACCCATGTCGTGCAAAGCTGCGGAGGTCAGAAGAGGGTCTTGGATTCCCCTGGAACTGGAGTTCTCCTGGAATTGGAGTTACAGATGGTTCTTAGCCACCATGTTGGTGCTGGGGATGGAACCTGGGTCCTCTGCAAGAGCAGTCAATGCTCTTAACTGCTAGGCTATCTTTCCAGCCCTTAGCCCACTTCTTTGGGGGAATAACACGTGGCTGGTATTAAACCTCTAGTAATAAAAAAAAAGTATAAAAAAGCCATAGTACCTAGACTAATATCCCATCTAAATATTTGTATCTGTGCCCACAGAGTATCTTGTCATGATAATCAATGACATTTAAATAACTTTACTATCTCACTGTTTGTGCCTGTTAGTATGATTAAACAAATGATTCCTAAATAAACCACCAACCCATGGAAGGAAACAGCCTGGACAAACCAGAGTTCAAAGTGACACCTCAAAGAAAAATAGACTGTTTTGCTTCTCACCCACTTCTGCCCCTTGTCCCCAAGGCCCAGGGATCAGATGCAAAAGGGGTGGAGCTGTAGAATGTAGGGGCTGAGGAGATAGGGGTAATTCCTGAGATTTCAAAAAATATGGACTGGACTCTTATTTGATCAATCTGCTTGTGCATACAAGCTTCTCCAATTTGATTATGGGGACCTTTGGTTTTTCAAAATTTGCACATAGATACTTGCTAATTGGTTTTGCATGAATGTTACTCACATTCATTGCTTATGCTTGACAATTGGTTCACTTCATGGTTGGGTTTTTTGGACACTAACTGGCCTTAGTGTAAAAAAACAAAAATCTCTGGTCTGAGCTGTGCCCCCAGCCCCCCCCACTGTCTGGCATTCAAGACAGGCTTGAGTAGCTGTCTATTCAAAGCTCAGATTGCTTTGTACTGTTAGCCTCTCCCATGGGCTCACCTGCCTCTCAGAAAAAAAAATTTAAAGGGTGAGATGTGGGAAAATTCAGTTAAGTTAGGCTAGCATTCTAACCAATGGGATGTCCCTAGCCCCGCCCATGGGGTGGGATGTAGTGATGCAAAGGGCTAAGATTTGGCCCTGGGATATGAGTCACACTGGCTATAAAACAGCCATCTTTTGGAATAAAGCTCTTTCTGTGTTTGGATACCTTAAAAAAAAAAAAAAGCTAAGTATGGCAGCTTGAACCTGTAATCCCAGGGCTGGGGGATGGGACAGGAGGAGCACAGAGATCCTGTCTCAAAAATAAGGTGGAGAGTAACAGAGGAAAATACTAACCTCAACTTCTGACCTGCACAGGCATTTTTGTGGGCATGTGCACACATACACACACTAGTATTACAACAAAGAGAAATAAAATTATGTACTAAAAATAAAACTATGTACTAGAAGGCAATAAGAACACAGAACCCATTCTGTGATGATCTTTTTAAGAACACACAGAGTGAACTTAACCATGAGGAATGATCACTCTGAACATAGTAGTGGACAATGTATAGAATAGCTTATAATCCCAGAATTTCAGAGAATAAAGCAGGAAGACTGGGAGTTTGAGGCCAGCTTGGTCTACAAAGAGGGACCTTGTCTAGAAAATAAATCTAAGTGTTTGAGAGGTGGTTCAGTGGTTAAGAGCACTGGCTAGCTGCTCTTGCAGAAGACCTGGGTTCAGTTCCCAGCACCCACATGGCAGCTAACGACCATCTAAAATTCTATTTCTAGAGGATTCAGCACCTCCTTCTGGCCTCTGTGAGTATTGCATATATGTTGTATAGTACATACATGCAAGCCAAACATTCATACACATAAAATAAAAAATAAGCCAAAAATTTTTAATCTGACCTGTGCTCTTTAGAAGTACCAAGCCCACAAAAGGAAAGAGGAGACTAAATGGATTTTGAAAGGATGATAATAAACACACCACATAACTGAGTTGACTCTCCCAGTCTCCTGGGCTCCACAGCTGTAGTGTAGCCTCTGTGGAGATGAGGGCTGCTGAGAGTGTCCACTCAGCTGTGGAAAACACAGTGTTATGGTGGAGCGGGACATCATGGCTCCAGCTCACTCTCAAATGTTTTAAGAAAAAAATTTGTTTTTTTTTCTCTTGTAATTTTTCTGTGACCTTGAAATTATTCCAATTAGTAAGGGGAAACAAGTGTTTATTGTAAGAACAGTAAACACATTTTTTCAACTATCTATTCCTAAGCCTGTTGTGACAACTAAACAAGTTAATAACTACAAAGCATTTAGCACAATTCCATGGACAGGCAAAAGCCTTTAAAATGCAGCTACAGGCAGTAAAAAATATTGCAGAATTAACTCACAAGCACACACATTTCCCACACCACTGACAAGTGAATAGATCAAAAAAGTCAAATGAATGGATCAGTCAAATGGTTGGAATTGTTACACCATGAAGTAAATGTCAGGACCAGATGACCTTGAGACATCATTTATACTTAATTATGTCTAGTTCCATAATGCTAATTACCATATTTTCTCAGACCTTTCCCAAGCAGCCTCCTGATTAAAAATCATTTGTTAGGCAGTGTGTGATGAGCACCATACCACCAAAGCCTTATAGAGCTTGATTAAATCCACACTTTTCTGGGTTCCCCTCTGATGCACCCTAACCCTCCTCTCTCTAAGTGAAGAAACTGGTACAAGATGTCTCTCCCAAGAACACGGAGCAAGCTAATGGCAGAGCCAAGAAGAATACCATGAGACTCATTGACCTTGTTTCTCTGGCTGGTTCCAAATGACCAGCTCTGCTTACAAAATTTGAGGGCAAGGCTCAAACCAGCCAAATTTTAATAATAACAGTTAACGTCAGCTAGCTTTGTCCCTTTTTAACCCCAACTTTATATTTAACTCCACATCCAAAAATATGACCCCAGAGCTTGACACAGCTTTGTGAAAATAATTTTATGGGGATTATCTCATGCTAAATTCCAGTATCTTCAAAGCTGTCTTAATTTTGTAAATTATAAAATGGAAAAAAGAGGCAAAGAAAGAAAAATGGAAAGCACTCAGCCCCAGTATCTAATTCTCCTCACACTGCTCATTCCTGGCGCGCTCAGCTCGCTTTGACATGGAGGGGCATTCTGCCAGCAAAGAGCCACATGGACTGCCGAAGGGAATCACAACCTGACCCTCTCATCTCCTGATCCTCCCCCCCCTTCTTTAGGGCCCCACTGCCAGCTTCACCAACGGTTAATTGCCTTTTCATGCAAAGACTTTGACAGCCACTCTCCCACAAACCACACTCAAATTTTACCCCCCGTATAGTTTGTGAAAAAAAAAACAACTTTCCATTTTTAGGATAGCATAAGACCTGACCCATTTAATTTAGAAATTAATAATAATTCTGAGTGCTCTCTTTTCCATGTTCTGGAAGAGCGGTGAAGCAGCTCTGAAATGAGGCATTCACTACTGTGCATGCCAGGACAAAAACAGATGGACCAAAAAAGTTTAGATGGATGAATCTGAAAAATTGGATGACCTTTATTATACCCCAAAAGTTATAAAAAATTAGAAGAGCAAAACTTCCGTGTGCCAAAAGAGTCTCTCCAATTTGCAGATTTCATACTGTGAATTCAGACACAGGAAGAAAAATGCCCCAGCCATTCTCTAGGTAGCCCAATGTCATTTCCTAGACACTATCCCCTCAGGATCTCCTTACCCGAAGTCTAGAGAATGGATGTGGTCATCAACTCTGCTTCCTTGCTCCTCTGAGAAGAAAGATTAAGGGACTCATGGTCCCATAACACCCAGAAAGTCTTCTGATTGAGATACACAAAAGATGGGGATACACACACACACACACACACACACAGACACACACACACACACACACACACACACACATGCACACACACAAGAACTTGAGCCCAGTGAGACCAAAAGCTAGCTCAGTTCTTGGGTTGTCTGGTTAACTTCAAGCTTGATGCTTGCTCTCAAATTATGCTACTCTTTTCCCAGATGGGCCCATGATCAAGGTAATGTAATACGTTGCATATTTATAGGACATAATTGGATAAGTGTAATTTCAGCACCAATTACACAGTCCATTTAAAGGAACTGTTGTTAAGCCCAGCACTCAGGAGTCAGAGGTAGGTAGATTTCTGTGAGTTCAAGGTCAGCCTGGTTTACATACCAAGTTCCTGAACATCCAGGGCTGTTTCAATGTTACAAATAAATCACCTGCTATATCAACAATGAATCTAGAACATGTAACTGTGTATGTGCTTTGGGCATTGATGTGGTGCAGAAAAGACTTTCTTCACAGTCTAATTCCTAGGGAATATAGAAAAGTCTGGACACTTATTTGATCAACTTGATTGAACATACAAGCCTCCCCAGCTGGATGGTGGGACCCTTGGGCTGTGTGGGTTTGGGTACAACTGCTTGCAAATTGGTTTTACATTGAAGGATGCTTGTACTCATAAATTACTACTTATTGTTAAAAAATGAAAAAAAATAAAGAATTAATAAAAAAAAAAAAAGAAAATGCAGTATTACAATACAGCAATATTACCTACAAATTAAGAATACTGGGTATAGACAAACAAAGTTCACCCCATCCCAACTCTGTTCTGCTTTCAGAAAGTGGAGTGATCCAAGTCCCCCTGCCCTTGTGTCACAAAGGAGAGCTGTGAGTGGTTCTGCCCAGTGTACTATGGGGATATGTCCTTTTGCAACTGGTCTCCCAGTGGCTTAAGAAAGACCCTCAAGTCTGCTCCTCAACCAGAGGAAACCTGGTCCCCTTGCACGCAAGGGTGACCTCACATGACAAGAGGAAGGGAAGGGCCTCTGAGAGCCCCTCAGCCCCTCCCATGCATATAATCTTTTCCAGAGGTTGTTTTTTAAGTCTTCTTTTTCTTCATTTTTTTTTATATTTTTTTCACAAACACTATGAAATTGCTTTAATGGTGGTCTGTACAAGTGATGCCAGGACAGGACAGTAAGTGCACAGTGGACACGGCTAGCAGACAGGCTGGGAGTGAATAAAGAGTTCACACGCTTTTCCTTCATTTTTTAAAATTATCATGCAAAGTAATAGGTTTTAGGTTTCATGATGGCATTTTTCCTTTTTTTTTTTTCTATTTTCTTTTGTCATTTTGAGACAGGGTCTCCCTGCAGCCCCAACTGTCCTGGAACTCACTTTGTAGACCAGGCTGGCCTGGAGCTCACAGAGATCTGCCTGTCTCTGCTTCCTGAGTGCTGGGATTAGAGGTGTGCACCACCAGGCCCAGCCCCAGAATGGCATTTTTCATACGCATTTTGTTTTTATCGCCCCTCTCCCTGACCCCCCTTCCCTGGCCCACTGGTTCTCCTCTCCCAAAGAAAACCTTCTGTCTTCCTGTCACATGAATTCTGTAGCACTCCTTTTTTCTCTCCCCATGACATCATGACATTTTCAGGAAAATAGGATAAAACTGGAAAGTATTTTGTTGAACAAAATACCCCACATTCGGAGGGCCAAATACAGCATGTTTTCTCTCATATGCAAGTCTAGACTTTAATTTTTATGAGTGAATATACATACATATATATATATATATATGGATATATAGTTCATGAAACTAGAAAAGAGACCATGAGAGAGTAAAAATGTCTTTCGCTTTTAAGCTACTGAGGTTTGGGGACAGTTTTTGCTAGGTTGATGGCCTCTAACTACCCAACTTAGTTCTCATTCCTAGTCTGACTGACTTAGCAGAAAGAGTTCACGGCATGTCAGATCCCCAAAAGAAGTCACAAGTGAATGTCAGAGAACCTAAAAGCAAAGAGGAAGTTGAGCCACACAGGCTTCTCTAGCTGGGAGATTCAGAAGGCCTGAGGCAGGCAGAATTGGGTAGCACGATATCCACCTCAGAGCAAGATACTGAAAGAGGGAAACAACTCAGGGCTGAGGGGAAATGCTGAGTGGAAGCACCATGCACTACCAATGTGGCTGGACACTAGATGGTTTTGTAAAGCATCAGTTTTTCCAGATGTGTGGGTTTTGTTGTCCAGCTGTTTCTATGGCTCTGACTGGCAGCCAATCATGTGCACAAGGACTTTCTCTCACTCTATGCTGCTTTATAAAGCACTATATCAAATCTGACCACAAAGAAAAGCCCCAAGATTGTTTCCATTTACAATCTCTTGAAACCCAGTTAATCCCCTCACAAGTTGTTATTAATTTAATTCCATTTACTTTTAAAATACCATTCAGATAAGAATCCTTAATACCAATCAGACTTTACATTTTATCACCCTTCCAAAATATTAATAGTTGACCCAAACACCAATCTCCAGCTCAAACCATTAATTCTTCCTTGTGCCTGCTGTGAACAGATACTTGTACATTAGCTACAGAGACAGATCATCATTATATTTTTAAGTCTTAAAGCAGACTAACACACACACACACACACACACAAATTGGACAAAAACTACAACAAATTTCAAAGAAAATATAAAGTTTCCCAGCATATAACATTTTTGCTTTTATTTCAGTTACTTCTATAACATAAATAAAACAACAAAACATTGGGAAAGGATTATCCATTAATATAAACATTTCAGGAAAACATACTGTTGATAATTAAAGTGCAGGCTGCTGTTGTCCCTTAGTTTATTTTTTATTAATTACAAGATGTTATCATTTGTTCACATTCTTCTGCCTATTAGGAATTTGGACTGTAATTTTGGATGCTGAGTTGAAAGAACTAATTAAATGATAAATGTCACTTTTTCTCGCAACTTACACAATGAGGATTTGAATAACACATTCTTCTAAGCCAGAAGAGAAAATATTATTCTTTTGGTCTTTAGAAGACAAAAGGGATTCAAAAAAAGTGGTTAATGCTGTCAAAGACCTGATAAGCATGGGAAGGTTGTATTGAGACCGCACTTGCAAGTGTACAGTGGGTCTCTGGAATACCAGAGAGTGTTACCAAAGGCCACTGAACCAATAAAGCAAATGTTGGTCTCCTTGAGACAAGCAAGACTCCTCCACCAACATCAGCTACACCTCACCTGCTTGGAGATACTGTGCAGCAGTGGCAGCCATATGTCTGTATATCCCAAATCTGTTTGGCTATTAGCTCTCTCCTTGGAGGAATAACTCATGGATGTTGCCACAAGCTTATATCTTCTAGTGATTAGGAGATGTTATATGCCACAGTAAGACCTTGTCATCTTTCACAGGAAAAAAAGTAATCCATGGATTAACACACAATCCAAACATCTGTGTCTATACCAAAGTAACCTACCATAGTAATTAGCAATGTTTAAATACCTATATATCTAATCACTTGTGCTTCATTAGGAGGACTG
>VZQC01004717.1:519870-540831 GCA_009823505.1 Rhizomys pruinosus
TCCTCCTCCTCCTCCTCCTCTTTCTCCGAGGAGGAGGAGGAGGAGGTTGGGAGCCAAAGGAAAGGGAGAGGGAGAAGAAGGATGGGAGATAGACAGGGAGATGGAGAGGGAGACAGGAGGAAGAAGGTAGAAAGGGGTAGATAAGAGATTGTCACTAAATGCAGCTACAAAGAGAAACTGGCAAGGTTTAACAAATCAAAGTATAAAGTAATACTTCTTTACTTTGTCTTTATATCACTCATAAATCCTTATAGTATTCTTCAAATTCTTAATCCCCTTCACTCAGGCCTGGAAAAATGTATCAACTCACTGTTACATGACATCAAGTATTATCAATAATAGCTAACTCTTATTGGGAGTTGACTATGTACAGGCACTGTTCCAACTGCTAAAGGCATTAATTCACCATGTCATCTACCTTACAATGCCAAAATTTTGCCTACTACCCAAATTCTACCCTTGGGGAAGGCAGCATGAGACATCATTTATCCGGGCCTTGTACAGCCTGAAATGCAGAGCAGAAACATCAGGTCCTAGAATTCACTGGAGCCCACTCTTCCCCTCTTGTCAACTAATATACTGCCTAATAAAAACTTGAATCATGCAATGCCTCAATGATTTCAAAGTTATAATGTATTACTCTTTAAGGAACAAGACTATATTTAATTTTTTTTTGTTTTTAGTGATTTAAGAAACATCAATGCTTTGTAGGAGTCTAGGATTAGTAATGAAAACACACCAACCAAAATCCAGCTCTTACCAGAGTGGGATGAGCCAAATTCTTGAGCCAAATATGAGTGGCTATGGTCCTGCAACATGGATTCTGGTTGTGTCAAGTAACATATTCCAATGCAGAATTGGTTTCATGAAGTCTTTATAGTTATAAAACACAAGAAAAATATAAATCCAGCCATTTTCCAAATGTATGGGTAAAATACCAAGTAGGTGGGGACATTTCTGCTATGCCCTCAGATGCAGTGCGATCTGGTGACATTCATAGATTTGAAGTTGTGCTGAAGCAGTAGACTGCTAAGTTAATACATTCTAAGAGGTTTTTCCTGCTAATCACAGAATGTTAGATCAGAGACAAACGTGACCAATGAATGGCTATCACGAAATTCTAATTGCTCAATTAGCCTTGTAGAATAGTAACATAGGTATGGCTTTTTTCCTGAACACTTCAGTTCATACATGAAATAATGATAAAAACCTAAGAGACATGCCGGGCATGGTGGTGCACGCCTTTAATCCTAGCACTTGGGAGGCAGAGGCAGGCGGATCTTTGTGAGTTCAAGGCCAGCCTGGTCTACAGAGTGAGTTCCAGGACAGCTGGGGCTACAGAGAGACCCTGTCTCGAAAAGACCCCCCCCAAAAAAAGTCAAAAAGAACATGGCCACTGCCAAAGCTGTTATGAGCCCGCATGCCCACACTGCAAGTCCCTGACCTCCTCTCCCCTCTGTGTCCCACGTATACTTACTGAAAGGCTGACCTTGCCTCCTCCCAAGGATTCTATTGTGCAGCACAAATAGACTACAAGCAGTGCCTCCCCACAGTCCATGACAGGTTGAGCTCTGGATCTGTGCCTAACCTAATCAATGATCAGTAAGTAATATACTGCACAGAGCACATTCATAGCATTGGCAGCATTTTTTAACATACATTAAGGCCACCAAGGCTAACGTGTGTACAAAATTCTACCCCCATGGAGCCCTGCCCACATTACCATGTAGGACATCCTGTGCTCCGATGTCAATTTTTAAAGTTTTATCCAACCTAAACATGATGACCTAAAGTGACACATCTACATTGGAACTTCTACACCTAAGGGTCATAGAATAGGGTGGAACAAGGGGTAGAGAAGGTTAATGCACTCTCATCAGTGAAGTTCCCACATGCCACATATCTGTCCCTGGTGCTAGGCTTGCCTGCACCCCCAAACCCTCAACTGTTGTAAGAAGTATAGCCATGCCTATAACACTTCCACCCTAAGAATAAAGTCAAGTAAAGCTGAGGGCTGATTTGTGGCACCCATGGGCCATGGGACCCTAACAAAATCTCCCTTCCAATAACTGGAGTAATTTTTTAAAATTAAAAAGTAATCATTTTAGGGGTTGAAGAGATAGTTTAGCAGTTATGAGCACTGGCTGCTCTTGCAGAAGACCTGAGTTCAAATCCCAACACCCACATGGCAGCTAACAATCATCCTTAACTCCAGTTCCAGGGGATCTGGATACTGTCTTCTATCCCCCACAGGTATTGCATGACACAGGTACACTTACATACATATATACATAGCACTCATACAGATAAAAATAAATAAATAATAAATAAATAAATAAAATAATCATTTTAGCATTCAGTAGATACAATATGTTGGACCAAAACATCTTCCTCCTGTTTGTTTTCGTTGGTTTTTTGGCTCCTGTGATTTCCTGTAATCTTGGTGTATTAGTCACTTTTCTGTTGCTATGATAAAGCACCATGACCAAGGAACTTATAAAAGGAAGAGTTTATTTGAGCTTACAATTGACAGTTCCAGGGAATTACAGTCCATTGTGGCGGGAGGCATGGTGGCTGGAGACTGGAGCAGCAAGCCGAGGGTCACATCTTGCATGGAGCACAGGAAGCAAAGAGAGAGCAACTGTAGACCACGAGGCTTGTTAAAACTCACTAAGCCTGCCCCCAAAAACGCACTTCCTCCAGCACGGCCACACCTTCTAAGACCTCCAAAAACAGTGCCACCAACTGGAGACAAATGTCTGAATACCTAGAGCCTATGGGGGACACTCATTCAAACCACCACATTCCACTCCCTGGCCCCCATAGGCTCCTGACAATATAAAATGCAAAATGCATTTAGTCCAACCTTAAAAGTCCCCATAGTCTTTACCAGTCCCAATGCCATTCAAAAGTCCACAGTCCAAAGTCTCCTCTGAGACTCAGGCCAATCTCCCAAACTGTAAGCTCCTGTAAAATCAAAAGACAAATTACATACTCCCAACATACAGTGGAACTGAATACACATAACCATTCCAAAAGGGAGGAATAGAGGCATAGCGAGGAAATACTGGACCAAAACAAGACCAAAAGCCAGCAAGGCAAATGCCAAGTCCAGTAGCTCCACATGCAACCTCTGGGACTTGACTTCCAAAGGGCTTAGATGGCTCAGCACTTCCAGCTTTGCTTGCAACACACATCTCTTTCTTAGGCCGGTACCACTCCCTGTATGCAGCTCTCCTTGGCAAATATGTCACAGGTCTGGCATCTCGAATGTCTTCTTGGGGTTTCCGCTGCCAACCAGGCTTCACATTCACAGCTTCATGCAATGGCCTATCAGGGCCTACTTTATGCAGGGACACCCCTGCTGCACTCTGCCTGACCTTGGCAGCTCTCTGAAACCATGGAGGAAGAACTGATGAACCCTTCACTCTTGCAAACTTCACGCCTCTAAAGCCAGCACCACGTGAATGAAACTGCCATGTTTGGCTGCAATGTTGGGATGACCCGTGGCCTATTTCACCACATTTGCAACTTTTTCTCTGGCCCTGGACGTGCCTGGAGGTAGCTGGCGTGTGGTCTGCCTGGAGGGAAAGTACGGATTCTTTTGTTTACTTGTAAATCTCCAGGCCTCTCCTTAATTACTTTAGTCTCCTTATGAAAGGGAGCCTCTCCTTCACAAGCCTTGGCCCCACCTTTAATCTTCCTAGTGCAGTTATCAGATCCAAACTGTACATTCTGCATTTCTTTCTGCCCCACCTGCTCTTCTTCATTGTAGATCTGCACAATATTCACCATTAAAAGCCATGCCACCATTTCTACATTAGGCTGTCTTGAAATATCCTCCACCAAGGACATCAGTCCACCGCTTTTCAACTTAGCATCAGGCAAGCATTTGGGCTGTGGGAAAACTGCTGCCAGACTCTTTATCAAAATATCCCAGTTGCTCCCTAAGTCTTTATTTTTCCCTGGAACCACATCTTTTGCAGCCATGCTTTCTTCCAGGCTTCCACTAGAATGGCCCTTTAAGCTCTGCTTACAGTAGTCAACAACCTTTCTAGCCAAAGTTCCAAAGTCTTCCACATTTCTCCAAACATCCACATGGTCAGGTTCATCACAGCCAACACCCCACTTCTGGTACCAAATTACTGTATTAGTCACTTTTATGTTGCTGTGATAAAGCACCATGACCAAGGAACTTATAAAAGGAAGAGTTTATTTGAGCTTACGATTGGCAGTTCCAGGGAATTAGAGTCCATTGTGGCGGGAGGCATGGCGGCTGGAGACTGGAGCAGCAAGCCGAGGGTCACATCTCGCAAACAGCACAGGAAGCAGAGAGAGAGCAACTGTAGGCCACAAGGCTTGTTAAAACTCACTAAGCCTGCCCCCAACAATGCACTTCCTCCAGCATGGCCACACCTTCTAAGACCTCCAAAAACAGTGCCACCAACTGGAGACAAACGTCTGAATACCTAGAGCCTATGGGGGACACTCATTCAAACCATCACACTTGGCTTCAAGGGTCAAGAAGCATTATTTTCCTTCCCACAGTTTTTATTTAGCGAGTGAAAGGAACTATAATTCATTGAACTACTGTATCAGTACCAAAACTTATTTGTAAAATGATTGTTAAGAATCCTGAGAGAGAATACAGGTACACAGTCTTTGATCACACAAGCTACCGTAATCAGCATGAACACTCTGCGATGATCAAGCCATTTATTTTTCAGACCCTCCAATTTTTTGAAACCTAAAATGTTTTAATTCTGTCCACCAAACAATTAATATGTTCTACAATACAAATCAGAGCTGGAGACCTAAATTAACACCTTTCAAGAGTGATCTATGAGCTCAGGATTCTGCAGAATGCTTTGCGAGCCCACCACCTGATTTAGTGGATAAATTCTAAGCCTGAGAATGCCCAGCCACAGCTCAAATTCTTTCAGAGACTAAAACAAATGACACATTCTTATGAAGTCTTGTGAATTCTTACTAAAATTCCCATTGATTACAACTAAAATCTTTTAGTTCTAATCCTTTAACAAAGATGGCTAAGATCTGAGACAAGTCACATAGACTTTTTTCTAACCTCTCCCAAAGGCAGAATTGTATTCTAGACTTGCAGGCTCTCATCTGAGTGTCTTGTCCTGGTCCCCCCCTCCACCGCCCCGGTCTGCAGTTTGGAGCAAGAGCTCGGCCTTTCTGTATGCCTGTCTGAAGAGTTCAGCCATGGACCCCATACCTCAGCCACACCTTCAGCATGACAAAGCCTGGGGACCAACCATGGCTTTCTTCACATCCCCAATATATCACTATAGATTTAAAGTATTTTTTATATGGGCAAGAGAAATTGAATTTTTTGTCCACCAAAAATGTCTCCAATATCTGCATTAACCTAACTTAAAGGACTAAAGTGTGAAAGAATGAACCAAGACAGAAAGCCCTAGATCTGATCCATGAGGCAGAAGCTGACTTGTGCTTGTGAAAATACTTCTTAGATAGTACTGCAAGACAGTGAGAAGAGTCTCATCAGTCCCACAACCAAGATCAATGAAGATGCATCTTTCCCTTCAAATAGAGAGGCCTGAGCCGCCTCCTCCAACCTCCCTCTCGGCTGCACTTGCCTGGAGATTGGCAGGGAACTCCACATGTTTCTCTTTAATGGCACTTAAACAGCACCTTTATCTTAAAAGGAAAGGTAGGGAAAAGAGAAAAGTAGCAGTTATTACTTATAATGGCAATTTATTGCACCAGGTCCAGGACTTTGGCCCAGAAGCTAAGTATAGAGCTGTTAATTGTTCTGACATGAGCTGAGGAGCAAGCACTTCCTGAGCTGACGAATGGGGCGCTAATAGGATAGGTGCAAGAATGGCACAAGATCACACACCTTGGAGGTGAAAGTCCAGGTCAGCTCAGGCCAGTGCTGGGACCCTAGAGTAAGATTAGAAGACTGGGGCTGGAGAGATGGCCTAGTGGTTAAGAGCACCGACTGCTCTTGCAGAGGACCCGGGTTCGATCCCCAGCACCCACATGGTGGCTGAGAACCATCTGTAACTCCAATTCCAGGAGAACTCCAGTTCCAGGGGAATCCGACACCCTCTTCTGACCTCCGTGGCATTGCACGACACGGGTGCACAAGCCTACATGAAGACAGTACATTCAAATAAATAAATAAATAAATAAGATTAGAAGACTGGACTGGAAACAAGGCAGACTGGAAACAAGGGGACAGTGATGACAAGCAGGTTTCTAAGCCAACAATATCAAGGACAGAGTTGGAGAGTCTAAGACGGTGAGGAGCAGCAGAAGCACGAGCCTCCCAAGGCTTCACAACGAGAGAAAAGTCAGACGCCCTAAAGAAGCTTTGTCTCACTCTTCTAGGGCAACATTCAAAGGATAGGCAGGGCTCTGGGTTGACAGAACAAAGTAGCAGCAATTATGCTAAAGCATGTGTGTTTACACCTGATAAACAGCAGGTGATAGCTAAGAAAACAGAGTAAGTTCACTTCAGACATCTGAGGCTCTAAGAATCGACGGCTATGTTATAATGATTTAAACATTCTTAGGAGGTTTAAGACTATAAATTTAAACAAATAATAACAGCAGCAAGGCTGGGAGTCTACCTTAATGAGAGGGTTCACCTACCATGTGCAAGATCCCAGGTTCCAAGCCCAACCTCAAAGGGGAAGGAGGAAAGGGAGGGGAGTGGCGGGGAAGGGAACCGGAGCCGGGAGTCATACTCACCTCGCCCTAGGAAAAGTTTAGATCATGTGCTACTTATTCTTGTTGGCTATAAAATGAGGATTATGGGCTGGGCACAGGGCTTGGTGGATAAAGTGTTTGCTGCACAGATGTAAGGACCTGAATTTGAATCCCCAAACCTTACCTAAAGCCTGGCATAGTAGCATGCATCTGTAATCTCAGTGTTCCCACAGTGAGATGGGAGATAGGGCAGGAGAATCCCTGGAAGCTCACTGACCAGCTATCTCAGCATGCACAGCAGCAAACAACAAAGAGATCTTGTCTCAAACAAGGTAAAGAGGCAGGGGCAGACACCCAAGGCTGTCCTTCAACCTTCACATGCGTGCTATGGCACACACACAGACCTGCACATACCCACATGAATGTGCACGCATACAGGCACAAATATCACAAATACATACAAACCCCCAACACACACACACACACACACACACACACAATGAGGCTTATGATATGCATTTTGGATCACTCCAAGGTCAGAGTTTCATACAATGCTTGTGTGATGGTCAGTGTTAATTGTCAACTTGACAGAATCTATAATCCCCTGGGAGACAGGCCTCTGGGCATGCCTGTGAAGGATCATTTTGATTACGTTAATTAATGTGAGAATATTCATCTTAATTGTGGGAGAGGCTGTTCCCTGGGCTTGGAATCCTGGAGAAAGAGAGGCAACTGTAACATGCATGCATTCATCCCATCCCGCTCTGCATCTTGACTGCAGATGCGCTGCAACCAACAGCCTCAAGGTCCTGCAACTGTGACTTCCCAAACTGATGAAGTAGAACCTTCAACCATGAGCCAACAACCCTTTCCTTCCTAAGCTGCTTTTGTCAGGGTATTTTACAGCAGCAACAGGAAAAGTAATAAGACAGCTTAGTACTTTGCTGAGCAAGTACTAAGTAAGAAGGCCCAATCAGTGGGCAAACTAGTGGTAGGAATGATAATGATATATATTAATAAAATTGTGATATTCAAAGACTTCAAATCATTATCCTTGTTAATCCTTCCATAATGTGAATGTATCAGACATACAATCAGTAAAACCAGGAGAATCACTCTGAGACTCAGAAGTCACTAACTTTAAGGGAATTATATTGTGGAAGGCCTATGGAAATCCTGCAAAAGCTAAAGCAATGTCTGCAATTAGAATATATAAATGGGCTGGGTGTGGTGGCACTTGCCTTTAATTCCAGCACTCAGGAGGCAGAGGCAAGTGGATCTCTGTGAGTTCAAGGCTACCTTGGTCTACAGAGCAAGTTCCAGGCCAGCTGGGGCTACAGGGAGACCTTGTCTCAAAAACACGAAAGAAAGAAAGAAAGAAAGAAAGAAAGAAAGAAAGAAAGAAAGAAAGAAAGGAAGGAAGGAAGGAAGGAAGGAAGGAAGGAAGGAAGGAAGGAAGGAAGGAAGGAAGGAAGGAAGGAAGGAAGGAAGGAAGGAAGGAGAATATATAAATGGGAAGTCAAATAGTGTGTCTGTGGTCAGTAAGGGCCAGAGCTAGATCCAAAATACAAATGCACTTGCCAGAGGCTGGAAAGATGGCTCAGCAGTTAAGAGCACTGACTGCTCTTGCAGAGGACCTGGGTTCCATTCCCAGTACCCACATGGAAGCTAATAGCCATCAATAACTCCACGTCCAGGGAATCCTATGCCCTCTTCTGACCTCCTCAGCCATTGCACGACACTGGTGCACTGACACACATACAGGCAATACACTAATATGCTCAAAATAAAAATAATAAGTAAAAAACTTATAAACACACTTGCCATAAAAGTTATGTCTCACTTTCCATGGTCTTAGCAGGTATCAAGCCATGTCATCATATCTGAGTCAGTATTCCAGAAAACTGCACTCATACAGACTTTGACACTCTCTTTTCTACAAAAGAAAACATTGAATATAAAACACAAATATGAAACTGGTTTCGCCTAGAACCCAATATATACTCAAAACCAATTACAAAATTTTGAGAGCTTTCAGGAATCTATAAAAAGAGGTACAAATCTATATCCCTTTTGCAAACAAAATAACACATCCAGAATGAACCAGAAAATTATAAAATGTGGAATTTTGCCCGGTGTTAAAGTATTTAAAATTGAAAGAGACATATGGTAGATAACAAAGACTGAAGATCTTCTCTAACCCAGACCATGTCAAATCATGTATTAGTAAATATGTATACACATAAGGATGTCTATATAAGTCTCAGTCCATTTCTGCCACTATAACTCAATACCATAGAAGGGGTATTTTATAAAGAAAAGGAGTTTATGTCACTCACTGTTCTGGAGGCTATGAAATCTAAGAGCTGGGTACCAGAAGTGGCAAAGACTGTCAGTGTCTTTCATTCTCTTATGAAGGCTCTAAGGTTATCATGGTGGTTCTACTCTTATGACCTCATCTGCTCCTAATTATCTCCCAAAACCCTAACTCTAAATACCACTAACATATGAACCTTAGGATTTCATTTCCAAACCATGTTCTAGACAGTAATGGCAGGCCTGCTATTCTAAGCATGCAAGATGATGAGGTAGGAGGATCACAAGTTGAAGGCCTGCTTGGCTGCATTGTGAACTTAAGGTCAGCCTGAGTAACTGAATAAGATCCTGTCCCAACATTTTTAAAAAGCAGGAAGCATACTGGGGATGCAGCTTTGTGGTAGAGTGCCTGCCTAACGTGTGTGAGGACCTGGGTTCAACTCTGAATAGAACAAAAAATAAAACAAAACAATCTTTGTAGGAAAGATAGATTGACAGCCACTCAAGGGCATTGCTCAGTTGTGTGATCCAAACAAATCAGAGACAGATTATCATGAAGTTGAAAACAGCTTCTCCAATTTAAAAAAAAGTCAGTCATGATCCCTATGCAATCTTTTTTTAATTTCATTTATTTTTGTATGTGTATAAATGTACTGTCTGCGATTCCTGTGTAATTTTTATACCTAAGCCAGTTTTTAAACTCCAAGCCTACCAGCTAAACAAAACGTGGGTTCCCATGAAGAGGGGCACACTGCACTCCTAAAGGAATATATATGTTATGATTCCCACAGTGCTTCCCAAAGACATTTCCTTAGAAAACAGCACACAACAGCCTCTGCTTCGCACCATCTTCCTTTCTATCTCTACGATCTGAGTACTCTAGAGAGCTCATGTGAGTGGAGTCACAGCGGGTGCTGCCCTTTTCTGGTTTGTTTAACTTGAAATTATGTTCTCAAGAGTCAGTTGTATTATAGCACGTATCCTTCCCTTTCTGTGGTGCTGAGGATCAAAACTAGGAACTTATGCATCTCCAACCTTCCTAACGTAAATAAATAAATTTCAGACAAAAGCATTCTGGGGGACATTCCCAAACCACAGCAGCAGTATATACATGGGTGAATGTGTGTACATTTATTTTCTTTTCTGCAAGACTTATTTGTACCTCTACACATTCTTTTTATTTTAAAATTTATTTATTTTATTTTTACATATATAAGCATATTACCTGCACGTGTGTAAGTGCACCCATGTTGCGCAATGCCTGCAAAGGTCAGAAGAGGGCCTAAGATGCCCTGGAACTGGAGATGGGACCATTGTTAGCTGCCATGTAGGTGCTGGGAATTGAACCCAGGTCCCCTTCAAAAGCAGCCAGTGCTCTTAACCACTGAGCCATCTCTCCAGCCCCCAAGACTTCTACACATGTTTTTATAAATACATTTATAATTAAATTATTTGTCTTAACACTACTAAGGGGTTGTTACAATTTTATATCTTGGAATTAGTTTTATTTGCTTAGCCTTTCTTCCTTTCTTTACCACATATTTATTTTAGATCTTTGGGCAGTTTGACAACAACCATAGAACAAATATGAGTCTAATGGACATAAAACAAACCACAAAGACCTAAGTCCTGTGTTAGGATTGGTCCACAAAAAGAGAAAGAAAATGCACAGGCCCCTCGTGAGCCTTTCAAAGGCATATAACCTCAGAAGAAATATCACCAGCTACTTATTCAGGGACTACTGAAGTGGTTGCTGTCAGTATACCACCAGGCTAAATTCAAAGGACATGCCTGCCTAGGAGAAGATCAGAGGCGAGACATGAGGATGCATGCAAACCAACTATCAGAGAAGCGTTGTGAAAGCTGTAATCAAAGCACATTCAAGATGCTCTGTGTGGCTAAGGAAATATGCCCAGCCTTCAATGGAAAAATACAAAAAAAAAAAGGCAAAAAAAGGAAGGGCACTCTGTTAACCTGTGCCCCTCATAAATAATTGCTCACAAGAAAATATAGATGAAAAAGAAACATTTGTGGTCTCATAAAACTATTTTTAATTTTGCTGTACCATTCAGACTGCTATTGCATACAGCCTCTATTAATCAAGTCCTCATCAGTCCCAAGTTGCAGATACTGCTCTTGTTTGCCCTGTAATCTCTCATCTCATTTCTAGTCCCACATGGACTTGTCACCCACCTTCCAGCTTGGGGGGAAGGTCATCCCCTGGTCATTCATATTACTGTGCTCTCCATGTAATGGAAACATATGGCTAATGTGTCCTTAATTGTATTATTTTGTTGTGCTCTGTTGCTATTGCACCTACTGAATTTTCTTGAGCCAATTACTGTCAAGTACATTTAATTTCTTCTATTTCATGTTAGCCCTTTGCCAACATTCCTCTCCCCACAGAGGCAATGTTCTGCCAGAGAAACACTAGGTTTTCATTTTACACGGATGCAGAGATTCATGGTATGGTAGTCTCTTTTCTTTTCTAGACTGTCTAGACAGGCATCATGAGACCTGCCTTCCTTTAGCCAGTGAGTGCAGGGCATCATATTTACTCAGCGTGCCACTGCCTCCTTGTGTACTTCAAGACAGGATAGTTTGGAGAGTACCAGCATACTCCCAAAAGATAGAATGAAACATTCTAGGTGTCAACAACTAATGGCAGAGTTCAAAGACAATCTATCTACTCATCTTCTACATAAGAAAAACTACAACTGAGATCTAAGTATAGAGATTTGAAGGCATAAGTGAAAAAGAAGTCTCTCTATTACTGCAAAATGAAATGCCTTTCCATTTAATGCATCACCATTAGGTCTCTGTATCCACGAGTTCCACATCCATAGATTGAGACAGCCATAGATCAACACGTCTAACCTTGCTTTCTCATCATGAGTTCCCACACAATACTGTGGTATAACTATTTACATCGTATTTACAGTGTATTAGGTATTATAAGTAATTCAGAGATGACTTAAAGTCCCCTACATCATTTTATGTAAGGGACTTAAGCATGTGCAGATATGTGTATCCACAGGGTTCCTGGAACCAACCAATTTATATATATATATATATATATATATATATATATATATATATATATTTACTATGTATAGTTTCAACAACTTCTTGTTCTTCCCCAGAAAATGATGTAAGAATTGTTTATAGTATCTTTGGTCTCCAAAACAACTGAAATTACTCATAATTTTAAAAAGACTTTATCTATCATACAAGACTTTTGTGATTTCTTACTTGTTTTCACTATAGAAAATGGGTAGGTTAATTTCTACCTCCAAAGTACAACTTTATGTTCCTTTTATTCCTTAATGTTTTTTAATGTATTGTTACCACAAGTTTCAAAGTATTTGCTTCAAGATGAGATTCACAATTTGCAACTTTTAGGTTGCATTACATCTACTTTTTTTAGTGTGAGTCCTAAATGTACTAAGATATGAAATATTTTTAAAACTCAACAGCTTAGTCCAGATCATGATTTTTATAATGTTAGCTATTTAGGGAAAATGCTATCAATTTTTTTAAATCAACATTTTATCATGAAATTTTCAGTACATGAATACCAAATTTTTCCACACAGATTTTTCAAAGGTGTATAGGCACTAAATTTGTCCACAAAGAATTTAAAGAGGATATTAGAAGTGGACTTACAAGGCTGGGTGGCAGCTGGTCTGACATGACAGGCTTGAATAAATGTGCCAACAAAGCCCTTATGGTTTATTGGGTAATTATAGGAAGAAGTGTTGATGCCAGCCAATCAGATTCCTGGGCAGCTACTTCTAAACGCACTTTCTCTTAAAGTAGATCATTAAAAACGCACTTTGCTAGAGAAGCGCTGCTCCTACTCGGAGTAAATAGTCTATTTGCAAACTTAGTCATTTGGTCAGTATGCAGCACATCAGTGCTGGTACAGTGAACAATCACCTCTTGATTACACAAGCATCTTCCATTAAAGGCATTTCAGAGGGCGCGTTCAGACAGGAGAGAAATGGATGGGCTGCACCGGGCATGGGCCCACTCATTCCCATCCATAAAGCCACATATTGACACACAGAAGTGAGTTTGTACCATTTGTTTGCAGGGTTCTAAAATTTTCACTCCAGAGTTTATGTAGACAGTATAAATTAATTCTTCTCTTTTTTACTCTCTCTTTAATGTTAAACAGAGGACAGAAAACTTTAACTTAAAAAGACAAAATTTAATCCCTGTAAGTTGCTTAAGTCTATCTCTTACTACCTTATTCAACACAGAAGTGATTGTAAAAAAAAATTTTTTTAAGCTTTTAAAAATTGACTGAAACTTAAGGCTTTTTCTTAGTGAAATAGAGGTGAACATTCTTAAAAGCACGATTGCCTACTACCCAAAACTTCAAAAGTCTAGCTAGCTCCAAATCCTGCCTTGGGAGAGTCATTACAATTTCAAGAAAGCCACAGACTTTGGCCTGTGTACAGGATCTGTGGCTGGCATGGAATTGATGCTCATTTTCTAATATAAGATTTGTTTTTATTGCCATGATGTATATATCTAATCCTGAATATCAAGTTTCTAAACAAAAAAAAATTTTTTAGTCTTCAGGAAATACATAAGCATTAAGGACAGAGAGCCTAGAGAGATGGCTCAGTGATTGCTTAAGAGTACATACTGTAGCCAGGGGTGTGGTGGCTCATGCCTTTAATCCTAGCACTCTGGAGGCAGAGGCAGGCCAGGTGGATCTCTGTGAGTTCAAGGCCAGCCTGGTCTACATAGTGAGTTCCAGGCCAGCTGGGGCTACAGGGAGACCCTGTCTCAAAAAGACAAAAAAAAGAGTACATACTGTATCTCTATCATATCTCTTGACAAATGGAATTTCTTAGCATATGCTGAATATGGCATCTTGTATTTACAGACAAGTATACCATACACCACTCATCAAAGAAGCTCCTCATTGCAACAGATGGAGGGTACTTCAGAATCACACAACTGGTCAGACATGGAAAATATGCATCTGAGAGATGCCCAAGCCTGAGAGACACGTCTACAGTTGAACCTCTGCACCTAGGACTCAAGGAACATAACAAAATGCGGGGCAGAGAGAAAATAAGTGCATCGCTCCATTCTCACCAGTGAAGCTTCGTTATATAATAGAGTGCAATACACACAGAAAGCCACAACTGACCAAGTTTCAAAGAAGGGGAACCTCCGGAATGTGTGACTCTAGATGGGACTCCTGTATTAAATAAACCTCATCCCCCTGCAGCTCAGGGGTCATTGTGGAAGAGGGGGCGGGAAGATTATAAGAGCCAGGGCTGAGCTTGAATGGTGGGATTTAACATGGATGCTGTAATACATGGGTTTTGATGGTAGGTTGAGGGCATGAAGGGTGGCCCTAAGTTTGAATAACTATTAAATTATAACAAGAGTGCATACTGCTCTTCCAGAGGACCTGAGTTCAGTTCCCAGTACCCACACGTGTGGCTTATACCTACCTACTAGTCTAGCTCGAGGGAATCCAATGCCTCTCAACTCCATGAGTACTTATGTACATGTGCACATACTGCCGCACACACAATTTAAAATGGTAATACTAGTAATAGTAATAATAATAAACAATAGGAGGGAAGTTCTGTCAATAAATTCCCTTATAACCAGACCCAGTCCCCAATATGAACAACCACTTGGGATGAGGACAAACCCATCAGAATGGATGTTATTGTACTGCAGCAGGGTCTTAGAAGCCCTTTTGTAGGGAGTTCCAAGGGATGGATCCTGGGGAAGCTGCCAAATACACAAAGCATCAGGGGCTACACAGGCTCTAAAGAAAGGGGCTATTTGCTAACCAGCTCATTTTGTATTCCAGTACATTAGCAACTAGTTTTGTCATCTCTGTACATATGCTAGCTGTATTTGCACCTTTATGAAAATATCCATGATAGAGACTAGAACAGAAAAGCATTCAAATGACCAGTGTCTTGAGTAGATGCTCACCTGAGCACTTCCCCATAAGGAGGAAGATGGGAGAAACAAGAAGAAAAGGAGAGAAGAAACAAGTTCAGGAACAGCCATGAAGCACACAGCTACTAAAGGATATAGCACTATGGATGGTAAGGAAAAGAAGACAGGGGTCACTGGAAAGGAAATCTAATATCTTTCTGGATGACAAAGATAACAAGTGTGCAGGGTACCAGGAGCAATGAGGTAGGCACTGGTTTCCATCAGCCTCTTAAACCCAATTTGAAATCATCATTCCATCTTCAGAGCAATAGATGAAGAAATTTACATCTAAGATAAAGCACCTGAAGTTGACTCACATCATCAACCTGAGGCTGATGAGACATCGGGTGGATTTTCTATTAAACATTTCTACGGAGTGAACATCTGTCTTAGAGTAAGCTTATTCAGCCTCAGCCAAAAACATTTGTATCCAGGCATACTCTGAGGGCACTGAACTGAAAGATACTCTGAGGAGATAAGGCAGACCACTGGGAAACAGTTTTTACTCATGAAAGCTTATCCCCCACAAGAAAAAAAAATTGCCCCAGATGAAACAGTATGAGAAAGCATCTATGGCTCAGCAACCAGGCTCTTTTAAAAGATGAGCCCTCACCACACTGCTGTGAGGAAAGTGACCTTCCAGTTCTGAAGCAGAGCCAGGTACCAAGGATGACTGACTTCCTGAGAGCACAAAGCACTTTATCACTGAGGTAGAGGAAGACTCCTATGCAGCGCTTATATTTCCAAATACTAGGCATCAGAAAATGTTAGCCAAAATAGTAAGGGAAGGAGCATGATCAGGTAACGCACTACATCATTCTGAAAATAGGAGGTTATGACTAAAATCCCTGCCTCGAGAACAGTGGTAAGGATGAGACCAGGAGACAGGATTTTAGAATATTGAATCTTAGTCCTGGCCAACTTTCCTCCAAGAAACCCTTCTGGAGGCCTCACAGGATCCTAGAACTCAACAGGTTGAGTTTGAAAAACCATGGAAGCATACCACAGTGCCATTTCAATGGACCGGTCATTACTTTAGGCTCTTCTATAAGGAAGTGACGATTACAGACTATTGCCTTATCCAAATAACTTCCCCTAAATTGCATAAGTAAGCAACTTAAATGCAATGTCTTAGCTCAGCTCCTGGAGATCTAAAAAAAAGCCTATGCATCCAAGAAATAACTATTTGAAATGAACATAAGCCAATCATGTACCTTTTTTCTCTAGGGGAAAAATATGCATGTTTTTAGAATTAGAGTTCTGAAATAGTTTTGCAAGTGGATAGATGTGAAGGACAGTCTCTTGGATTCTCTCTACTGCCCTTACAGCTCTTCCCAGCCACAGGATCACAACTGATCTCCTTGAGATACTAATAGACATCTCTCCAAGCAATGGCATGGTGCACTTCACAGAAAGCCTCTCTGGAAGGCAGAGCTCCTTGGAATGGCACCACATTGGCCAGAAACCTTCATTTCCTGCAATGCAGCATCCATCCAGGAAATATTCTCTCCAGGTCTAACATTGCCAAGAACAATACAGACAAACATGTTGGCATTCACAAACTTCGAAGGTAGCCCAGAAAATGACATACTCAGACCACTGACAGCAGAGAAACATGCACACCCCACTTCTTTGTCTGAACCGCCTACCTGAGTGTTATTGCTAGCCACTATTCATAAACCAAGACTGACTCAGGGAATGGTAGGTTCTTTTAAAGGAGCAAAAATCTGACTGCTTAGAATAGTATCTCTCAGCCATGCTTGTTGAGATCCTGCAAGTGTTTCTACCTGAGTTTGTGACTGAAGTTAGACACTAAGAAAAAGAATCCTGCTATAATTTGAATATGGGTGCCCTTAAAGAATTGGTCTTTCCACAGCTTGTGGTGCTACTGAGAGTCAGTGGAACCTTTGAAGGTTGAGGCTTAGTTGGAGAAAGTTGGACATCGAGAGAATATTGGGATTCCAGCCCCTTCTGTCTCTCTTGTTTTCTGGCCCCCATGAGGTGAGTGTCTTCTTTGACTACCCAGTCCTTGCCATAATGTTCTGTCTCATCACAGGATGAAAGGCAACAGGGCCAAGCTACCATGGACTCAAATTTCTGAAGCCATAAGACAACACAAATCTTTCTCCTTTGTAAGCTGATTTACTTCAAGTATTGTCAAAGTCATAAACAGTTGACTTATACAGATTCCTAAGAGGTCAACCAAGAATGATTACCTTCAGTAAAAATCCAGTAAATTTCAGGGCTGAGCCTCAATGGCAATTTGAGCCTCAATGGCAACTTTTACCTAGCAATCCCCAGTACTAAATAAATAAACAAATCCAATAAGATTCACACATTTGATCAAGCTGATGTGAAGTTTCCCTCAATGACCTTTCAAATGCCATTGGGATAGAGAGCGGAAATATAACCTAAGATGACTGTTACCTGTTCCCTCCTGCATCTCTGTCCCTCAATCTTTTATGTAAGAAAATAAAACAGTAGGCAGAAGTTATAAGATTTAAATGTCAGAGGGCACTGTTATCATAGACCCTCCCACACTTCAATTTCATAACAAGAAATCCTGGCTGGAACATCTTAAACTTCTTTCTACACTTCTCGGTAACTACCAACCCAGGAAAGACCCTAAGGATATTAGCACCTTAGCTGCTTCTGAGTAAAACAACTCCTCATAAAAAGAGCCATTCTCTTCCAAATTCATAAATACATCTTAAATAGTCTTTTAATACACTGAACTAAGAATTTAGCTTATAGCCCTATTAGTGACTAAGTGAAAGCAGTATCATAAGTCACCAATTTATATTCTAGAAATTGTCTCCTGCCCTGGAGTAATCTAGAAAACTATATTCCCATGCACTAGGCTTAGCTTCATAAGCAAAATTTGTAGGTATTTTATAGCAAGGTTTGAGTTAAAGAAGATTATCAAACACTCTGAGAAAGATATGGTTAGGGGTGTAGAATCACAGGGCTATCAGGAGAGGCAGAGTAAAATTAAGAAAGATGGGCAGGGAGAAAATATCTAAATACCTTTTAAATGAGATTTGAAAAAAAGAGATGGAGAACCAATGAGGTGTAAAAATAAGACAAAGGCAAACTTTCAGGTTTCCTGATAAACAAGCAGCCATCATTCATAATCCTGTGAGCCAGTGAGGCAGAGAGGCCACAGGGCTGCACCAGAGCATTGCTCGCTTTGCACGTTAATTACAGAAAGAAGTCTAGTCCTTGTCTGGAGTGCAGCTAGTTAGATTTCTAGTTTTCCATCTCACTTCCCTAAGGAATCATTTATGTTGGCTTAAGCCACCAGAGACTAATGGATATTCCCCGCTCCATAAAACAGCAGGCGCTTCCACAAGTTTCTATGGAGAGGCTGGGGAGGGAACAGGTTAAGTACCATTTTCCCAATCACAGAAGCCATCCTTCACCATCAATGCTGATAGTGAGCTACTCTAGTATGTAAACCACTGGGACCCCTAGCTTTCTAGAATGCTGGTCACCTGAACCTGTGGGCAGATATTTGTATGGTAATGAATTTAGTACAAACCTTCACCTAAAATGAGAATGAAACCCCAAGATGGAAAAACTTCCTGTGTGGCAATATATTTGAGGAAACCTGCTTTGGTAAGCCTTTAGGTCATCTAAGGTTCAGAGGATAAAGAAGGAACACTAGGGGCTGGAGAGATGGCTCAGCGGTTAAGAGTGACCACTGCTCTTGCAGAGGACCCGGGGTTCGATTCCCAGCACCCACATGGTGGCTAAGAACCATCTTTAACTCCAGTTCCAGGGAAATCCAATGCCCTCTTCTGATCTCCAAGGCATTGCATGACACACATGCACCAACCTACATGCAGACAGTACACTCATACACAAGAAAGAAAGAAAGAAAGAAAGAAAGAAAGAAAGAAAGAAAGAAAGAAAGAAAGAAAGAAAGAAAGGAAGGACTGGCGTCCCAGAACCGCAACTTATTAAATGGGTAAAAAGTTTCTCTGGGGTCTCTTCCTACCCAAAACGCTATTGTTTTTATCATTTTACTATTTATTATTACCTTTATCAAGCAAATTTTTTATTTTTAAATATTTATTATTTTTATTTTGTATGAGTGTACTGCCTGCAACTATGTAAGTGCACCTGTGTCATGCAATGCCCTCAGAAGTCAGAAGAAGGTATCAGAATCTCCTGGAACTGGAGTTACAGAGAGTTATTAGCTGCCTTGTGGGTGCTGGGAATCAAACCAGTGCTCTTAATGGCTGACCCATATCTCCAGCCCTGCAAATTTGTATTAATATGCAGGCTTTATCTTATAGAAATTTAAATTAACATCAAAGGAATAGACAGAGCAAAAAAAGTAAAAACAATAATTTTAATTTCTCATGTTGTAAAAAATCTAAAAGAATATTGAAATTATGAAAAACTTTTCATTTGACTATTAAAGTCCAGATACCAGATTTAACACAAGATACCAAGCAATGACATCATCTTCTAATAACTAATAAAGCCACTCACAGTTATAGCAAAAATAAAAGAAAAATCTGATGGTCCAAATATTATTATTTTGAATTAAATCCCAAGCCCCATGAAATCAGTGCCAAAATAAAATGTATTCCTGGTAATTCTAGCTTCATTTTAATTAAATAGTTCAAATTTCTGTTTGTGGCTTTTCCATTTATATATTTGCTTAAATGCTTATTTTGTGAATTATGTCACTGTCACTGAGTTCAGAAAATCTAAGAATGATGCAGGTAGAAGTATGTCATAGCCTAGAACTTAGAGGTTAGAGTAAACAAATCCAAAATCCAGTTGCTGTGACTGGTTTCCGCACTCAGACTACTTACTCTTGCAGTAATTTCCAGTTCAGGAATGAGAAGTTAAACTCTGATGAAAGCATTCATTCAACTTTTCTGCTGTTGAGCCTAACTGCACCTGTGAAAGCTTATGAGTCTCGACTATTGCTATGCCAAAGCAAGAAGAAATGAGCTGGGTCTGTCTTAATAAGCATCCTCTAGAATTCACTCAGAGTCACTTACCCTGTACTACTGGGAAAAAATTACCATTGTTTTCAATGATGTTTTGAAGTTTGGAAGTGACAAATGGCACTTAACTTTTTTACATTTATTATTTATTTATTGTGTATGTGTACATACATACATACAGACAGACAGACACACACACACACACAGACGCACACACACACACACAAATATGGAGGTCAGAGGACAACTTGCACAAGTCAGTTCTCTCTTTCCACTCTATATCCTGGGGACTAAAGTCCAGTTGCAGGGTTTAGCAGCAAGCACCTTTACCTGCTGAGTCATCTCAGTGGCCCACTTTTCTTTTTTAATAAAAATGATTTCTGACCAAAAATAAATAAATAAATAAATAAATAAATAAGTAAATAAATAAATAAAAATGATTTCTGAACAAAGGTAAACAGCATTTCACATGAAGCCATAATTCCTCCTTTTCATTGTTTTTCTTCTTTTACTTTTTAATCCCTTCTCGCTTATTTTACAAAAGCTATAAGATAGAAACCATGGGAATAAAAGGAAACTTCAGAGATCCCATCCCAGGAGAAGGGCCAGTTTGATCTGTCCCAGACCTCTACAGAGTTCCATTCTGGAGGTTTATTTGACCTACCTGAGCACTTATCCTCTGCAACCACTTTGTTCCATAAAGCATTTGTCAAAAGCAATGATATCTGGGATGGTGGTACACACCAATAATCCCAGGACTTGAAAGGCTGAGGTAGGAGGTTTACAAATTTGAGGAAAGAAAGAAGAAAAAAAGACAGAAAGAAAGAAAGAAAGAAAGAAAGAAAGAAAGAAAGAAAGAAAGAAAGAAAGAAAGAAAGAAAGAAAGAAGAGAGAGAGGAAGGAAGGAAGGAAGGAAGGAAGGAAGAAAGAAAGAAAGAAAGAAAGAAAGAAAGAAAGAAAGAAAGAAAGAAAGAAAGAAAGAAAGAAAGAAAGA
>VZQC01004717.1:546822-609000 GCA_009823505.1 Rhizomys pruinosus
ACACACACACACAAAAAAAACCAACATGGGAAAAGCTCATAATAAATCCACACAGAATTCTACCAACCCTACATAAGACTCCTACAACGATATCTCCCTGGAAGGAAACCAAGACACAGACTTTAGAAAAACAATTGCGGACATATTCAAACAAATTAGAGAACTAAGGGAAGAGAATGAAAAACTCAAGAAGCAGCAAGAGGGTGATAATGATAATCATTGGAAAGAACTGAAAGGAGAAAATGACAAACTCCAGAAGGAAGTGGAAATGCTGAAAAGATCCCAGGCTGAAAGGGAAAAAGAAAATGACCAACGATCCAAGGACCTACAAGATGAGAATGACAGGCTCAAGAAGGAAGTGGAAACACTAAAGAAATCACAGGAGGAAATGAAAAAGGAAATTGAACATTTATCTAATCAACAGGAAAGGATGGGAAAAAGCCTCAGAAGCAGAATGGAAGAAGCAGAAAAAAGAATATCAGACATGCAGGATAACAAGGTCCAACTAGAATGCTCAAGTAAAGATTATGAAAAATTAAAAAAAAACAAGAGTGGAACAACCAAGAAATGTGGGACACTATGAAAAAACCAAACATCCACATCCTAGGGATAGAGGAAAGAAAAGAATCCCAAGACAACACTATTGACCAGATCTTCAACAGGATAATAGAAGAAAATTTCCCCAAACTGAAAAAAGACAAACCCATACAAATACAAGAAGCACATAGAACACCAAACAGACAAGACCAGAAAAGAAATTCCCCACACCATATAATTGTTAAAACACTAGATGCTCAAAACAAAGACAAAATACTGAAAGCCACAAAAGAAAAACAACAAGTTACATTATAAGGGGAAACCCATCAGAATCACAGCTGACTTCTCAGCACAAACTTTGAAAGCTAAAAGAATGTGGACCAAAGTATTCCCTGTACTAAATGACTTTAGATGCAAACCCAGAGTACTATACCCACCAAAAATGTCAATCATAGTTGACGGAGAAAGAAGAATCTTTCAAGACATGAACAAGATGAAAGAATACATGTCTAAGAAACCAACACTTGAGAAAATCCTCAAAGTAATCCAAAGAACAAAGTAGCAACTATCCCCTAAGCAATTAAAATAAAATCATAACAGAGTAAATATAAACCTAGACCAAGAATGCAAACCAAAAATAAGGTAAAAAGAAGCAACACACATCTCTCAATAATAACCTTAAATACTAATGGTCTAAACTCCCCAATCAAAAGGCATAGAGTGGGAAAATGGATTAGGAAAGTGAACCCTTCTATATGCTGTCTACAAGAAACCCATCTCACCCTCAAGGACAGACACCACCTTAGAGTGAAAGGATGGAAAAAGGTATTCCAAGCAAATGGTACCAAGGAACAAGTTGGAGTGGCTATTCTAATATCAGACAAAATAGACCTCAAAGTTAAACTAATCAGAAGAGACAAAGAGGCCATTACATCCTAATCAAAGGAACAATGAACCATGAAGACTTCACAATCCTAAATGTCTATGCACCAAACTCTGGTGCACCTAACTTTATAAACACAACTCTGCAGGACCTCAAGACACAGATAAATGCTAACACACTAATAGTGGGAGACTTCAACATCCTACTAAGCCCCTTGGATAGATAAACAGGACAAAAATAAACAGAGAGACATCAGAATTGAACAATACAATACACCAAATGGACCTCACAGACATCTACAGACTATTCCACCCAAATACCAGAGAATATACTTTCTACTCAGCACCTCACGGTACATTCTCCAAAATCGACCACATACTGGGGTACAAAAGAAACCTCAATAAATACAAAAGGATAGAAATTATTCCATGCATTCTATCAGACCACAGTGCAATAAAGCTCAATATGAACCCCAGAATAAGTCCAACTAGTTATAAGAACACTTGGAGACTAAACAACACAATTCTGAACAATGAATGGGTCAGGGAAGAAATAAGGAGTGAAATAAAAATATTCATGAAACTAAATGAAAAAGACAATAAAAAACAACAAAACCTGTGGGATACTTTAAAGGCAGTCTTGAGAGGGAAGTTTGTAGCCCGAAGTGCCCACATCAAAAAAATAGAAAGGGAACAAATAAACGACCTGACACTGCAGCTAAAAACACTTGAGAGACAACACAACAAATGAACCCTAAACCCAACAGACAGGAAGAAATAAGAAAAATCAGAGCAGAAATCAATGAAATAGAAACAAAGAAAACAATACATAAAATCAAAGAATCCAAAAGCTGGTTCTTTGAAAAAATAAACAAAATAGACAGACCTCTAACCCAGTTAACAACAACAACAACAACAACAACAAAAAGAAAGAGCAACTCCAAATCAATAGTATTAGTAATGAAAGGGGAAACATAACAACAAAGAAAAAATCCAGACAATCATATGGGAATACTTCAAAAATCTATACTCCACTAAATTCGAAAACCTAAGAGAAATGGATGAATATCTGAGATCTTGGGAACCAACAAAGCTTAACCAAGAAGAGATTGACAGTTTAAATCGACCAATAATATTAGAAGAAATTGAAGGTGTAATTCAAAACCTCCCAAAAACAACAACAACAACAGCAACAAAAAAGCCCTGGTCCAGATGGTTTCACATAGGAATTCTAGAAAACATTTAAAGAGGTCTTACAACCATTGCTACTCAAACTGTTTAGAAGGATACAAACAGAGGGAACTCTCCCAAACTCCTTATATGAAGCCAGCATCACTCTAATACCAAAGCCAGGCAAAGATGCAAGAAAAAAAGAAAACTATAGACCCATCTCACTAATGAATATAGATGCAAAAATTCTCAAAAAAATACTTGCAAATCGCATATAGACTCACATCAAAAAGATCATCCATCACGATCAAGTCGGATTCATACCAGAGATGCAGGGATGGTTCAACATATGAAAATCAATAAATATAATAAAACACATAAATGGACTGAAAGACAAAAACCACACAATCATCTCAATTGATGCAGATAAAGCCTTTGACAATATCCAGCATCCCTTTATGTTTAAAGTCCTAGAGGGAATAGGACTGAAAGGAACATTCCTCAACATGATCAAAGCCATATGTAACAAGCCTACTGCCAACATTATCCTAAATGGAGAAAAATTGGAACCATTTCCCTTAAAGGCAGGAACCCAGCAAGACTGCTCCCTATCACCACTCCTCTTCAACATAGTGCTCAAAACACTTGCTAGAGCAATAAGACAAGAGAAGGAAATTAAAGGAGTATTAATTGGAAAAGAAGAAGTTAAGCTATCCCTCTTTGCAGATGATATGATAGTTTACCTAAGGGATGCTAAAAACTCCACCAGAAAACTTCTAGAAACAATTAAGAGTTTTAGTAAAGTGTCAGGCTACAAAATCAACCTAGAAAAATCAGTAGCCTTTCTTTACACCAACAATAAACATGTGGAAAAGGAATGCAAGGAGACCTTCCCACTCACAATAGCCTAAAAAATAATAAGATACCTGGGAACAAACCTACCCAAAAATACCAAAGATCTCTACAACAAAAATTCTAAACCCCTGAAGAAGGAAATTGAAAATAACATCAAAAGATGGAAGGACCTTCCATGCTCATGGATCAGGAAAATTAATATAGTAGAAATTTCCATAACAGAATGTATGAAGAGATAATTGTAAAAATAAACATTCCCCAAATTTAAGAATATTTATATGCCCAAGAAGCTCAAGGAATCCCAAATAGCATAAACTCAGTGCTATACACATGTATGCATGTTATAGGCAAATTATCAAAAAGCAAAAGCAAAAACAAAAATTCATTTTAGGAACTTCCTACATAACCCTGGCTGGCCTGAACTCACTCTGTAGCCCAGGCTGGCCTCAAAGTTACAGCAATCTTCCTGTCCTAGCCTCCTCAGAATGTGGCAAAGCTTTCAATAATAGTTCAACCCTTACTAGACACCAAATAATTCATACTGGAGAGAAACCCTACAGATGTCAAGAATGGATAAAGCTTTTTATTGTTCTTCTTTCTTAATCCAACATATGAAAAATTCATTTTGAAGAGATGCCTTATAGATATAAAGAATGTGCTAAACCCTTTAGGCTTTCTTCACAGCTTATTTGGAATCAAAGAATTCATACTGGAGAGGAACCTTATGTATGTAAAGAATGTGGCAAATCCTTTACTAGACACCAAATACTTCATACTGAAGCAAAACCTTACAAATGTCAAGAATGTGAAAAAGCTTTTAATAATAGTTCAACCCTTACTCAACACCAGATAATTTATACAGGAGAGAAAGCCTACAGGTGTCAAGAATGTGACAAAACCTTTTACTGTTCTTCATACTTGATCCAGAATATGAAAATTAATTTTGAAGAAATGCCTTATAGATGTAAAGAGTGTGATAAACCCTTTAAATGTTCCTCATATCTTGTTCACCATTAGAGGATTCATAGTGATGAGAAACACTCTATATGTAAAAGATGTGGCAAAACCTTTAACTGTACTTCATATCTTACTAAGCATCAGAGAACGCATACTGGAGAGAAATCCTACATATGTAAACAGTGTGGCAAATGCTTTAACTGTTCTTCATATCTTTCTAACCATCAGAGATTTCATATTGGAGACAGACTCTACAAATGCAAAGAATGTGGGAAATTCTGTTACTTTTCTTCACAGCTTAATTGACATCAGAGAATCCATAGTGGAAAGAAACTCTTTATATGTAAAGAATGTGGAAAAGCCTTTAGTTGTTCTTCATATCTTTATAAACATTGGAGAATTTATGTTGTAGAAAAACCTTATGTATGTAAAGAATGTGGTAAAGCCTTCTGGTCTTCATACCTTACTAAACATGAGAAAATTCACACTGGAGACAGATTTTACAAATGTGAAGAGTGTGGCAAAGCCAATTGCTTTTCATCACAGCTTAATCGACACCAGAGAACTCATACAGGAGAGAAACTCTATATATGAAAAGAATGTGGTAAAGCTTTTATCACTTCTTCCAGCCTGAAATGACACCAGGACATTCATACTGTAGTGAAACCCATCAGTGTATAGAATTTAGCAATGCTGCCGGGCAAGATGGTGCATGCCTCTAATCCTAGCACTCGGGAGGCAGAGGCAGGCGGATCTCTGTGAGTTCAAGGCCAGCCTGGTCTACATAGTGGGCTCCAGGCCAGCTGGGACTAAAAGGAGACCCTGTCTCAAAAAGACAAAAAAAAAGAATTTAGTAATGCTTCAATGGCAGTTCAAACTCTTACTTGTCATCATATATTTCATACAAAAAAAAAATCTTGTGAATTGAAAGAATGTGGTTAAGGCTTTAAGAATTGGTGGATCTCTTCTTAGCACCAAAGGACTCATTCATGAGAGAAACACTACAAATATAAAGAATTTCTTCAAAATTTTTAACAAGTGTTTAGTAGTTATTAGACACTAAAAAAATCGTAATGGAGAGTAATCAATAGATGTAATAACATGGTCTGACCTTTGATCAAAGCTTATCCTATTGAACATCCACAGATTTGTATTGGAAAGACCACTAATCTTATGGATAACCCTCAGAAGAACTCAGTACTCATACTGGAAATCTCTTCACAAGGGTAAAGTATGTAGCAGGGGGCTGGAGAGAAGACTCAGCAGTTAAGAACACCTACTGCTCTTGCAGAGGACCCAGGTTCGATTCCCAGCACCCACATGGCAGCTAAGAGCCATCTAAGCCGAGTGTGGCGGTGCACACCTTTAATCCTAGCACTCGGAAGGCAGAGGCAGGAGGATCTCTGTGAGTTCAAGGCCAGCTTGGTCTACAGAGTGAGTTTCAGGCAAGCTCGGACTACAGGAAGACCCCGTTCTCAAAAAAAAAAAAAAAAGAATGTAGCAAAACTTTTAAATCCTGGTGTACATAAAGGAATTAGTATAGGAGAGGAAGCTCAAGAATATGTCAAAATATTGAGCTGCTGTTTATAATTTATGGAACATTTTAATAAGATAGAAGAAAATAGATCTCATATCACAGATGTAAGTTTAATATAAATCTAAACTTACTAAATGGTCTCACTTTAAAATGCACAAAGCAAAAAATAATAATAATAAAATAAAATAAAATAAAATGCACAAAGCAGATCTCTCAGGTAATTTTAGCAGAGGAACAAGCTAGATTTCTGAGAATTCTTAAACGAATTTCTCCAGAGAGTATAAAGTGGAATTTTGTTTTATTTATTTATATTAATGTGTTACCTGCATGTATGTAGAGCAACATGTGTATTCAGTACCTGTGGAGGCCAGAAGAAGGAGACAAACCCCCGAGAATAGGACTTATGAATGGTTGTTAGCCACCAAGTGAGTACTGGGAATCAAACCTGGCATCTTTGCCAGAGTATCCTGAACTTTTCTCCAGTCCCTAAAGTGGATTTTGAAATACTATGTAAATTATATGTGAACCTTGTTTTAATAAATAAAAAGGTATGGTTCTGAAAAAAAAATCCTTAAATTCATATGGAAAAACAAAAGACCCCGATAGCCGAAGCAACCCTGAGCAAAAAGAGCAACACAGGGGGGATAACCATACCTGACTTCAAAGTATATTAGAGGGCTATTGTAATAAAAACAGCCTGGTACTGGCACGAAAACAGACAAGTAGATCAATAGAACAAAATTGAATATCCAAACCTGAGCACATGCAACTTCAGCCACCTCATTTGATAAGGGGGCCAAAAAGACCCAATGGAGGAAAGACAGCATCTTCAGCAAATGGTGCTGGCAAAACTGGATTGCCACTTGTAGAAAGATGAAGCTGAACCCCTACCTTTCACCATGCACAAAAATCAACTCTAAATGTTTCAAAGACTTAAATGTGGAACCAGAAACTCTGAAAATTATAGAAGAAAATATTGGCAGTAAACTACAAGACATGGGCGTAGGAAAAGTCTTTCTAAATCTGACAGCCACCACGTTGGAAAGAAGGTCAACAATAGATAAATGGGACCTCATTAAACTCAAAAGCTTCTGTACAGCAAAAGAAACAATCAACAAAGTGAAGAGAAAACCCACAGAGTGGGAAGAAATCTTCACCAGTAATACATCAGATAGAGCATTAACATTCAGAATATATAAATTACTCAAAAAACAAAGGATCAAGGGAAAAAATGACACTATCAAAAGATGGAGTAAAGAGACGAATGGAGAATTCACAAATGAAGAAGTAAAGATGGTTGAGAAACATCTCAGAAAGTGTTCAAGGTCGCTAATAATTAAGGAGGTGCAAATTAAAACCAGCTTAAGATTTCACCTTACCCCAGTAAAAATGGCCAAGATTAAGAAAACAAATGACACCAAATGCTGGAGAGGTTGTGGAGAAAGGGGAACACTCATCCACTGCTGGTGGAAATGCAAACTCATGCAACCCTTATGGAGTGTAGAAAACTCTTAAAAGACTGAAAATGAGCCTACCACCTGACCCAGTCATACCTCTCCTGGGTATATACCCACAAGACTCATCCTATCACAAAGACACATGCACATCTATGTTTATTACAGCTCTCTTCACAATAGTAAAAAGCTGGAAGTAACCCAAATGCCCTTCAACCAATGAGTATATACAGAAAATGTGGTACGTCTACACAATGGAGTTCTATGCAGCAGTGAAAAAAAGATGACATCGGGGCTGGAGAGATGGCCTACCGGTTAAGAGCACTGATTGCTCTTGCAAAGGACCTGGGTTTGATCCCCAGCACCCACATGGCGGCTGAAAACTGTCTTTAACTCCAGTTCCAGGGGAACCCAACACCATCTTCTGACCTCTGCGGCATTGCACGACACGGGTACACCAACCTACATGCAGATAGTACATTCATACACATACAAAAATAAATAAAATTTAAAAAAAAAGAAAGATGACATCATGAACTTTGCAGGTAAATGGATGGAATTATGCTAAGTGAAGTAACACAGTCCCAGAAAAACAAATGATGTATGGTATCCCTCATTTGTGGATGCTAACACAAAATCCCTAGTTGCAAAGCAAACTGAGCTTTGTCTTTGTTATATTTCTTTTTTATATGAAAGCAGCAGTATGGTTAAAAGGTGAATCCCTTAATGGGTTTGAGAATTAACCTACCACTTATGTTCGGATTTTGTAATATTGGCAAATGGGTGGAGGATATGTAGGCATATTTTGATGTAATATAAAATTAAAGGGGAACAATGTGGGAAAAAAAACTGAGAGAAAGATGCAAGACATGCATGGCAGAATGCAGAAACAGGGGTGGGGTGGGGGGCATGGAAAGGGGAGTGTGTCTAAATTGAACTGAGTAATGATGTATGAAATATGCAAAACATCAATAAAAATATAAAAAATAAAATAAAATACAAAAAAAAGATTTAAGTAGCATGAAAAGAAAAAAAATAACAGCAGCAAAAAATTCTACATCTAGCAAAACTTTCTGAAAAACAGAAGAAACCAAGGGCTGGAGAGATGACTTGGTAGTTAAGTGCCTGCTACTCTTTCACAGAACAGAGATTTAGTTCCCAGCAATCACACCCAGCAGCTCACAACTGCCTGTAACTCTGATTCCAAGAGATCTGCACACATATGCAGACAAACAGGCACATGTACATGCATATAAACAAAAATAAATAAAATTTTTAAAAGGAGAGAAAACTATGACATTCCTAGTAAGAGACTCCTTGGCCAAACTTTCCTGGGGTTCTTCTAAACCCTTTACCTCCTTGGCCTGCCTCCTGTAATAAGAATTCTATTCAGCTGGTTTAGTAAAAGCCCCCACTTTTGATATTTAAGTACTTGGCCTCCCATTAACCAACTGAGCAAGAATTCCCATGCTCTTGATCCTGCTCCCTTGGTGATTTTCTGTCCACTTCATCACTTTGTCCATTGGCTATACATTCATACCTGTCCTGTTGTAGTTAAAGTTGAGTAGATTCCTGTAATTCCAGAACATTCTTTCAGGAGGCAGAGGTAGAAAGATTAGTATGAGTTTAAAGCCATCCTAGGCTCCAGGGCAAGTTCAAGGAAAGCATAAGCTACAAACTGAGAGCTTGAATCTGAGCTGGAAGTTTCCTCCATGCTGATTACCTTTCATTACTGTCGGAGAGTTCCAGGCAAGGTGCTGTGGGAGAAAAGACATAAATGGACCTATCCTGGCAATACATGCACACTAGTGCAGTGATGGCATGGCTATTATGGAGGTAACCAACTGGTTTATGGTTGGATTTTATGCCCACTGTACAGGAGGAAATTAAACATGGCAAAATTTCTGTGACTAGAGAGCTCATAGGCCCTAAGGAAGAACATACTATTGTTGTTTTGCTAAATGGTCATAGTGTTAAACTGCTTTCTAAATACTAAATATATAGATTAGAGCTGCTCTCAGTCTTGATGAAAGAAGCTTCTTGAGACTTGCAACGGGTCAAAATGCAGAGAATAAAGGATGGAGGACTGTATCACCCCCTCCAAGGCTCAGGAAACTTAGTGGAAGAGGGTCAGAAAAAATATTAGAAAACAGAAAACAGGATTGGAAGGAGAGCCATGAAACAATGTCTTCTGGACATGACACAGCCATTACACTCATGAGCCCATGGTAGCCGTTGTTACCTGCACAAGACTGACAAGTCACCATTCCATCTTGCATAGGAGGAACTCATGAGCATCCCCCACTGAGGGATTATGGGTCCTAAGGGTAGAGGGAGTCATTTGCTTCAGTGGTATAACCACAGGATTCCATCAAAGACAGATCCATAGAAAACACAAAAAAAAGCTATACATGCATTTTATTCATAATTCTTTTCTCCTATTTATAAGACAACTAAATAAAGGAGTAACTATAAAACTGTACTGGCAGATTATAATGCACAAGTGGAAATTTGTGGCATTAATGATACAAAACAGAAAGTGAAGACGAGGTTTTATTAGAGCAAAATTTGTGTTTACTATTGTTCTAGTTAGCTTTCTAGTACTATGAGAAAACACTCTGACCAACACCAACTTGGGGAAGAAAGGGTTTATTTGCCTTCCCTGTCCCAATCAAAGTTCTTCCTTCAGGGAAGACAGGCCAAGAACTAAAGCACAGACCACAGAAGAATGATGCTTACTGGCTTGCTCCGCTGGCCTGTGTTCAGCCTGATTTCTTATACAACCCAGGACTGTGCCCAGGAGTGGCACTACTCATAGTGGGTTGAGCCCTCCCGTATCACTCAGAAATCAAGAAAATGCTTCACAGACATAAACATAGGCTAATCCAATAGAGGAAATTCCCCAACTAAGGTTCTATCTTCCTAGGTATGTGTCAAGTTAACATCAGAACTCAACCATGACAGCTATTAAAAATAGTTCAAACTGATATGAACTAGATTGTTTTAACTTAATTTTAATCTTAGCTAAAAGTTAAGACGTTAATTATGTTTTCCCAAGGCAACCAATAACAAAGTAACTCAAAAGCATGGAGTGAAAAAAAAATCAAACCATCAGACAAACCATTTATAAACAAATACACACACACACAAACACACACACACACACACACACAACCCTATATACATATAGCTATCAGAGCCCCAGGATATACAAAGCAAAAACTTAATTAAGGAGAAAAATAGTGAATCAAACCAATCAGACCAATGTGATAGATTGACAAGAGCAGACTTGAACAGATTGTAACCCAACACCTACAAGACACTCCATCAAACAACAGCAGAAGACATATTCTAAAGGATACTCCACATATTAGTCCACAAGACATCTTTTTTTTTTTTTTGGTCTTTTTGAGGCAGGGTCTCCCTGAAGCCCCAGCTGTCCTGGAGCTTGCTCTATAGACCAGACTACCCTAAACTCACAGAGATCCACCTGCCTCTGCCTCCAGAGTTCTGGGGTTAAAGGTGTGTGCCTCCACACCCAGAAACAAGTCTTAATATATGTAAGTAAGTTGAAATCATATAAAGTTTGTTCCCTGATTACAAAAGAATAAAATTTGAAATCACTAAATGAAGAAACTTTAAGACACAGAAGTTAAACAAGACACTCCTCAATAACTAAAGAATAACTCATAGAGGAAATTAAGAAAACTTCTTTGAAGGTAATAAGAACAAAATCCAACATAGCAAAGTATATAGATGCCCTGAAAGATGCTCAGAGAGGTGCTTTCAACAGTAAACATCTACCCTGTATTCAATCCTCTCAAATTAACAACCTAATTTTTCATGTTAAGAAACTAGGAAATTAGCCAGGTGTGGTGGCATATACCCTTTACCCCAGCACTTGGGAGGCAGAAGCAGGCATATTTCTGTGACTTACATGGTCAATTATAGTCCATCTGGGACTACAGGGAGACTCTGTTTAAAATACACATATATTTTTTTCTAATAAGAAACAAGAAACTTTGGACAGGGGAACTGGAACAACACACAAAGTGGTTGGCAGACAAGCAAGGACAGGATTTTAGATCCCCAGCACTCAAGCAAAAGCTACAAGGGTATCGTGGCCGCTTGTAATCCCTCATAGTGTGTCACCTTGGAAAGGACCTACATCATCAGTAGGAGAAGTAGCTAGAAGACTAAGGGAGAAAACTATTAAGCAAAAAAAGAAACCAGGACTTCATGGTTTGGGTAATTTTCAGCCTTTCCAGATTGCAAAATATGATAAAATTTAATTTATTCGCTGTCAAGAGAGAAAAACCCGCCTGTCTGGACGCACAAACTTTTGCTAAACCCTGGGAGCCTCAAGAGGTCAGAGTCACACATTGCAGAAGATGCTCTGCAACGAGATCCAGATTTACAGCTCCCCTCAGCTTCTCAGTAGACACTAAAGATAGAGGGTCTACCTCCGAAAGATTTTGGAGGACCTCTTGTCTGACAGAGTGACTTCTCGATGTATGTGACATGCACGTATTAAAAGCCCACAATGTTCTTAAGAATTTGGGGAGGAGTCTTTTTGAGACAGTGTCTCCACAGAGCCCCACCTGGTCTGAACTCTCTATGTAGACCAGCCTGGCCTTGATCCTACAGGGATCTGAGCCTCTGCCTCCAGAGTGCTGGGATTAAAGGCATGTGCCACCATGCCCAGCTGTTCTTTTTTTTTAATTTTATTTATTTTTGTATGTGTATGAATGCATGTAGGTCTGTGCACCTATGTTGTGCAATGCTACCGCAGTCAGAAGAGGGTCTCAGATTCCCCTGGAACTGGAGTTCTCCTGGAACTGGGGTTACAGACGGTTCTCAGCCACCATGTGGGTGCTGGGGATCGAACCCAGGTCCTCTGCAAGAGCAGTCAGCGCTCTTAACCGCTAGGCTATCTCTCCAGCCCCCCCCTCCCCAGCTGTTCTTAAGAATGTTAAATGCCAGCCGAAACACTGCCAAAAGAAAGAACACAAAATAGAAGGTGGCTGTTGGTTACAAAATTCCCCAGGCCTTCAAGAGGATGAGAAAGCTATTCAGCCATGAGGATGCATCCATCCCTCAATGAAAAGGAAAGAGTAACTCGGGGCCCAGCCTGCCTAGAGTAGAGCTGGAGAGCCACAGAGAATTATTCCAAGGCCCTCAATCCTGATAGAAACACTAGCTACTCTTTTTTTTTTTATTCTATTTCTTGCTTCTGAACAGAAATATCTACACTTCTCAACTTCAGCCTGAGTTTTCATTGTATTTTGTGAGTAGATCACTTTTTTCTAGTTTACAGGTTTACAGTAGAGGTAAATTTTGCTCCAGGATGTATGATGGCCAGACCTTCACACATAACTGAGATTATTTAGATAGTCAAATTTAGGAATGATTAGCTGTTGCAATTAATATGAGACTATGGAGTTCCTGTTGATACTACAATGTGCTAAAAATTAGAGACATGTCAATACAGAAACTTGCACATGACTATTCAAAGCAGAATTGTTGATGATAGTCAAAAACTTGAACTAACCAACTGATGAATGGATAACAAATGTGCTGCATCCATACAATGAAATATCATTTGACAGCGAGTGGGGTTTTGACATATACCACAAGGGAACTTTGAAACCATTGTACTACTGAGGAAAAGAAGCCTGACTAAAAGGGCTACATATTGCATGATCCAGAGTATGCAAATACATAATGACTAAAGGGAGATTGGGGGTTGCCAGGGGCTGGGGCAAGCAGATGGTTGTTATGCCTACTGTATTTCTTTTTTAGGTGATGCCATAGAACACATTCCTCAGAGCAAAAGAACTGCCATCTTTCCAGATCAGCTGTGCCTGTTTGCAAGTTCCAACATGATGGAGCTTATTGACTGTAGACATTCCCTCAAAGGATGGGGTAGGGACAGTCGTGCACCCTCAAGTGAGAGCATCCAGCCACTCCTCTCGGCTATCTGTGTGCAGTTCTTCCCTAATTGCACATGGCCATTAAGGTATCTGGGAGGGGCTAGAGTATAAGGCTGGAGAAAGTTGGCTGAGCGGGGCTCCATTCGTGTGGCTACAGTGAAACCATTAGCTATGTTGGGCACGGACTTCCCAGCGTAGCTGCTCTATGCCCCTGCCAGTTCTCCTCACCAGGCTCTCTTTAAGCCAGTCCAGTTAACTCATTTGGTCCGAAGGGCAAATTTTAGTGGAATCATAGTTTGTTTTGTTATTGGGACTTTGTGGGGAAGAGAATGGCATTGTTTATGTCTCGCTGGAGAAGTAATTCTCTCAATAGGTGATAAAAATATTCTCAAATTCCACGCATTACAATGTATTCTCACATCTCCCCTTGGATTTCAGTCTCTGTTTCCAAAGTCTAAGTTCAGATTTATAAAAAAAAAAGCTTTGGCTATTCTGTATAAGAACAGATAGTTGGGGCTGGAGAGATGGCCTAGCAGTTAAGAGCACCGACTGCTCTTGCAGAGGACCCGGGTTCAATTCCCAACACCCACATGGCAGCTGAGAACTGTCTTTAACTCCAGTTCCAGAGGAAACCGACACCCCCTCTTCTGACCTCCGTGGCATTCCACAACACGGGTGCACAGACCTACATGCAGACAGTACATTTATAAGCATACAAAAATAAATAAAATTTTTAAAAAAGATAGCTAAGAAGAAAATAAAAACTGGAGGATTTATAGATACTGTAGTTATAATTATTAATTCACATACATGTTAATTTAAATTTTTATGTTTGCAGAGGTTCCATTACAAAATCTCACCTAAGAATGATAAATTAAACTTGCATGCATATTTTACTTAATAAATAAAAATATGGTGATTATTTTATCAAAACTGTTCCATTTAAATAGTTCTAAAACTGTACACTGAGAACTAAGAAATATCTTAAAAGATCATATAACCCTGGACATGATGACACATGTCTCTGATTTCAACACTAAGGAGGCAGAGGCAGGCAGATCTCTGTGAGTTCAATGCCAGACTGGTCTACATAACAAGTTCTAAGCCAATCAGAAAAAAAGGCAGCCTTGACACAGGAATCTGCCAAAGTCAAGCCAAACTGTAGTTCTGCTCCTTATCATGTGAGTTGAAAACTCATTGACACTCACAAAATTTCATGGGGCCCAACTGCTAATAAGGCCCAGGAGTCCCTTGTCTGTTAGACTTGACAATCTTCGGGTCCCCACACCTCAGTTCGTGCACAAGTAGGATCCCTCATTTAAACTGTGTCTGTTCCTCTATCCTTAGATTTTCAAGATTCTTCACAATCCCTTCCTGAATTTTTCTGGCTGTAGCATAAGCTGACAAGTAGCACTCTGCTCATTTATAGTTCCAGCTGCTTCTCTGCTCCCCCAGTCCACACTGATAGGATATGGACTTTCTCCTCCAGCCACTATCTTTCATTGCTAGGTCCCTATGTTAACAGCTTTCCATTAGTGTAACACAGGCTTGAAACAATCAACTGAGAGACCGAAAAGGTCTGTTTTGGCTCGCAGTGTTAGAGGTTGGCCCTGTTGCTTTTGAGCCTGTGGGAAGGTGGTACCTCGTGGTGGGAAACATGAAGGTGAGCAAAGCTGTTCACTTCACAGCCAGGATACAAAAAGGAAGAGACTGAGACCCCACTACCTCAAGGTCATCTTCACAGTGACCAGAAGACTTCCCACTAGGCTTGGCCTCTTCATGTTGCAGCTGTTCTTAAGTAACACCAATAGAAACTAAGCCTTTTTTACATAAACCTTTGGGGGACACTCTATATTTAAACTATACCAGTTCCCATGAGAGTCGAAGGGAATCATGACTACAAAAGTTCTGTTTGGAGACCAGCAAGATAGTTCAGTGAGTAAAGGTACTTCCTGCCAAGCCTGACAAACCTGAGTTTGATCCCCAAATCCCATATGGTGGAGAAGAAAACAACAGACTCCTTGAAAGTTGTCCTCTGACCTCCACACCTGCACCAGGGCACCCTCACACCTACACACACACACACACACACACACACACACACACACACAAATGCAATTCATTTTTTTAAAGTATCATAGGATATAATCGTGTATTAGTAGTCAAAGAAAAATTCCCGAGTAGTTTTATGTTGGTTTGTCTGTCCTTGGATTTTGTATAAAATAGGAACCTGCTTCCCTGGGATTTTAGCACCTTAGCTTCAGATATAAGACCTTCTATGATTTAGAAGCTAAGTAACTTGTTAGTTGTTGATAAGCAAGCCAATGCCCCTGGCGTTTGTCTAAAGTTAATGTAGCTTGATGACGTGAATGAAAACCAGAATTCTACTCATCATTATAGGTTCAACCATTCTCAGAGTGCTGAGGATAAGTGAATGAATGCTCAGCCCCACCTGAGACATCTCCGTAAACCTCTTCAAAGCACAGGGAATGCCGTGGAAGAGAGGGTAGAAAGAACGTCAGAGCGGAGGAAGGGTCATTGTGGAAGGCTGTCCCCAGGCACTCCCGAACTCACAGCAGTGTGATAACCTGCACAGAACTGGGCGTGTCAGCTTCCTGCCATGCTCTGTGAAAGGCTATAAGCAGCTTATATTAGCTGGGTGGAGGGAGAGATATTTTCTTCTGAGATGCAGGCACTGGTAAGGTACCCATGCTCCTCTAAACAACCCTTATTAAGCTCATTAGGTCACCACCACCACCCCCAAAAAAAGACATAGACTTCTGTTTCTGGGGGGCTGACTGGGAAGAGGAAAATCAGTGGGGATAGGAGAGAAGCAGAGAGGGGAGCAGGAGAGGCGTTATGACAACGCCATAATAACACCATTAGTAGCATGGATAATTGATACATGCTAGTACACTTTAGAGAAAAGTTTACCATTATTTTTAAACTGACAAGAAAATGTGTTCAGTCCATTACTGAGATGAGAACTAGGCTACCTGACTAACATAGAGAACAACTGAAAGTACTTGGTGCTGAGTCTACCTTCAGAGACACCAGGTAGCTTGTTTCTTTAAAACTGTCTTTTACATCCAACCCCTGTCCCAATCCATCAGCTACAATCACTTGCAAGCTCCATCACAAAAGCTCTCTGTCATCTCAGGATGGGACTGCGACAGCTTCCAGAACATCAATTCTGTCAGTAACACTTATTTCTTAGCAACCTACATAAAAATCACATTAACTTAACCAGACTAGAAACATTCTTTTTCTGTTACAATAAACCTCTAGGCCAGACCTGTCCTTGCTTTGAGTTTTTCTGCAGGGTCCACGTCAAGGACTCTCATGCTTCTCAGATGCCTTAGTGACTTGGTTTGCAGTACCCAGATTCAAACACACACACACACACACACACACACACACACACACACACACACACACACACTTCTCTCAGTTTACACTCCATTAACTTTGGAGGGAAATTGCTTCAGAGGTGTGCTTCTGCTAAATCGTAACTGGCACAATCAGGCCAATCCCCGACCATTTATCCCAACACACTTCTCTCTCCAGAACTAAGAACTCCCACGTCCCTCTCAGAACACTCTTTGCTGAGAACACATCAGCCAGTTGACTGTTTGAGGTCCCTGGTAGCAGAGCATCCAACCCACCCTCCCTTCAAGGACTCAACTGGTTTGTTTTTCTTTCATGCTTCTCTCTTACATCAGAAAAACTCATCACAGGGCTGGAGAGATGGCTCAGCAGTTAAGGGCACTGGGTGCTCTTGCAGGGGACCCAGTTTCAATGTTAGACACATGGGGGCTAACAACTGTCAGTAACTCCAGTTCCAGGGGATCCAACGCCCTCTTCTGACCTCCAAGCGCATTGCACATACAGGTGCACTTACATACAAGCAGTCAATATACTCATACACAAATAATAAAGTATATTTTTGAAAACTCATTAGAACTAAAGGTAGGTGACATGGTAATTTTCCACACATAGGATCCACCAAGAGCTTTCATTGGTTTATACAGAACTGACATGATAGGTTTTAGCATTTGCAAATACTATCCAACTCACTTAACCCATCCTTGTATGAAACCATGAAGGATTGGCTGGGCTTGAAAATGTTGGAAATAGGGAAGAAAGAAAGAGAAGGTTTTATATCAGGGTAAGAATCCATAAGTAGGTGAAACGTTTATCTGAAAAAGAAATTTCAGGGGGCAGTGTAAGACAGGAGAGGGATGGAAGGTGAGAGAGCAGAAGATGGAAAGAATTCATTCAAATGTTGTATTTAAGGAGTGTCAGCAATCTGTGAAATGAGAACTGAGTATGTAAATGCAGAGGCAGCAAGAATCAATGTAAGAATGCTCATCGGAAGAGGTGCTGAAGCCATGGGAATAACAAAGGTTGGTAGAAAAGAGGGGAAAAAAGGAGAACAGAGAGAGAAAGGATCTCTAAGTCACACAGTCATGCTGCTCTATCCTCATTTAAGCTCGGCTACATGAACAGAGAGGTAAGCAATGGTGATTAGAGCTCAGCGAGGATAGAGGGACAAAGCAGGACCAGGGGTGGACTGATGGGGCTATGTCAGCTCAGAAAGCCCTTCTACTCTGAGCTCTGTCACTAAACATTAAGTGACTATTCTCTATAATAAGAAGTAGTAGTTGAGCACAGAGATGTACACCTGTAATAGCAGCACCCCAGAGGAGGAAGCAGAAGGAGGATCAGGAAGCCAAGGTCATTCTCTGCTCCATAGTGAGTTCAAGGCCAGCCTGAGCTACATGAGACTCTGCTTCAAAAAAGAAAAGGAAAGATAGAAAAAAGAAAGGGGAGAAGGGGGAGGAGAAGAGAAAAGGAGAAATTAGGTGAAAGAGGAGAAGGAGGAAGAGAGAGAGGAGAAATCACATAATAAGTGTAGAAGTAAATTGAAAGTACTTTATCCTGTCTGTAACCATAATTTAAACAAGTACTCAAGCCAGGCTAAAATTGTCAGTGTCACCAATGTCTCCTTAACTTTACTTTATTCTCACTAGACAAGGAAGCCTAGAAATCTACTAGACAGATGTAGAAAACAAAAATTTAATCTCAGCTTAGTTTTTAGTTTATCTGTAGCCAGACAGAAAGAAAACAAAACTTTTTCCCTATAAAGTATCAAAAACTCTGCAAAGGAATTTATGTGCAAGCCCTTATGTGTTCAGTTAAAATCAGTGTCTTCCCCATGATAACTCAACCTGAGTTGGAAATTTTAAAAATCACTTTGGTTATTTGAGGGGTGCTCAAGACTGGCAAGAAGGAACTTGACTTCTGAGTACACACCATCTGTGCCGTCCATTTCTAGAATACAAGATGCCACATCTAAGTTAAACCTATCCCTACACTGCACAATGAAAGCACAGATTATGAATTAAGTTTCGTTTCCATTTCATTGGGCACTCATGAATCTCCCGCATCAGACTCCTTTCAAAGTCGTACAAACATCTAGAAGGGCCTCACTGCAAACTCTGTACTGTGTAACTGTCTGCTTTTGAAGGGGAAGGGCAGGGAGGGTCACAAAATCTCCACCTCTCAGACCAAGTCACTGGTCTTCCAGTGCTATTTCCAATCTTTAGAGTCAAGATGGAGAGACAGTGTGTACTAAGTTTGAATTCTGACTGAAGGAGACTGGCATTAAGGCAATCCTGGAACTTTCCAGGAAGGATTAATCATCACACAGTCCAGGATTAGGAGCCTGTCACTGTTACTGTATTACAGCTCTGTCTTCACAGTAGCCTCTCCCTTCCTAGCTCTGGAGGGTATGAGGCATGGAAATGCTTTGCTTACACTAATGTCCTTGGAGTCCAGTGAACAGACTGGAAAAGAATCATTATTCTGCCATTGTATAATAAAAGTATGAAAATGAATTAATTCAGCAGGTATTAAATTCTGGAGAATTTTCTTGGAGTTCACATAGATACGGGTTTATACTCCCTACGTATTTTTCTATAAAGATATTTAAACAGTCAGTGGGAGCAGGTGGAGGATGGGAAGATAGTGGTGCACACCTTTAATCCCAACACTTGGGAGGCAGACACAGGAGGCTTTCAGTGAGATCGAAGCCAGCCTGATCTACATAGTGAGTTCCAGGCCAGCTAGCGCTATGGGAGAACCCTGACTCAAACTGCCCCCTCAGAAGTATCTGAAAATAACAGTTTTGTGCAAAATAGCTTCTTTGCTTTTGTGGATGATTCTTTTACATCTTAATGAAGAAAAATGAGAGAAATATGTTGACTCAGGTGTTGGCATACTACTAGTTATTTCATGAAAACTTGTCAGTGAACTGCAAAGGCTGCAAAAGCTACAGATACAAAGCTCTCCAGATCATCACGTGACTTCAGAAGAGTCAGCATTGAGTTCTGTGTTCTCACTGAAAAGCTGATAATTTCAACTAAAAAAAAAAGCCTTCTACTTAATATGGTATGAATGCAATTATCCTCAAAATGCCCTATCTGGAGTAATCACTACATGTCACACAGCCTGCAAGCCACCCACTGTTACCGAGACTCTTCTAAAGACAATGGCTGGGTATCAAGCATAATAGGACCAGACGCAACAAACAAATTAAAATGTGTGTCTTTGTCCAATGATACTGTTTCCAGGAGGGTAACTGACATGGCAATTAATGTCTGGGAACAGCCGCTTTTCAAAATTAAAGAAAGTGATTATTTTACCCTGTCAACGGACAGATCCACCTTAATGTGCTGAGATGTTGGCATTTAAGTTACATTTCTGTGAAATACTACAGATGAAAGCATGCTGCTTAGAAATTTTTACTCAATCATAAAACAGTGGACTATTTTGAAGTACTTGAAGAGGCAAGCCAGAGTTTCAATGTGCCACTCGGGTAATCTATTGCTCTATGTCTCAGAGCCTTATCAGAGCCTCATTTGATACTTAAAGTATTTGGTTATAAAGAATACTTTTTGATTCTTACTAGCCTTTAAGAGAGAAAGAAAGGGAGAGAATAAGAATGACTTTATTTCTGTGTATTTAAAGGACTATCATCCATTTCAATGGGAGTGAATCTCTCTAAATGACTCTACAAGAAAAGGAAGAAATATTTTGTTCCAGGGCTCAGTAAGTACCAAGATTGCCTATCACACATGAAGCCCTGGATTTGATCCCTAGTGCCACATAAAACCAGGGGTCATGGTACATGCCTCCAGTCCCAGCACTTGGGAGATACAGGCAGGAGGATGAGGTGCTCAAAGCCAACCTCAACTACTAGCAAGTTTGAGGCCAGTCAAGACTAGAAACTATGTCTTAAATAAGGGGGTTGGGGGAGAAAGCCAAGTGTGATAACCCACACTTTAATACCAGAACTTTTCCAATAGATATAAGAGCAGCTCTGTGAGGTTGAGACCAGCCTGATCTTCCCAGTGAGTTCCAGGCCAGCTGGAGCTACAGGGAAACTCTGTCTCAAAAAAAAAAGAATGTATACCTCCCTTGCAGTTAGTTCTTCCTCACTTTTCCTTAACAAATCTATGTTCGCCCTGCCCCCACAAAATACATTTTTAATCAATTTACTGAACTTAAAGTTTTCTGATGAATGTAAATAAAAGTTCAAAATAATTGAAAATCTATGTCCAGATTTAAAACAGAAATAGGGAGACTGAAGAAATGGTTCATCAATTAAGAGCACTGGCTGCTCCTGCAGAAGACATGGGTTCAATTTCCAGCTCTCACATACCAGCTAACAACCATCCATAACTCCAGTTCCAGGAGATCCGACATCCTCTTCTGACCTCTGTGGGCATTACACCACATGGGTGCACTTATAGACATGCAGGCAATTTGATTATACATATGAAAGAAAGAAAGAAAGAAAGAAAGAAAGAGAGAGAGAGGGAGAGAGGGAGGGAGGGAGGGAGGGAGGAAGGAAGGAAGGAAGGAAGGAAGGAAGGAAGGAAGGAAGGAAGGAAGGAAGGAAGGAAGGAAGGAAGGAAGAGGCCATGTCAGGGGTCAATGACTCCACCACATGGGGCTCAGCTTTGTACTCTTCATCCCTCTAGGAGAGTGAGGGTGTATAGAGCTCAGTTTATGAGCTGGAGGTTGTGGGGGACATTCAAATGCAAGACAGGACTTGGGGGGTGCATGGGCAGGCAGAGTGTAGAGCTTGCAGATGGAAGCTGAGTAGATTCTTCTCAGATGCAAGCCAGAAAAACAGTTACAAAATATTTACCCATCATCAAACAGCTTATTATCACTGTCATGCCTCACTTATGAGTAAGTGAAACATCTAGGCAGGGAGGGGTGTGCTCCACCATCTTAGGGCCACAGGTGAGATTCAAAATCAGACAGAAATGATTTCAAGGAGAATTAAATGACTCCATCCAGAGGTATGAGGCTAAATGGCAAACATCTTCTCCCAGAAGCTCATGTGGTAGAAAACTTTTAATTACGATACTGGTCTCAGTGATCAGTGCATGAATTAGTACCTAAAAGTCATCATCTCAACTTTAATCCTTACTTAAAAACATCCCATTCTGAAAGACACTCATTGTAACTGGAAGCAGCTAATCAGTAGCATGGGGATTCGTCTACCTTGTAAAATAAGAACTTGGCAAATAAATGGATTTTCTGTCTTGTCTCCCAAATCAATAGGTCAATTGGTTCTGACTCTGAGAATTCAATATATATTAGACTTAAAAATAATAGACTCTTTTAATCTAGTTGTATGACACTTTCCAAATTAGAAAGCTATATCTATGTTATTAGAGAGAAAAATCTAAAAATAATTGACAAGACAATTCAATAATGAAAAAAACAGGGATAGTTTCCACACAGGCTCTTACAGCTATTTCAGTTTCTCTCAGATTCCACCTACAATCACTCTTAAATCTTTTCTTCCTTATCCAGTACACCTTTCATCATCTTACACATCAATACAGCTGTCTCCAAACTTTCAATACTATTTAACTAATTAAGCATATAAAAATTGAGCAGCAGTTTGTGTAGCAAATACTAGGCTGGGTATTCAGGAACCAGACAGAAAACACTTCCAGTCCTCAAGCATTTAACATTCTAATGAAAGAGACCTAACAGCAAGAAATAAGTAAATGCATCAGATAGTGGATTAGGTGGTAAATGCTAAGAAAAAAAGTAAGGTCAGAAAGATTAGTACTGCGTCAGCGTGGGAAGGTGGGTTACAACATTAGATGTCTGACCTAGGCTGGAGATACGTTTCAACAGTTAGGGGTGTATACTGCTCTTCCAGAGAACCCACGTTCAGTTCCTAGTACTCACATCAGATAGCTCATAACTGCCTGTAACTCCAGCTCCAGGAGATCCAATACCTTCTTCTGGCCTCTGAAGACACTGGCAAGCACATGTACATAAACACACACATACACACACATGCACACACGCACACACGTGCACGCATACATATAATTTTAAAAATCAAATCTTTCTTTAAAAAACATAATCTGAGCAGGAAGTCTTCAGAAAGGATAAAATCTGGGCAGACTTGGAAAAGAGGAGAAATTTGGTCAAGCACATACCAGTGAAAAAGGCATTCAAGGCAGAAGAAACCAGAGAGAAAGACGGAAGCCAGGAGTATGGACAGGCCTTTGTCTAATGCTATATTGTTGCTAGAACAAAATATCTGAGGATGGCTGGTTTATCAAGAAGTTTGGTTGGGGTTTGGAGTCTAGGCAGTGGGGAAGGATTAAAACATGATGGTGAATGGGGTGGGGGGGTAGGGGAGGGGAGGAAAAAGAGAGGAGAAGGGAGGAGTGGGGGAGGAGCAGGGAAGGGGAAAATAACGTGATGGTGAGTTTTTGGCAGCTGCTTTGGGTTGTGTCATACTAGTTTAATCCTAGCACTTGGGAGGCAGAGGCAGGTGGATCTTTGTGAGTTCAAGGCCAGCCTGGTCTACAGAGTGAGTTCCAGGACAGCTGGGGCTACAGGGAGACCCTGTCTCGAAAAAAAAAAAAAAAAGAAAGAAAAGTAGAGATCAAGTGCGTGGGAATGCAGAAGGCTGGCCTTGCTCTCAGCAAATTCCTCTCAGTAGCTAAGCACCTGTGAGAACTTCATTCATCCCTCCCTCTTAATGGGCTAACTTAACTCTCAAAGCTTCTAGTCTCAACACTGTTCCCCGGGGACCAACTTGACACAAGTTTAGAGGAGACAAGTGAATCATACCCAGACCCAGCACAGTGTCTCTACATTCCACGGCAGCAGGAGGAACTTCTCAGCTAACCTGAGGACTGGAGAGCAGAGCAGTGAAGTCAGTCTCTTTTTTGTCCCAGAGCAGGCCTCGAGCTATGCAGGTCAGGTCAGAGCTTCCCTTCCCTCCACCACCATCTGTCCGTTGTTACATCATATTGGTTTTCCCTCACTGGTGTCCTTCTAACCCCTTTTCTGACTTCTTTAGACTCATTACTTCTTCTAGAGATTGATGAATGGGTCTTATATCCTCCATTCCGTAGCTTTCAAATGGGTCTGGGTTAATTTCAAAAATGCCTCAGCAGGCACTAAGAGCCACTCACCTTACAGGACTGAAGGAGGCTCACTGATCTCCCTGATGCCAAAGATATACCAAAGAACCTTTCCTAAAGTATTATGGGTATTGTTTCTAGGTGATAAGATTTCAGTTTTGGTTGTTTTTTTCTATAGACCTTTCTTTATTGCTTATTTTCCAATCTGTATTATAATAAAGTCAATGTTTATCACTTAAATGTTAGTGATGAGCTCTTTCATGGGGGCCTTGAGTACCTCTTTGCTGACATGGGAAATATACTTTATTATTGAGATAAAGGATGGTCTGTGAAACAATGCTGTGTTTCTTTAAAGAGGAAAAGTATAAAATATAATCAGCATATTGCTGATAGTTTTCTCTACATACTGTGATGACAGCTAACTCCCCCTGTGTGTGTATGTATGTATGTGTGAGTATTATACTTGTGCATGCATATGTATATACCTGGGTGCACAGACCTGTACGTGTATGTGCGTGGAGGCCAGAGATCTATGTCAGGTGTCTACCTCAAGCTCTCTCCACCTTATTTTCTGAGATGTGTCTCTCACTGCACCTGGAGCTCACTGACCAGCTGGCATGGCTAGCCAGAAAGCCCCAGGGATCCATCTACCCAACCCGTAGGCTCTGACCTAAGGTGCACACTGCCACACCTAGCTTTTCCCATGAGTGCTATGGATACAAACTCAGGTCCTCATGCTTATGCAGCAAGCACGTCACCCACTGAGCATCTCCACAGCCCCATGTTTTCTATACTATTACATATTTCACACACTCAATGCATATTACTTTTATAATTTGTTCAAAACAACAATGTGGTTCATGTTTCACGCATTTGTTACCACTTAGTCTAAAACGCTAAATAGTATCAGCTATTTACGTTAAAACTCTTTGTTCACCTGATTATCCATTTTTACCTTTTTTATTACATTTATTTATTTATTTATGGAATAGGGGTAGAGCCAAAGATATCGGGTTTAGTGGCAAGCACCTTTACCTGCTGAGCCATCTGACCAGCCCTGACTCTGGCCTCTTGCTTCAAACTACTATTCTACTGCCTGGTGTATCTAGAGACCCCTGGAAAAGATGGGACTGTCCATGCAACTGCTACTTGTTCTCATGCCCATTAGATGAGTGAAAATGACCCCAGAAATGACATCGAGAAAGATGACACAGCAAGTCTCCCATTCTTCCCGACAGCAAAGCAGACAAGGGCTGGAACTACAAACACCACTTGGGAATTCTCCCATTTTTTGTTAAGATTCTTAACAAATTCTGTTTGTCTCAGCTGTTTAAAGCATTTCATGTCGACTTCTCGTCCCTGAAAGCTCACTTATCCCTCTATTAAGGGCACGTGCATCATTTCAGCTCTCTGCTCCTAATCAAAAGGGTTAACTTATGGACCTTATCTGATGCTTGTTCTCAGAAATCCTGACCAGAAAAGCTCTCCTCAACGAGCCCTCCGTGTCTTTATTTTATATCTAAGCCATCTTCCCAGTCAATGAGCCTCCTTAAAAGATTAATGTAGTTTGAACTTTTATAGAGGAATATCATTTGTGCACTGTCATATTTAGCACAAATGGTGCTTCAGTCACAGCTCAGTAATATTCCAGCATATTATTTCCAAGGCATTTGAGAGTTTAAAGAATTATTGAAGGGCACACTGTACTCATTTGGTAATAAGGCAGAGAGCACTGGTGTCTACATATGATTTCGGCAAATGGAATCTCTGCTAATTTCATTGCACGTAGCAAAATAGTTGTGATAGTAACCCTGATAAAATAGCCCAGTGGAAGGGATGGATGAGATGCATTTTTATAGGACCTCAAGAAGTATTGCAGAGGAAGTCTAGGAATTGAGGGCAAAACGTGGAGAAATCATGTCTAATCTGTACCCTTGACACGGGTACAAGGTCACAGTCTTTCCTTGGTCACCATTTGTCTGCAGAAGCTATCAAGCTGCACAGGACCCATGTAGCATAATAAGGACACCGGGGCCACTGAAGAGAAATGAAGGCGTTAACGTTATTAGGGGAACAACGCGACTACACCAAAGCCCACTATTTGATGAGAAGATGTTCTGGCTTTTTGCTGCTTTTTGAAGAACACAGATGAGACTAGGTGGATTTTTTTAAAACATCTGAATTGACAGACATGCTTTAAAGGGAAAAACAGTCTTCTTGTTCACTGTCACCACCAGCAGTTCAAAGGCTTCTGGACATGTGTTAATCAGAAAGAAAGAGAGCCACCTGCTGTCACAAAAGGTCCTGTTCACACATGCTGTGTCCACACTGCCTCTCAATTCTTTATTGAACTATCCATCCTAAGCAGTTGCTGCATTTCCATCTCTGGGTGGTGAGAACTGTAGGAGCAGAGGAGGCTCTTATCCCCTATTTCCAGAACAGGGAAGGCATAATTCTGCCATTTAGGGAACTAGCTTGTCCAAAGCCCATTACTAAAAGTGATTCTCTGATACTAGAATTAACCTATTGAGACATTTCGACAGTATTCAGTTATTTGCATTAGTTTGAAAAACCCCAACTCAACATAGAGAGCGGAGGCTTCCCTCCTTCGCTCTCCCATCGATTTCCGGACAGAGATTCCCTGGCTGCTCTTCCTCCAGTAACTAGATGCAATGTCAGCCTTGCAGCAGAATGTCCCCAAGTATTTTGTGGGCAACATCTCTCCCTGAGTTTCTTTTCCAATGCTGTGATGAAACCCCCCCCCCCAACAAAAGCAACTGCAGGAAGGATTTGTTTTAGCTCACAGTAATCATGGAGCAAAACCCAAAGTAGCAGGGTCACATTGCCTCCACTAGGAGATGGAAAGGGATAGATGGATGGATGGATGGATGGATGGATGGATGGATGGATGGATGGATGGATTTCTACTGCTCTGTGGCCCTTCTCCATTTATACAGTCAGGACCCCAACCTGGGAATGGGTGTCACCCATGGTGGATGGGTCTTCTCACCTCAATTTATGTACTCAGAATAATGACCCAGAGATATGCCCAGAGGCCAAGCTCCCAAGTAACTCTAGATTCTTCAAGTCAATTACTAACACTAATCATCACAATTTCTACAGTATTAAGGGAATGTGAATTTACTTCAGCTCATATTTTGGTACATGTCAGATTTTTAAAAGTAGTCAAAAATACACACTGATGTGCAAATTGGAGTTGAGTTATGAAACAAAAACAAAAGCATAAACCAGGACATGAAGTTGGGGGCTGGGAGATAGGGCTTTGTCTAGGAGTTAAGGGGAGGACTCTCGGCGAATATGATCAAAACTCATTGTATGGAATTTTCAAAGCATGAATAAAATATTGTTTAATGTTAACACTGAACATACTCAAATTTTAGTCTAGATACAAACTAGGTGAAAATATAAAATTATACAAATGCCAGAATGGGTCATCTTGCAACTGAAGTGATGATATGCCAAAATCCTTTCTAAAAGTATATAAAAAAAAAAGGCCAGAAAATGGGTCCCATGCATAAAGGCACCAAAGCAGAGGAGCTGACTTCAAGCCTCAGAATCCACATGGTACAAGAAGATAAAGTTATCCTCTGATGTCCACATGCTTATACACAATAAATAGGTTGGTAGATAGATCGATAGATAGATAGATAGATAGATAGATATCCATTGTAATTTTTAAAATATAAAAGGGTAGACTTGTAGATTTCCCTAAAACATAGAAATTGCTTTGCATTTAGTATCTTACCTGTAAGGCTAGGATTTTTCAGGTGTCCTCTGTTGACTTCAGCCAAGCCATACATTCTGTTTCCCGGTCATTGTTGTTGTTCACAGGTGGCCTGTAGCCTTTACAAGATCCAGTAAAGATGAAATTCAGACTCTTGGAACAGATGTGCTCTGTTCCACACTAAATAGAAATGATAAAAATCACATAACACCAAGCAGTTCTTGGGCATTGTGCTGCATCTACTAGGGGGAAACAGAAAAATTACAAAGAAAGAAAAAGAAATCTGGCCCTGATATCATCATCATCATCATCATCATCATCACCACTACCACCATTATTGTTTGGGGGTTTTTTGAGGCAGGGATCTGCAGCCCAGGCTACCCTAAAACCTACTATGTAGCCCAGGGTGGGCCTAGAATCCACTGTGATCCTCCTGCCTCAGCCCCCCCAGTGCAGAGATTAAAGGTATCAAGGTCTTGCTAGCATTGTTAAACCAAGTTTTGCCTCAAAAACAAGTCCTGAAGCCTGCCTTAAATTTGTTTCTCAGGAATACAAAATGATCAACGTCTTTACTTAGATGTTATGAGACAGACTTTCAGCTATTTGCAACAAAAAGAACTGAAAAAAAAAAAAAATGATAGCCAGGCATGGTGGCGCACAACTTTGATCCTAGCACGTGGGAGGCAGAGGCAGGCAGATCTCTGTGAGTTCAAGGTCAGCCTGGTCTACAGAGTGACTTCCAGGACAGCTGAAGCTACAGGGAGACCCTGTCTCAAAAAGACAAAAAAAAAAACCTGATTATATCTATAAAACACAAATCAAGAAGTACATTGTTGAGGGGTGGGGTTACCAAAATAAAATAAAAGATGTTTGAAGAAGCCTCATGAAACCCACTAGTTTGTAAGAAATTTGAACAGAAGTACCCCACATTAGTAAACAGTGATGTTCCCAGAAGACGGGTTGTTAAATGAAAATCCCAGAGCTGAGCATAGGATAACTCTATCTGAGTTATCGGTCAGAGACCCCAAAGGTGCACAAAATAATGCAGGCTATTGCCACTGCTCTTGTTTGCCCTCCAGAACCAGACAGTAAAACCCCGTTGCTGCGGACACCACACACTTTGGCTGCAGGTCACAGAAAAATCAGTCTTGAACCAACCAGGAAACTCTCTGTGTTGGCTAGCTTTCATGGCTTTGGATGGTGCTATGCAGGTTGCTAGGGGAGAAAAGACAATAGCGGCAGGACTGTCTATGGAGGCAACCAACTGCTTTCTTTGGATTTGAGGCCTGCTCCTCATGAGGGATTTCAGGCCTGGTATATAAACCTGATCAAAATCCATGGGCTAGGGAAGTCATAGGCCCTAGAGAACTGTTGTTTTTCTTTTTTTTTTTTTCAAATATTGAACAGAAGCAATTTTAGTTATAAACATTGCTGAACATAGTACATCTCATTTAAAATGGATTAATGTAAGTTTAATTCCTATCATCACTTTTCCGAGAAGTACAGAAATACTATTACTGGGGCTACAGAGATGGCTCAGAAGAAAAGATCCTTGGCTGCTCTTGTAGGGGACCCTGGTTCACTTCACAACCACCAGTAACTCCAGTTCCAGGGTATGTGACATCTTCTTCTGGCTTCTGCATGCATTGCATGCATGTTGTACACTTAAACACATGTAGGCAAAACCTTAGCCTCATGACAGCCGGGAATTCCGTGATGATATTACTGTGAAATTCAAATTTACTCCTTGCTACAGCCTAGGCCATGCTGCTTGCTCCTCCTTGGGGTGGGGCCAGACCCTCGGCCACACGGTGCTAATTGGGAAGCAGCCCGCAATTCAAGATGGAGTTCCTACATGTGTGACTCTTACAGGAGCTGTAGAGTGTGTGCTCCAGTGATTCAGTTCCTCCAGCAAGGTGCCACTTCCTAACTGTTGTTTTTCTAATGGTCACATTGTCCATCTGCCCTCTAAATACTTATGTTTAAATCCATATATTTGTGCGGCTCCCAAACTTGGTCACAGAAAGTTCTTTGTGTAGTAGACAGCTGTCAATGAAGAGATAGATAGCTGCTCAAAGTGCTGAGAATAAGACTGAATCCTCAGCCATAAATGAGATGTCTACATCAACTTCCACCCCCAAAGGCTCAGGAAACATCACAGAAGATCATGAACTCACTGAAGCAATGGTTATAAGCAGAAGACCTGCACAGGATCATGCCAACAAGACCAGTCAGCATTCCAGAAAGAAGCACTAACTGGACTCAGTGGAATATAAAAAGGGAGAGGACATGAAGGCAGGAAAACATACTTTGAGGCATCTGGGGTAAAGAGAAGGGACTCGGGGTGGTATGATCAAAATGCATTGTATATCTGCATGAAGTTGTCAAAGAATAAATAAATAAATAAATAAATAAAAAGATATTTTCTTAAAAAGAAATAGATTATCAGAGATCAGATAGCATTTGAGGGGGGCAATAATTTTGTATAGTCTTTATCACAAGTGACCAAGCTCTGTGACAAATGAGCAAAGCGGCAACTTAGAACAAGAGACCATACCAGCCCTCGGGTTCTGATGCCAAGATTTCTTTTAATTATTTTTTATTTTATTTTCTGTCTCTGAACAAAACTGGAATGGAGGATTAGGTATAATTTTCTCTTTCATTCAGAGCTCAGGTGACAGACTGTAAGGACTTAATTTCTGGTCTTTTGCTGGTTCACTAAGGGCTGTCAGCTCTTAGGATTGTAAGCATTTTACTCAAGTGACTATGGACACTGTGAGCTTGAGCATTCTGCTGTCTTCAGTTTTGTTTTTTTTGTTTTATTTTGGTTTAATAATTGCAACATATCTCACTCTTCATAGACTGTCCTCAGAGAAATTCTACAGGTTCTCGCCTAGGTAGAACAGCACAGCTTTGCCTCCAAGCCAAGGATCTCCAAGAGCCTACCTTGGAGCACCTGTAGCTGAGGACTGGTGTGAGGAGGCTCAGCTAGCACTGGGCAACACTTGGGAAGCTGTGTCAAAAGACGCTGCCTTCAAGGGGTGTGACAAGAGAAAAAGGATGGTATGTGCCAAAGGCAGGTTGAGGATGTCCACAGTACCCTGGAAAAGACTTTTAGAGCTCAGAGATCTGATGCATCATAGAGGATGAGGGAGTGTAGAAAGTATGGTGGTAGATGACATTCTAAGGTTGTCTCTAAATTTCCCCACTCCTCCCTCCACCTCTACACACATCCAGCATAAACTTCAGTATTATGAACTGAATGAATTTGTCTCCCATAGTTCAACTGTGTTAGGTAGCACAAATGGCTGTAAGAAAGGAGGATTAGAACCGTCTGTAACTCCAATTCCAGGAGAACTCCAATTCCAGGGGAATCCGAGACCCTCTTCTGACCTCCACAGCATTGCACGACATGGATGCACAAACCTACATGCAGACAGTACACTCATACACATACAAAAAATAAATAGAATTTTAAAAAGTTTAAAAAAAAAAAAAAGAAAGGAGGATTATCAGCTGGGCGTGGTGGTGCACGCCTTTAATCCTAGCACTCGGGAGGCAGAAGCAGATGGATCTTTGTGAGTTCAAGGCCAGACTGGTCTTCAGGGTGAGTTCCAGGACAGCTGGAGCTACAGGGAGACCCTGTCTCGAAAAGACCAAAAAAAAAGGATTATCAACATACACATAATCTCATTACCCAAAAGCTTTAAAAGCTGAGTGTTCTCTCTGGTGGGTGGCAGAAGAGGAAATTCAAATTTTGGAGCATGAGAGGATTCAATTGACTACTGCAGGCTTAAAGATAAAGGACACCACAGGCCCGAGAACGTGGGTAGGATCTTTAGTTGAGAGCCAACTCCACATGACCAGCAAGGGCAGAAAGTGTTAGGCTTCTAACATGAACATCCGAATCTGCCAGCAATGAGTTTAGAGGCTGATTTTCCAATTCTCCTGACAAAAACTCAGATTAACCAACACCTTGATTTTGACTTTGTATCCATCTGAGCAGAGAAGTCAGCCACGCCATATTGGACTTCAGGCACGCTTCCAACCCGCTGGACAAACAGTATCTAAAGAAATGTACTGCTTAAATGCCTGTACATCCAATTGCTTGTACTTTGTTAGTATGACTAAAAAGGTATCACTGGATAAGCTGTCAACCCGTGAAGGGAAACAACCTGAACAGACTAGAGTCCAAAATGACATCTCCAGAGAAAACAGACTGTTTTGCTTTTCACCCACTTGTGCCCCTTTCCCAAAGCCTAGGGAATAAATTGCGGAAGAGGAGGCATGGTAGAATGTAAGGGCTGCGGAGAGATTGGGGTGAATCGTGAGACTACAGCAATATAGACTGGACTCCCAACTGATCAATATGCCTGTACATACAAGCATCTCCAACTGGACTATGGGAACGTTGGGTTGTTCAAAATTTGGACATAGATACTTGCAAATTGGTTTTACATTGAATGTTACTTACATTCATTACTTATGCTTAATAATTTGGCTCACTTCAAAAAAAATGCACCAATTACCTAATTGTACAGCAAACTGAGTAACATCAATGTTAGCTGAAAACAACTGTGTTATTATATTGTAGAATTCCTTAAAAAATAAACAAATAAAAGAGGGGAAAAAAAGAACTGTGACAAATTAGTAGTGTTTTTGGAAGCCTGTAAATTTATAGTAATTACTTACACAGAAATATACCCCAGATACATCTGTCAAATTAAAAAGTACGTGGAGAAAGCATTTTGGCAAGAACAGCAGAGAATGCCTGAACATACGAAACCTCCTGGGGCTGGAAAGATGGCTCAGCGGTTAAAAGTGCTGCTTGCAGAGGACCCAGGTTCGATTCCCAGCACCCACATGGTGGCTGAGAACCGTCTTTAACTCCAGTTCCAAGGGAATCCGACGCCCTCTTCTGACCTCCGCGGCATTGCACGACACGGGTGCACAGACCTACATGCAGACAGTACATTCATACACATAAATAAATTTTAAAAAAAGAAACCTCCTGAAAGAAACCTCTAGCCATGTGAAAGAGGAGGAGGCTGTGCGCAAGCTAAAAGGGAAGGGAGACTTTATGCCGAGGCCAGGTATGTTGGCTCACCCCTTTAATCACAGCATTTGGAAGGCAGAGGCAGGTGGATCTCTGTGAGATCAGGCCAGCCTGGTGTACATAGTGAGTTCCAGGCCAGCTGGGGCTACAGGGAGACCCTGTCTCAAAAAGACCAAAAATAAATAAACAAAAAGGGAGAGAGGTTCCAAGCCTTCTAAAAGTGGGCGGGGTTCTATGAATGCTAGGAAAAATGACAATAGCAATAGCATGCAGATTTGCGATCTTGATGTTAATTGTCTTACACAAACCTGTGCTCCACCCTAAATTCCTGTCACTCCCCAAATTCCTGGAAATCACCATTGTTTATAGTGCCTCTGTGGTTCTGCCTTTTCCAGAATGTCATGTTTTGTTTTGTTTTGTTTGGTCTTTTTGAGACAGGGTCTCCCTGTAGCTCCCTCCTGCTGTCCTGAAACTCACTCTGTAGACCAGGCTGGCCTTGAACTCACAGAGATCCATCTGCCTCTGCCTCCCAAGTGCTAGGATTAAAGGCGTGCGCCACCATGCCCGGCCAGAACGTCATCTTCTTACGATCATAGGGACCTGGCTTTTTCAGATTGGTGGTTTGCTTAGTAATATGAATCCAGTGTTCCTCCATGTCTTCCCTCGGACTTCCTAACACATTTCTTTTGAGAACTGAATAGCGTATTATCTAGTTGTACTGGAGTTTACGTATTCATGCACCCATGGAAGGACATCTTGGTTGCTTTCAAGCTTGGATTGTTGTAAAAATCCATGTACAGATTTGTATGTGGACATAAGTTTTGGATAAAAATCAAAAGGCAGTTTCTGGAGTATGTGGAGAGAGTCTGCTTACTTGTGTAGGAATCCGACAAACTGTCTTCCAAAGTGTTTGCACCATTTTTCATTCCCACCATCAATGAATAAACATTTCTATTGTTCTGCATCCTTGCCAGCATTTGGTGTTGTCAGGCTCTAGATTTGGGCCATTCTAATAAAATGCAGTGATCTCCTGGTTATTTTCCCTTCCCCCATGATATATAATGTGTATCTTTGGCTCATACACTTACTAGCAGCCATCTGTAGGTCTTGGTGAGGTTATGTTCAGATCATTTGCCGATTTACTATTTCAGTTGTTAACTGCGCTACTGAGTTCTATTAGATCTTTGTATATGTTAGATAACAGTCCTTTATTACATACGTCTGTTGCAAGTACATTCTCCTGTCTGGCTTGTCTTATTTTCTTCAGACCTGTCCCTTGCAGGGTATAAGTTTTTCATTTTAATAATGTCTAGCTCATCGATGTTTTGTTTCCTGGATTTAGTGTGTTGTCTAAAAAGTCATCACCAAAGTCAAGGTCAGCAAGGTTTTTCTCCTCTGTTATTTTCTAGAAGTGTAGTAGTTTGTGTTTAACATCTAGGTCTATGATCCATTTTGAGTTAATTTTCATGATGGGCATAAATTCTGCATCTAGATTCATTTTTATATGTGGTGTCCAGTGATTCTGGCACCATCATTGAAACACAATTTTTTTTTCATTTCCCTACCAACTTTTATTGGAAGCTGTCTGCCAATATGTTAATGCACAATTGTTTCTAACAACAACAATAAATCTCCCTAGGACCTATGATGCGGCCATTTCATTTAAAGACTAAGCAATAGTGTTGCTTTTATTCATTCTCCTCAGAATTGCTCTGTGAGCTGAATTAGTATTGTGGCCTCATTTACAAATCCAAGAGCTGACACGACACAGAAGAGAAAGCTGCCTTTCTCACCCACAGCAGAGTGAGAATCCACATATACTGCCTTGAACTACTGCCCTCTCCTGAATATCCAGTGTATGAGGGTCATTTTCACTGTTATTTGTAAAGCAATGAACAAAAATGCACATTGGATTCACTTGGTCTTGCATTAAAGAAATGCCCAAAGAGTCTAGTTTTCAAAACAGTCTTTCTCAGGGCTGGAGTGATGGCTCATCTATTAAGAGCACGTACTGCTCCATCAGAGGAACAAGTACAAGTTCAGACACTTGTACCTACACTGGGCCACTGGCAAATCCCCATAATGCCAACTCCAAGGAATTCAATGCCCCCTTTCTAAGATCTGTGGGTACCTGTGCACACATATGCATATACACATACAAAAATAGTAACAATAAAATATGTCTTTTAAAAACAATAAGGGACTGGAGAAATGGTTCAGCTATTAAAAGTGTTCCCTGCTCTTGCAGAAGACCCAAGCTCAGATCCCTGCACCCATATTAAATAGCTCATAACTGCTTGTACCTCCAGCTCCAGGCAATCCAATGCCTTCTACTGACCATGGGGGTAGAGAGATGGCTTAGTGGTTAAGAGCACTGGATGCCTGCTCTTACAGGGGACCTGGGTTCAATTCCCATAACCTGCATTGTGCCTAACAACCATCTTTAACTCCAGTTCCAGGAAAATCCAACAACCTCTTCTGACCTCTGTGAACACTGCACAACACAGGCATATTTAGATACATGCAGGCATAACATTCATACACATAAAATAAAAATAATAAATAAAAATTTAAAAATAATAACCATAATCTTCCATAAGACAAACTGATAAGCAATCTGAGTTAATCACAAGGAGTATTAAAAAAAATTACTCTCTATCAGGAAGGAAGACCTCTCAGCTTCAAGTACTGTACCAAGGAAAATGCTAACCATTGTTCATTTTCCCCCATGTGGTGGTTTGAATGAGTGTCCCCCATAGGCTTTAAGTATTCAGACATTTGTCTCTAGTTGGTGGCACTGTTTTTGGAGGTCTTAGAAGGTGTGGCCGTGCTAGAGGAAGTACGTTATTGGGGGCAGGCTTAGTGAGTTTAACAAGCCTCGTGGTCTACAGTTACTCTCTCTGCTTCCTGTGCTCATTGCAAGATGTGATCCTCTGCATGCTGCTCCAGCCGCCATGCCTCCCATCACAATGGACTAATTCCCTGGAACCGTCAATCGTAAGCTCAAATAAACTCTTCCTTTTATAAGTTCCTTTGGCCGGGCATAGTGGCGCACGCCTTTAATCCTAGCACTTGAGAGGCAGAGGCAGGCGGATCTTTGTGAGTTCAAGGCCAGCCTGGTCTACAGAGTGAGTTCCAGGACAGCTGGGGCTACAGGGAGACCCTGTCTCGAAAAGACCAAAAAATAAATAAATAAATAAATAAATAAATAAATAAATAAGTTCCTTTGGTCATGGTGTTTTATCACAGCAACAGAAAAGTGACTAATACACCATTTGCTTGAAAATTTTTTCCATCCTTTCACCCTTAAGACAGTGCCTGTCCTGAAGAGATGGTCTTGACAGAGTTTTCTGAAGAGAACAACAAGATGGTTTATGTTTCTTTAGCCATTCACTAGCCTGTGTCTTTTTGATGGGGGAGTTCCAGTCTATTAATATTTAAAGTTATTATTGAAACAATGTGGCCAGGCCGTGGTTGGCACATGCCTTTAATCTGGCACTGGGAACAAGGCAGGCAGATCTTGTGATTGAGTTCAAGGCCTAGTGGTCTACAGAGTGAGTCCAGGATAGCTGGGGCTCCAGGGAGACCCCTGCTCTCAAAAATATACCAAAAAACAAAAAAAAAAAAAAAAAACGAAAGATGTGTGTTCGTTCCTATCATTTTTAATTTCTGTTTGCCTTCTTGGTCTAACTTCAGTTTCTGCCAGTTATCCCTTCTTTTGTTTCTTTCTGGTTGCTTCTTGGTCTTGTCATTCCTTTCATTCCGCCTTCTTTATAATGGTTTCTCACAATCTCCGAAGGGCTGTTTTTTTGAACTACATTCTTTGAGAACTAATTTCTATTGTGGAACTATTTTTTCTTTTCCCTTCACACTGTTACGAGATATTTTCTTTATAGAACGTATTTCTGGTTGGCCCTCAATGTGGTTCATTTAGAAGCCGGAATACCTTTTGGTCCAGGCCTTCTGGCTTTCTATATTGCCATTTCCAATGTCTGCTGTAATTCTGATGGTTTTCCTTTATATGTGGACTTGTTTTTTCTTTTGCATCTCTTCAAGTATCACTTTTCTTTGTTGTGAGCATTATAGTTGTTTTTTCTTGATATGATGTGGGGAATTTCTTTTTTTGGTCACTGTTGATTTGCTGTTCTGGGTGCTCCAGTCTGCAAAGGTCTCTACCCCCCTGCTAAATGGTAGAGAGGTCTAGCTCTGGAGGGTCTTCAGATAGTCTCAAGTTAGGATAGGCTTGGGGCAATTTGGGAGGCTCACCACCACGAGGAGGTTGGATTCAGGCACTTTCATGCTGGCTGGTAATGTCTGGACCTGTGATAAGGGCAGGGGTTAGTTAGCAGTGGGAGGTGCTTCAGATTGTCCCAAGCTTTCAGGGTGGGCATGGTGCTGAGTTGAGAAGCCCACCAGCATCAAGAGGCTGTTTTCAGGCACTCTCGGTCAGGCTAGAAATGTTGGGTCCCCTGCACAATGTGGAGGACAGACTCAGGCATGCTTAGGCTGGCTGTGGAAAAATGTCTGAACCCATGCTTAAGGGCCGCGAAGAGATCACCCTGCAATGCAGCAGGAGAGGCTTCAGATGTCCTCATGTAAGGGGATGGCCACTGTGGAAATTTGGGAACTTCGCTACCACATGGAGGCCAGCCTCAGGGACTGTCAGGTAGGCTAGAAATATCTGGACCCCTGCACCATGTGGAGGCTGGATTCGGTTTATATATATGAATATATATTCATGTTATTTCCAGTATGTTTTTTTATGTAAGTTTGTATTCAATTGTTTATCTGAAATTTTAATTTAACTTGCTATCTTCTCCTGTCCTCCCTTACATGGCAACCCAGGCTTTTTTTTTCTGGTTTAGCTAATAATCTCTATTCTACTCTATGCAGCCTAATAGAGAGGAAAAGCATCTTAGTGACAGGATGTAATTTGGAAGAAATGACCTTCATTTCTGCATTGAACTGTCAAAATTACAACTAGAGACAAGGTAAGTATCCATTTGAGAGCACAGAGTTGTGTGCTGCTCTTCCATTGTTCTGGAGAATAAATAAACTATAATGTTATGCCTGACCAGCAAAAGTTATTGACACTTAGTGCTATCTCAATGTGTGGAGACATGAGCCTTAGCTCTCTTGTGGGATTTTTAAAGAAGAAACTTGAAGCTTCTCATGGAGATTCTGCCAGTACATCTTTTTTAAATTTAAGTGGGAAAACTCTATACTTCCCAGATTTACTGGGGGAGAGAATAAGGTGATAAATAGAAGTGCAGATTGTTTTTCTGGCTTATTGTTTAGTTCTCTATTGTGGCTGATTAGGAATTTTTACTTTTCTCCTTTCTCCCTTTCTGGGATGATCATGGCTTACCCTAACACTTGGATACTCTGGGAAATGAATGAAGACCCAGGGTGGAACATGCATGGTGAATGAGCACAACACTTGGCTGTAAGTGTGTCATCCACATTTAAATATGCCTTCCAACATGCAGGTGGCATTTCCCAGTGAGAGTTCAGGTGAAGTTCTTGCAAGCCTTTTTTTGCTGCCATCTGTGGAGGGAGAATCCCAAAGTGCCAGTAGTATACGTTTGTTCAAATGCTGGACTTTATTTTAACTTAAAAATTTTTTTGGTCTTTTTGAGACAGAGTCTCCCTGTCAGACCCGAGCTGTGTCCGAACTCACAGAGATCTGCCTGTCACTCATGCCTCTTGAATGCTGGGAATTAACACTGGACTTTGTGACTGTTCCAATTTGTTTCTCTGTTTGACCAAAACCAACTTGGGGAGTAAAGGGTTTATTTGACTTATAACTCACAGTCCATCATCCAAGCAGGAAGCGCTCGAGCAGGAACCCAGGCAGGAGCCTGGAGGCAGGACACTGAAGCAGAGCCCACAGAATGCTGATTATTGCCTTGTTCCCCTGGCTAGCTGAGTTACTTTTCTTATGCAGCTCAGAATCACCCGTCCAGGGAGGGTAGCAATTTCCCCACAGTTGTCTGGGCCCTCCTGAATCAGTTACCAATTAAGAAATACTTCACAGATATGGCCATGGACCTGTCCTTTGGAGGAAATTCCAGACCGAGGTCCCTTCTTCTAGGTGACTCTAGATTATGTGTCAGGCCACCAAAAACTAAACCAGCAACAAGTGACGCCTGACATAATTATAATGGCTTTCTTTGATAATTATTGCAGTTGCAAGAGAAGAAGCATTTTTTTTCTCTTTACAACATTCAACATTTTAAAAAAGCTTAAACCTTGTTCTTTTTTTATTTATGTGTGCTGAAGTTTGTGTGAATACTACATATGTGTGGTGTTGTGTGTGTGTATGTGCATGTGGTGTGCCACCTGTGTGTTCCTGAGCTCATGGGCTTTCAAAGAGATCAGAGCACCTCTTCTAGGAGATAGCCAGTTTTCTCCTTCTACCCTGTGGTTTAACGGGATCAAATTAGGTCCACCGTGCTTGTGGGTGCTGTTACCTCCTGAGGCATCCTGATGGATGGGCATTAAACCTTGTTCTCGGGGAAGATGTTTTATGTATTGTAAACAGTATGCCATATGCATCGTATACATTAAGTCATGCTTTTGCTATGTCTAAAGTAATCTAAAGACGTTTATTGGAAAGGATTTGCTGTTTGCTTTCCACAGAGCTGTGGCTGCATTTCCTAGACAACCCACAAGATGGCAGCAGAGAAATGTTCATTTAAACTTATCATCTACAGAGATTGTTACATGTATACTTGAAAAATAGAGTAACCCTTGTAATTTGGGCCTTTCTAAACAGAGAGCGGCCAGTTAGAATTTTCAAGTGATTTTTCAGGTCTTTTATTAGAGGCAAAATGAGGGTTTTAATTTCTTTATTAATCATAAAGTTGTTTTCCTTGCAGGTTGTTTTGCGTCGGGTAGAGGTGAGTGAGCAGTGTGCACACACGTGCTGGTCTAGACACTTCTGTCTTAGTGTGCATTTTTACAAAGTAATTTTAAGAGGCTTCCAGGAAGAATACACCTTAGAACTCTTCCTCCCTCACCCATCCCTCCCTCTCTTCTCTCTCATCCCCTCCCTCTCTTTCTCTCTCTTTCTCTCCTCTCCTTATCCTTCCTTTCTTTCCTTCCTGAGGCTGGATTTACCAGCCAGCGTCACCATCACCAAAGAACAACACGCAAGGAAAAATAAGCGATTTTGAAGTAGAGAGGTTGGGAATTGAGGGAGTGGGTTGAGGGTCGTGGGGAGAAATGCTCTGGGGAAGAGGATAGTTCACAACCTGCAGTTTTCACCTGAATCTGCATTGCATTTGATACCATTGAATCGGTTTTCATTTTTCCACTAGCGCAGGCAATTGAACAGACTTTAAAACAATAGGGCAGTTGAAGGATTTTGTTTTTTCTCAGAAAATAAAGAAATTGTTTTTCTGTAAATGACCTCCGATTTTTCTAAATTATGAGGCAATTTGATTATGAAGTGGACAAAAGGCACACTAAATCTGTTCTATAATATAATTAATAACCAAATTAATTGTTACTCTATCACTTATTACTTTGAGTTCATTGTGCCTCACAGCTTGAGAAGTTAATTACACAATCAAACCCCACACAACCACACCACACACAGACACACACACCCTTAAATATGCTTTTTGGTAATACATTTCAGATGCTTGTTGCAAACTTTCGTTTTACATTATACTCCTATTTCACATAGGAAATAGGAAATAAAGTCTCCCCCAAAAGTTCCCCAGTGTAGTCCGTAATATTCTTCCAGGCATTTTCTCTTTTAAAAATGTAATATACATCTTTTTAAACAAAGTGAATCACACCGACAGTGCTCTGTAACTTCCGTTTTAATTCCATTTTGCCATGGGCATTTTTTTATGCCTGATTTTGCAAATGAGGGGTCTTCTGACTGCATGGTGGTGACACCATTCATAAGGAATGCTGCTGAGGGCTAGTTGTTTTCCATTTATTTTTTGCCGTAATAACGCTGCAGGAAACAGTTTTGTCTGTTTAGTTGAGTACCTAAAATCTAAACTTTTTTCAAGCTTGGAACCACCAGTGAAATCGGTAGTAAATGATTACGTTGTAGCCAGAGGGGGCACAGCTAGATTCCCATACCGAACAGAGAACCAAGTTAATAAAACTCTCCTCTTTTTCTTTACAGTGTTAGGTGTGTTGGTGCTTGGACCTGGACGCTCCGCGGCGGAGTGCTTGCTGTTCCCCTGTTCTCCCTTGCAGGGATAATTTGCGAACTCCCTCCTTCACCTTTACACCTGCACAGCCCTAAAGGGCTGGCGGCGGGAACTTGGCTGGGGCGAGCAGGTTCAGGTGTTGGCTTTTATCTGCACAGCCCGGCAGGATGGAAATGTGGGCTCCCCAGGGACCTCGCTTCTCTCCGATTCCTCCACGGTACCAGAGATCAAGGAGTTGAAGGTTTGAAGTCTGGGAAGCCAGGGGCAGGGCTTTGTGGAGGGGAAGCGGCCCTCTGGAAAGCATCCCCGCCCGGGTCCAGCAGAGCCCGGTCTGTTTGCCTTCAGGGCACAGCGAAAGCTGCATCTGTTTACTCCCGCGGTTCTGAGGGACCGCCTTCTGGCACTTGGCTCACGGTGGCCCATCCCTAGCTTATCCTTGCCACCCCACGTGGAGGCCGAGCACTGGCGAAGCATCTTTCCTGACCAGCTCTTCAGCCAGAGGGCTCAGACTCTATTCTTTACTTAGGCAGAGAAAAACATTTTAAATAACGGCGGAAGGAAATTCAAATCCAAGACAGCAAAGTGTAGCATTTCAAACTCAGAACTTTCAGAACTCATTTTCAAGCTCGTTGCTTCTTTTCTTAGTAAACGTTGTAGCCCAGTGGTTCTGTAAGTTTGGGGCCTTTTCTTTGTTTTTTTCTGGGGGTGCACCAACAACAGAAAAAGATCTCCCTCTATGAGATGCTCGGATTTGCAAATGGGAGACCACCAGGAACAGCTCGTTATTCAAGGCATCCATGGTCTCATCATCTGTTACACAAAATAATCTTTTTTTTTTCTTTCAGCTTGTAACAGCATTTATATCATAGACTGTGTTAATTGTATCTGGTGTCTCAAACACCTTTAGGTTCCGAATGCATTGTGGTTTTACGAGTGGCAAGGTTCTGCTGCTAGTGACTGGCACGTACAGATAGGTGAGCCACCTGTACCGTCCTGCAGCAGCTGCTGTGCTTTAGACAGTCTGGGTCTTGAAGTTTTAGGAGCGACCCAAAGGCAGAATGAGAGAGTCTTGCAGTGAATGAGCACCACAGCGACTGTGCGGGACTAGGCTTACTGTTCTTGGGACTGAGCAAAACCACAGTTTCCTTCTTTCAGAGCCTCATTTTTCGCGGTAGAGCAAGGGCAGGAAGCACATGTGAACACACAGATGATGCATAGCGCCAAGGAGGAATGCAAATCAGGCTCAGGAAGGCCTGAATTTTTCAGTGAGAGTGTAAATAGGATACTTGCATAGGATGACTAGAAGACGTTTGAACCAGGAGATGAAGCAGAAGCACTGACTGTTCAGTGAGGGAGAAGGGGTGGCCCTAAAGGACCTTGCAAGCCACATCAGACTTTTCTGTCAACTTGAGTGTGGCAGGAAGCCACTTCCTGTTTCCAACAGTGCAGTAGAGTGACTTGATTTTTTTCAAAGGATCTTGAGAGCTGCTGTGTGAAGCAGGAGATGCTGGGCAGACAGAGACATCAGCAGCAGAAATGGTTGCAGTCCTAGAAAGATTAGCATAGTGGTGCTCAAAGCATAGTTGTGGAGATTCTGGACATATCTTGAAAGCTAGGCTGGTGGTACTTCCTGACAGAACAACATCTTAGTACAGCTCCAAGTAACAAGGGAGTTTCTATTCTAGAGTTGAGGCCTTGCTATGCTGCCCAGGCCAGTGTTTATTTAACTCAGTCTGAAGTGATACTCCTGCCTCAGCCTCCACAGTGGCTGGGCCTGTGGACATAGACCACTGTACCCAATTCTAAGAGATTTCCTAAAGAGATTTAAGAGACTAGAGAAGCAGAAGAAGAAAACTTGAAAGGCAAATATAGTAGGAACGCCGAGGAGGAAGATCTGATGAGACAGGGGAACTGGCTATTCTGTAGCTCACAGTGAGGACTTATGACATGATCCAAAGTCTTACAGGATTCTATTATGGTTAAAGAGTGGAATAGCCTATTTAAAGCAGAATGTGGAGAAAATAACCTTTGTCATAAGTAAAAAAGACGAATCTAAAGGAATAAAATACAGATTCTCAAGAAAGTGATATAGTTATGAAAAAAAACATTAGAGCAAACTATCAAAATCTGGCAGACAATTTAGTGTTCTGCCTGTCATAGAAGATGAACTCAGTGTGACGACGAGCTTTTGATTGGTAGTTTTAAGAGATGCTCGTAATCTTTCCAGTACTTAGGAACTAAAAACAGGGAGCATCAAATGGTAATAGTAGGTAACTTGTTTCTTGAGAAACATTTAATATTACCGAGCTCGGAGGAAAGGAACCAGGCAGAGTGCATAAAGTTAGAGGCAAAAAGAGAAAAGGGGATTGGGAGTTTCACTGAGGTTAGGTAAATAATAGCTTTAGAGCAAATGATCTTTACCTAGTGAGTAGAACAAAGGGTTACTGATGTCTTTTGATGATGAAAAGAGACAGAGAAGCTATAATCTTGGTAAACAGATAACAGGAGTTTGGGATGCCCATGGCACCTGCATTATCATGGGTTATGTAGAAATTTTATGCAGGATTTCTGGACGCTGGGGATTAAAAACCTGCTTATCAAGGATTCTAGAATGTTACCTTTGTCCTTCAAGGATCCTGCTGAAATTAATGATTATTTTATCAGCAATGCTGGGAACAAGTTTTGGGCTGAACCGAAAAAAGGAGAGGCAGAAAACGTGTGTTTAAATGAAGGAAGGTACATCCCTGAAGTTCATATCTATTCCCATTATTATAAATGAGCAGGTGATGAATAAAACCCAGTTACTAAGCAGGTCATACCATCAACATCACCATCTGTAGGAAAAGGCTTTTCTGTCACAGAGGAAAGACCTTTTTGTCTTCTGAAGCTGGTTCATTCAGCAGAGCTCGCCAGGTCCTGCTTTGTGTCTAGGATGTATTCACATTCTAGGAACACAGAACTGGGCAAGACAGGAACTTTGTCCACCATATAGAGTTTAATCATGGAGGGAGACATTCACAAAAGCAGTTGAAACATGCAGTGGTAAGTTCAGTAATCAAAGAAAAGCTTAGGCTTTTGAGTTGCAAAGACATTTAGCTCCCTTCTTCCATTTAGCTCACTTCTGTTTTTTTGTGCCGCTTTGGAAATTTACCACTACTTCTCAGTCGCCTTATCTGAAAACTTTTGTAATAACTTCTGCCTTGCCTTTCAGGAGGAGCAACATGTGACAAGGTGAGTGGCCACAAGGGAGCTTGGGCAGTAAGAGATTTGGAGGAGTTACTACAATAGAGAAGTAAGGTAGGACAGACCATTCTGCCACCTATGGCTTTATAAGGTCAGTGGGAGGAAAGCATTGTTTCAAAAAACCGGACTCTCCTATAACCCCCCATTTTTGGCCAAACTAATGTTGTTGCCCTCCACACCTTGTTCTCATCAAACTCTGAACTTTTATTAAGGGTTCCCACCATTCTGCATTCCTGCAAATATTCCACCCAGCCTCAAAGCCATCCCAAATGCTGTTCAATCCAGAAAACCTTTCGTTTCCCCTAAAAGTCTAACCCTTTCCACCCTCTAGACCTCGATTAGTGTCTTTCTGTGCAGTAGATTTGTCCTTGCATCATTCGTTTGCTCAGATTCTTTTAGCTTGTTTGAAAAGGCCTTTGGGATCAGAAATAGCATTTTATCTATCTTCTCATCCCCTCAGAATTTAGCTCAGCATTTCCTCCATTTCACACAATCAATGCCATCCATATGTTAATAAAATTGAATTTGGTCAGTCAGAGTATCTTTTGTTCTCCCATAGTTTGTGAAGAGTTTTGGATCGTTAATGAAAGCTGTTATTTCAGCAGACCAGAATTTCCCAAAGCTTGTGTTAAGTGTATACTTTTGATGAGCAGGTTTTGCTGTGTTGCTGAGTTCATGTTGCCATGACAACCTTAACTTTTGGCACTCTCTGAATTTAGTGTCCTACTTAATTTCCTGTGTTTGGCTCTGAGAACCATATTGTTCTCTCCCTTTTGCTTTTCTGTAAGAATCTTTGAAGTGGAATTCTTATGAATTTATCTTATTAACTATTAGAAAACAAATTTCTTAATATTGAGGTTTTGGTCTTATTGTTATGAACTCAGGCAATACCTAAATATGCCCTTTACATTTATTTTTTATTTTTTATTTTTTTATATTTTTTTAAAATTTATTTTCTGTATGTGTATGAATGTAGTGTCTGCATGCAGTTTGTGCAACCCGTGTCGTGCATGCCCAGGAGGTCAGAAGAGGGCGTCGGATTCCCCTGGAACTGGAGTTCTCCTGGAATTGGAGTTCAGAGCGGCTCTCGGCCGCCATGGGGTGCTGGGGATCGAACCCGGGTCCTCTGCCAGAGCGTCGGAGCTCTCCAACCGCTAGGCCATCTCTCCAGCCCGCTCTTTACTTTTAGAGAATCAGTATGTCAATATTTATTTAGATAATTGAAAAAAAAATTGATTGTAGTAGGGTGAACAGCAGCGTCTCAAAGATGACCATGTCGCAAAACTTAAAATTCATGTTTATTTTGTCCTCATAACAAAGATAAGACTAAGAATTTTTAACTGGAAAGATTACCTTCCATCATGTAGCTGGGTAAGCCCCATCATGAACTTTATAGAAGGGAGGTAGGGGGAGCAGAGTCAGTAGTAGATAAGGGATGACAAAAGCAAGAGGTCGGAATGGTGTGAGGAGGGGTCAATAAATCCAGGGAGGCAGTAGGTTCAGAAGCTGAAAAAGTCAAGGAGATAAATTGTCCCCCATAGGCTCCAGAAGGAATGTAAACCTCCTGACACTCTGAATTCCTGAGCTGTAAGAGAGTGTTTGTGTTGTTTAAAGCTACTTAAGTTGTAGTAATTTACTACAACAGCAAGAAGAACTGATTCAGTTGGGTAATCCTCTTAGTAACTTTCAAAGGATACTGAGTGGAGTTGTGAAACATCAGCCTACATATACTTTTGGCTAAACTGTAGACATTATACTTCTACTAGGGCAAAAGAAGAGTAGGAAAGAAATGTAGAGATTATCTTGCTGGTTAGAACATGGTCTTTGTCCAATTTTATAGAAGGTCAATATAGTTATCTGTATCTAATTTACCAAATGAAAATGTCATTCATTTAAAAAACTTACTCTGAATATCACATGAGTCATAGACATTGTGCTGGTTCCTGGGCCTGTTCAACCATCAGGTCAGACCCTACAGGAGTGTCACTTGTGGCTAGAGAACCCATGCATCTTCTGGCTAGGGGGACTATCAAGAGCATAAGTATGTCAGGGAGGAGCAGACATATCCCAAATTATTCTGAAGTGAACATTTGTATGTCAAATCATGTGTCAAAACCGAGAATGGACAACATCTTCAAGACACCATGGTTGTTCTCAACACTGACTGTATCAGACCATTGGCGTAGCTTTTTTATAGCTTCCAGTGCCCCACCCTTGGAGATTTTGACAGTCTTTGGGTACCTAAGTTTTAAAGAGGTTTGGGTTTGTGGTGCCCCACCAAGAGCCACCCATGCTTATATAGTTGGCTTTAGGACCAACGTGCCAATGTGACCTTCTAGTGGTCACATCCAGAGCAATATTTCTTTGGGACTGTCCTTAATGACAATCCTGTCCTCTAGGGGATCACACTGAAACCAGCTTTATAAACTTTGTTCAACCACTTATTACCGTATGCTTTTTGTAGGAGTTTATGATGGACATTTCAACATTAAAAGTGGTAAGATATACTCTGAGAAGACAAACTGGGATTCCCCAGGAGTTAGGTGCATAACATGTTGTGGTGATGAGGGCATGTCTGTGGAGGTAGTCTTAGATTTATCACACATGAGTTGAGGCACTTTGGGCAAGTTCACTCACACTGAATGCCTACCCTGTGGGTTCAAGCCATTAACTTCTGTGTCTGAGATTTACATCTTTGAAGTGTTGGTGGTATTAATGAGGAGTAGCTATAAATGGGATCCACAAAGTGTCAAGGGTATGTATGAGGAATGACATTCACTGTCTCTATGATTCTTTAAAACTTGTAATGGGTGCCCTAGGTTAGAATAATACTTTGGCCTTTATTTTTTTCTGTGAGTTGCTATATTACAAATGAGTGTACAATGTCTGAAGGCCTTCTTGCACATTGGTACCTTCTAAATTAAGGCAAATGTAATGGATGAGTTAATGCAGAGACATAGTGTATGGCCAAGGAAAAAAGCTTAAGTCCCACTAATAAAAGAAACAACTAAGAACTTTCAGAGATGCATTGAAAGCTGAGTCTTACTGAGGAAGAAAGAGAAAGGTAAGCCGGGGATTTTAGCTTGGTGGCAGTGTGGTTGCCTAGTTGGGCATGAAGGTGCCATATCTATTGTCTCAGCACTCAGGAGGCAGAGGAAGGTGGATGCTAGTTCAAGGCCAGCTGAGCTATACACAGCAAGACTCTCTCTCAAAAAAAGTAAGTAGGTGAAGGTGCTTGAGTGATGGCTTGTTGGTTAAGAACACTGGGCACTTTTGCAGAGGAATGAGTTTGATTCCCAGCACCCACATGGCAAGCTAACAACTGTCTATGATTCCCGTTCCAGGGGATCTGATACTCTCTTCTGACCTCCAAGAGCATTGCATGATACAAGTGCACTTAGTACAAGCAGGCAAAACACTCATACAAAAAAAAAATAATAAGCTGGGTGTGGTGGCACAGCCTTTTAATCCTAGCACTTGGGGGCAGAGGGCGGGATCTTTGTGAAGTTCAAGGCCAGCCTGGTCTACAGAGTGAGTTTTCCAGGACATCTGAGGCTACAGGGAGACTCTGTCTTGAAAAGACCCAAACAAAAACAAAAACAAAATATAAACATATTAATAGATAACACAATACCTTTTTGTTCTACTAGGGATCTAACCCAGGCTTTGCACATTTTAGGCAAGCATTCTGTCACTCCACTACATTTCTAGACCTTGGTTTTCTGAGATAGGATTTGAGTACATAACCCAGGGTGACCTTGAACTTCTATGTAGCCCAGGGTGGCCTTAGAACGTATGATCTCTTGCCTCAGGCTCCTGAATGTTCAAATTATGGTTGAGGGCTGGAGAGACGGTCTCGTAGCGGTTAAGAGGCCTGACTGGCTCTTACAGAGGACCGGGGATCTTCGATCCCCAGCACCCACATGGGTGCTGAGAACCGTCTTTAACTCCAATTCCGAGGAGAACTCCAGTTCCAGGGGAATCCGAGACCCTCTTCTGACCTCCGTGGCATTGCATGACATGTGTGCCAAAACTTGCATGCAGATAGTACATTCATACACATACAGAAATAAATAAAATTAATAAAAAATTAAAAAAAAACAAAAAAAACAAAACAAATTATGGTTGAATTCCATCACACCAGAAACCAGAGTCTTTTTGAAAATTCCTCTTTCTAAGTCAGAATCTCTCAAATGCAGTTGTTAGAGTCAATATGTAAACAATTTGTGAAACAATATAAACTTTTGGCTTTGGGCCACATGAAGCTGTCTGGAAGCACAGGATGACAACAGCTGTGTGGGAACTTGTGTGCAGTATCAGTAAAGCTTTGGAGCAGCTGGGGGCAGTCCCCAAATGACAGGAGTCAATAGGAGGGCCAACCTGCAAAGTTAAAAGTCAACTCTACCCAGTTGTTCTAGAATCTTCTCCTGAGGAAACAATGAGCTTTTCATACAGATTTGTCCCTGACCTACTCACAGCCATACACGCAAAAAAGTTATCACAAGTGAGTATGTTCTCAGTCAGAAGGGTGGTATAAGCTGAGTGTCCCTATTCAAATATTTTAAATTCACTAATGTTCTAATCGGAAACTTTTGAAAATCGGTGATACCATCATTAGAAAACCTCCCCCCTGCAGGATGTGGTAGCACACTTGGGAGGCAGAGGCAGGCAGATCTTTGTGAGTTCAAAGCCAGCCATGTCTACAGAGTGAGTTCCAGGACAGCTGGGGCTACAGGGAGACCCTGTCACGAAAAGACCAAAAAAAAAAAAAAAAAAAAAAGAAAAGAAAACCTCCCCCCTGATGTCATGGGAGAGCTGCAGTCAGGATGTAGGCTCACTCTAATGTTTGTGTAAGATTACCTTTGGTTCTATGCATGAGGTGTATATGAAACAAAACTGAATTTCATGTTAGGCTTGAGATATCTCAGTATGTACATGTAACTATTAAAAATGTTAAGGAAATCTAAACCCCAAAATACTTTATTCTCAAGCATTCTGGATAAGAGACACTTACCCTGAATTTAAACTTGTAGCACTGAAGTTGGTGTAAACCATTCTTTGTAAAAGTATTTTATTATTTTGTGTGTATCAGTATCTTGCCTGCATGTATGTAAGTGCACCTGTGTCATGCCATGCCCATGGAGGTCAGAAGAGGGAGTTGGACTTCCTAGAACTGGAGTTATGGATGGTGTCAGCTGCCATGTGGATGCTGGGAACTGAACCCGGGTCCTCTGCAAGAGCAGCCTGTGCTCTTAACCATAGAGCCATCTCTCCAGCCCTGATGTAAACTATTTTTGATTTTGATATTATTCATTATTGTTTTAGTCCAAATCTTTTCCAAATTCCTCATCATCCAGAATTGTTTTTGTTTAATTTTTCTGAAGAATTATTTGCAGAAAAATAAGAATTATAGATCAATGTGTACACTCAGTGTTTCTCTTCCCCTCTAACTCAGGCTCAAAATTTAGAATGTTATTTCTTAGTGTTTCTGCTAACGGGGNTTTTTTTTTTTTTTTGGTCTTTTCGTGACAGGGTCTCCCTGTAGCCCCAGCTGTCCTGGAACTCACTCTGTAGACCATGCTGGCTTTGAACTCACAAAGATCTGCCTGCCTCTGCCTCCCAAGTGTGCTACCACATCCTGCAGGGGGGAGGTTTTCTAATGATGGTATCACCGATTTTCAAAAGTTTCCGATTTAGAACATTATGAATTTAAAATATTTGAATTAGGGACACTCAGCTTATACCACCCTTCTGACTGAGAACATACTCACTTTTGTGATAACTTTTTTGCGTGTATGGCTGTGAGTAGGTCAGGGACAAATCTGTATGAAAAGCTCATTGTTTCCTCAGGAGAAGATTCTAGAACAACTGGGTAGAGTTGACTTTTAACTTTGCAGGTTGGCCCTCCTATTGACTCCTGTCATTTGGGGACTGCCCCCAGCTGCTCCAAAGCTTTACTGATACTGCACACAAGTTCCCACACAGCTGTTGTCATCCTGTGCTTCCAGACAGCTTCATGTGGCCCAAAGCCAAAAGTTTATATTGTTTCACAAATTGTTTACATATTGACTCTAACAACTGCATTTGAGAGATTCTGACTTAGAAAGAGGAATTTTCAAAAAGACTCTGGTTTCTGGTGTGATGGAATTCAACCATAATTTGTTTTGTTTTTTTGTTTTTTTTAATTTTTTTATTAATTTTATTTATTTCTGTATGTGTATGAATGTACTATCTGCATGCAAGTTTGTGCACACATGTCATGCAATGCCACAGAGGTCAGAAGAGGGTCTCGGATTCCCCTGGAACTGGAGTTCTCCTGGAATTGGAGTTAAAGACGGTTCTCAGCACCCATGTGGGTGCTGGGGATCGAACCCGGGTCCTCTGTAAGAGCAGTCGGCACTCTTAACCGCTAGACCGTCTCTCCAGCCCTCAACCATAATTTGAACATTCAGGAGCCTGAGGCAAGAGGATCATACGTTCTAGGCCACCCTGGGCTACATAGAAGGTTCAAGGTCACCCTGGGTTATGTACTCAAATCCTATCTCAGAAAACCAAGGTCTAGAAATGTAGTGGAGTGACAGAATGCTTGCCTAAAATGTGCAAAGCCTGGGTTAGATCCCTAGTAGAACAAAAAGGTATTGTGTTATCTATTAATATTTTATATTTTGTTTTTGTTTTTGTTTTGGTCTTTTCAAGACAGAGTCTCCCTGTAGCCTCAGATGTCCTGGAACTCACTCTGTAGACCAGGCTGGCCTTGAACTCACAAAGATCCGCCTGCCTCTGCCTCCCAAGTGCTAGGATTAAAGGCGTGTGCCACCACACCCAGCTTATTATTTTTTGTTTTTGTTTTGGTCTTTTCAAGACAGAGTCTCCCTGTAGCCTCAGATGTCCTGGAACTCACTCTGTAGACCAGGCTGGCCTTGAACTCACAAAGATCCGCCTGCCTCTGCCTCCCAAGTGCTAGGATTAAAGGCATGTGCCACCACACCCAGCTTATTATTTTTATTTTATGTATGAGTGTTTTGCCTGCTTGTACCTAAGTGCACTTGTATCATGCAATGCTCTTGGAGGTCAGAAGAGAGTATCAGATCCCCTGGAACTGGAATCATAGACAGTTGTTAGCTGCCATGTGGGTGCTGGGAATCAAACTCAATTCCTCTGCAAAAGTGCCCAGTGTTCTTAACCAACAAGCCATCACTACAGCACCTTCCCCTACTTTTTTTGAGAGAGAGTCTTGCTGTGTATAGCTCAGCTGGCCTTGAACTTGTGCTCTTCCTACTTCAGCCTCCTGAGTGCTGAGACAATAGATATGCACCTTCATGCCCAACTAGGCAACCACACTGCCACCAAGCTAAATCCCCGGCTTACCTTTCTCTTTCTTCCTCAGTAAGACTCAGCTTTCAATGCATCTCTGAAAGTTCTTAGTTGTTTCTTTTATTAGTGGGACTTAAGCTTTTTTCCTTGGCCATACACTATGTCTCTGCATTAACTCATCCATTACATTTGCCTTAATTTAGAAGGTACCAATGTGCAAGAAGGCCTTCAGACATTGTACACTCATTTGTAATATAGCAACTCACAGAAAAAAATAAAGGCCAAAGTATTTTCTAACCTAGGGCACCCATTACAAGTTTTAAAGAATCATAGAGACAGTGAATGTCATTCCTCATACATACCCTTGACACTTTGTGGATCCCATTTATAGCTACTCCTCATTAATACCACCAACACTTCAAAGATGTAAATCTCAGACACAGAAGTTAATGGCTTGAACCCACAGGGTAGGCATTCAGTGTGAGTGAACTTGCCCAAAGTGCCTCAACTCATGTGTGATAAATCTAAGACTACCTCCACAGACATGCCCTCATCACCACAACATGTTATGCACCTAACTCCTGGGGAATCCCAGTTTGTCTTCTCAGAGTATATCTTACCACTTTTAATGTTGAAATGTCCATCATAAACTCCTACAAAAAGCATACGGTAATAAGTGGTTGAACAAAGTTTATAAAGCTGGTTTCAGTGTGATCCCCTAGAGGACAGGATTGTCATTAAGGACAGTCCCAAAGAAATATTGCTCTGGATGTGACCACTAGAAGGTCACATTGGCACGTTGGTCCTAAAGCCAACTATATAAGCATGGGTGGCTCTTGGTGGGGCACCACAAACCCAAACCTCTTTAAAACTTAGGTACCCAAAGACTGTCAAAATCTCCAAGGGTGGGGCACTGGAAGCTATAAAAAAGCTACGCCAATGGTCTGATACAGTCAGTGTTGAGAACAACCATGGTGTCTTGAAGATGTTGTCCATTCTCGGTTTTGACACATGATTTGACATACAAATGTTCACTTCAGAATAATTTGGGATATGTCTGCTCCTCCCTGACATACTTATGCTCTTGATAGTCCCCCTAGCCAGAAGATGCATGGGTTCTCTAGCCACAAGTGACACTCCTGTAGGGTCTGACCTGATGGTTGAACAGGCCCAGGAACCAGCACAATGTCTATGACTCATGTGATATTCAGAGTAAGTTTTTTAAATGAATGACATTTTCATTTGGTAAATTAGATACAGATAACTATATTGACCTTCTATAAAATTGGACAAAGACCATGTTCTAACCAGCAAGATAATCTCTACATTTCTTTCCTACTCTTCTTTTGCCCTAGTAGAAGTATAATGTCTACAGTTTAGCCAAAAGTATATGTAGGCTGATGTTTCACAACTCCACTCAGTATCCTTTGAAAGTTACTAAGACGGATTACCCAACTGAATCAGTTCTTCTTGCTGTTGTAGTAAATTACTACAACTTAAGTAGCTTTAAACAACACAAACACTCTCTTACAGCTCAGGAATTCAGAGTGTCAGGAGGTTTACATTCCTTCTGGAGCCTATGGGGGACAATTTATCTCCTTGACTTTTTCAGCTTCTGAACCTACTGCCTCCCTGGACTTATTGACCCCTCCTCACACCATTCCGACCTCTTGCTTTTGTCATCCCTTATCTACTACTAACTCTGCTCCCCCTACCTCCCTTCTATAAAGTTCATGATGGGGCTTACCCAGCTACATGATGGAAGGTAATCTTTCCAGTTAAAAATTCTTAGTCTTATCTTTGTTATGAGGACAAAATAAACATGAATTTTAAGTTTTGCGACATGGTCATCTTTGAGACGCTGCTGTTCACCCTACTACAATCAATTTTTTTTTCAATTTATCTAAAATAAATATTGACATACTGATTCTCTAAAATGTAAAGAGCGGGCTGGAGAGATGGCCTAGCGGTTGGGAGCTCCGACGCTCTTGCAGAGGACCCGGGTTCGATCCCCAGCACCCACATGGCGGCCGAGAGCCGTCTGAAACTCCAATTCCAGGAGAACTCCAGTTCCAGGGGAATCCGACGCCCTCTTCTGACCTCCGCGGCATTGCACGACACGGGTGCACAAACTTGCATGCAGACACTACATTCATACACATACAGAAATAAATTTAAAAAAATATAAAAAAATAAAAAATAAAAAATAAAATGTAAAGGGCATATTTAGGTATTGCCTGAGTTCATAACAATAAGACCAAAACCTCAATATTAAGAAATTTGTTTTCTAATAGTTAATAAGATAAATTCATAAGAATTCCACTTCAAAGATTCTTACAGAAAAGCAAAAGGGAGAGAACAATATGGTTCTCAGAGCCAAACACAGGAAATTAAGTAGGACACTAAATTCAGAGAGTGCCAAAAGTTAAGGTTGTCATGGCAACATGAACTCAGCAACACAGCAAAACCTGCTCATCAAAAGTATACACTTAACACAAGCTTTGGGAAATTCTGGTCTGCTGAAATAACAGCTTTCATTAACGATCCAAAACTCTTCACAAACTATGGGAGAACAAAAGATACTCTGACTGACCAAATTCAATTTTATTAACATATGGATGGCATTGATTGTGTGAAATGGAGGAAATGCTGAGCTAAATTCTGAGGGGATGAGAAGATAGATAAAATGCTATTTCTGATCCCAAAGGCCTTTTCAAACAAGCTAAAAGAATCTGAGCAAACGAATGATGCAAGGACAAATCTACTGCACAGAAAGACACTAATCGAGGTCTAGAGGGTGGAAAGGGTTAGACTTTTAGGGGAAACGAAAGGTTTTCTGGATTGAACAGCATTTGGGATGGCTTTGAGGCTGGGTGGAATATTTGCAGGAATGCAGAATGGTGGGAACCCTTAATAAAAGTTCAGAGTTTGATGAGAACAAGGTGTGGAGGGCAACAACATTAGTTTGGCCAAAAATGGGGGGTTATAGGAGAGTCCGGTTTTTTGAAACAATGCTTTCCTCCCACTGACCTTATAAAGCCATAGGTGGCAGAATGGTCTGTCCTACCTTACTTCTCTATTGTAGTAACTCCTCCAAATCTCTTACTGCCCAAGCTCCCTTGTGGCCACTCACCTTGTCACATGTTTCTCCTCCTGAAAGGCAAGGCAGAAGTTATTACAAAAGTTTTCAGATAAGGCGACTGAAAAGTAGTGGTAAATTTCCAAAGCGGCACAAAAAAACAGAAGTGAGCTAAATGGAAGAAGGGAGCTAAATGTCTTTGCAACTCAAAAGCCTAAGCTTTTCTTTGATTACTGAACTTACCACTGCATGTTTCAACTGCTTTTGTGAATGTCTCCCTCCATGATTAAACTCTATATGGTGGACAAAGTTCCTGTCTTGCCCAGTTCTGTGTTCCTAGAATGTGAATACATCCTAGACACAAAGCAGGACCTGGCGAGCTCTGCTGAATGAACCAGCTTCAGAAGACAAAAAGGTCTTTCCTCTGTGACAGAAAAGCCTTTTCCTACAGATGGTGATGTTGATGGTATGACCTGCTTAGTAACTGGGTTTTATTCATCACCTGCTCATTTATAATAATGGGAATAGATATGAACTTCAGGGATGTACCTTCCTTCATTTAAACACACGTTTTCTGCCTCTCCTTTTTTCAGTTCAGCCCAAAACTTGTTCCCAGCATTGCTGATAAAATAATCATTAATTTCAGCAGGATCCTTGAAGGACAAAGGTAACATTCTAGAATCCTTGATAAGCAGGTTTTTAATCCCCAGCGTCCAGAAATCCTGCATAAAATTTCTACATAACCCATGATAATGCAGGTGCCATAGGCATCCCAAACTCCTGTTATCTGTTTACCAAGATTATAGCTTCTCTGTCTCTTTTCATCATCAAAAGACATCAGTAACCCTTTGTTCTACTCACTAGGTAAAGATCATTTGCTCTAAAGCTATTATTTACCTAACCTCAGTGAAACTCCCAATCCCCTTTTCTCTTTTTGCCTCTAACTTTATGCACTCTGCCTGGTTCCTTTCCTCCGAGCTCGGTAATATTAAATGTTTCTCAAGAAACAAGTTACCTACTATTACCATTTGATGCTCCCTGTTTTTAGTTCCCAAGTACTGGAAAGATTACGAGCATCTCTTAAAACTACCAATCAAAAGCTCGTCGTCACACTGAGTTCATCTTCTATGACAGGCAGAACACTAAATTGTCTGCCAGATTTTGATATTTGCTCTAATGTTTTTTTTCATAACTATATCACTTTCTTGAGAATCTGTATTTTATTCCTTTAGATTCGTCTTTTTTACTTATGACAAAGGTTATTTTCTCCACATTCTGCTTTAAATAGGCTATTCCACTCTTTAACCATAATAGAATCCTGTAAGACTTTGGATCATGTCATAAGTCCTCACTGTGAGCTACAGAATAGCCAGTTCCCCTGTCTCATCAGATCTTCCTCCTCGGTGTTCCTACTATATTTGCCTTTCAAGTTTCTTCTTCTGCTTCTCTAGTCTCTTAAATCTCTTTAGGAAATCTCTTAGAATTGGGTACAGTGGTCTATGTGCACAGGCCCAGCCACTGTGGAGGCTGAGGCAGGAGTATCACTTCAGACTGAGTTAAATAAACACTGGCCTGGGCAGCATAGCAAGGCCTCAACTCTAGAATAGAAACTCCCTTGTTACTTGGAGCTGTACTAAGATGTTGTTCTGTCAGGAAGTACCACCAGCCTAGCTTTCAAGATATGTCCAGAATCTCCACAACTATGCTTTGAGCACCACTATGCTAATCTTTCTAGGACTGCAACCATTTCTGCTGCTGATGTCTCTGTCTGCCCAGCATCTCCTGCTTCACACAGCAGCTCTCAAGATCCTTTGAAAAAAATCAAGTCACTCTACTGCATTGTTGGAAACAGGAAGTGGCTTCCTGCCACACTCAAGTTGACAGAAAAGTCTGATGTGGCTTGCAAGGTCCTTTAGGGCCACCCCTTCTCCCTCACTGAACAGTCAGTGCTTCTGCTTCATCTCCTGGTTCAAACGTCTTCTAGTCATCCTATGCAAGTATCCTATTTACACTCTCACTGAAAAATTCAGGCCTTCCTGAGCCTGATTTGCATTCCTCCTTGGCGCTATGCATCATCTGTGTGTTCACATGTGCTTCCTGCCCTTCTCTACCTGCTGAAAAATGAGTGCTCTGAAAGAAGGAAACTGTGGGTTTTGCTCAGTCCCAAGAACAGTATATCCCGCACAGTGCTTGGTGCTCATTCACTGCAAGCTCTCTATTCTGCCTTTGTCGCTCCTAAAACTTCAAGACCCAGACTGTCTAAAGCACAGCAGCTGCTGCAGGACGGTACAGGTGGCTCACCTATCTGTACGTGCCAGTCACTAGCAGCAGAACCTTGCCACTCGTAAAACCACAATGCATTCGGAACCTAAAGGTGTTTGAGACACCAGATACAATTAAACCACAGTCTATGATACTAAATGCTGTTAAAGCTGAAAGAAAAAAACAAGATTATTTTGTGTACAGATGATGAGACCATGGATGCCTTGAATAACGAGCTGTTCCTGGTGGTCTCCCATTTGCAAATCCGAGCATCTCATAGAGGGAGATCTTTTTCTGTTGTTGGTGCACCCCCAGAAAAAAACAAAGAAAGGCCACCTAACTTACAGAACCACTGGGCTACAACGTTTACTAAGAAAAGAAGCAACGAGCTTGAAAATGAGTTCTGAAAGTTCTGAGTTTGAAATGCTACACTTTGCTGTCTTGGATTTGAATTTCCTTCCGCCGTTTATTTAAAATGTTTTTCTCTGTCCTAGAGAAAGAATAGAGTCTGAGCCCTCTGGCTGAAGAGCTGGTCAGGAAAGATGCTTCGCCAGTGCTCGGCCTCCACGTGGGGTGGCAAGGATAAGCTAGGGATGGGCCACCGTGAGCCAAGTGCCAGAAGGCGGTCCCTCAGAACCGCGGGAGTAAACAGATGCAGCTTTCGCTGTGCCCTGAAGGCAAACAGACCGGGCTCTGCTGGACCCGGGCGGGGATGCTTTCCAGAGGGCCGCTTCCCCTCCACAAAGCCCTGCCCCTGGCTTCCCAGACTTCAAACCTTCAACTCCTTGATCTCTGGTACCGTGGAGGAATCGGAGAGAAGCGAGGTCCCTGGGGAGCCCACATTTCCATCCTGCCGGGCTGTGCAGATAAAAGCCAACACCTGAACCTGCTCGCCCCAGCCAAGTTCCCGCCGCCAGCCCTTTAGGGCTGTGCAGGTGTAAAGGTGAAGGAGGGAGTTCGCAAATTATCCCTGCAAGGGAGAACAGGGGAACAGCAAGCACTCCGCCGCGGAGCGTCCAGGTCCAAGCACCAACACACCTAACACTGTAAAGAAAAAGAGGAGAGTTTTATTAACTTGGTTCTCTGTTCGGTATGGGAATCTAGCTGTGCCCCCTCTGGCTACAACGTAATCATTTACTACCGATTTCACTGGTGGTTCCAAGCTTGAAAAAAGTTTAGATTTTAGGTACTCAACTAAACAGACAAAACTGTTTCCTGCAGCGTTATTACGGCAAAAAATAAATGGAAAACAACAGCCCTCAGCAGCATTCCTTTAGAATGGTGTCACCACCATGCAGTCAGAAGACCCCTCATTTGCAAAATCAGGCATAAAAAAATGCCCATGGCAAAATGGAATTAAAACGGAAGTTACAGAGCACTGTCGGTGTGATTCACTTTGTTTAAAAAGATGTATATTTACCTTTTTAAAAGAGAAATGCCTGGAAGAATATCTACGGACTACCCTGGGGACTTTGGGGAGACTTTATTTCCTATTTCCTATGTGAAATAGGAGTATAATGTAAAACGAAAGTTTGCAACAAGCATCTGAAATGTATACCAAAAAGCATATTTAAGGGGTGTGTGTGTGTGTCTGTGTGTGTGTGTGTGTGTGTAATTAACTTCTCAAAGCTTGAGGCACAATGAACTCCAAAGTAATAAGTGATAGAGTAACAATTAATTTGGTATTAATTATATCTATAGAACAGATTTATAGTGTGCCTTTTGTCACTTCATATCAAAATTGCCTCTAAATTTAGAAAATCGGAGGTCATTTACAGAAAAACAATTTCTTTATTTCTGAGAAAAAACAAAATCCTTCAACTGCCTATTGTTAAGTCTGTTCAATTGCCTGCGCTAGTGGAAAAATGAAAACCGATTCAATGGTATCAAATGCAATGCAGATTCAGGTGAAAACTGCAGGTTGTGAACTATCCTCTTCCCCAGAGCATTTCTCCCCACGACCCTCAACCCACTCCCTCAATTCCCAACCTCTCTACTTCAAAATCGCTTATTTTTCCTTGCGTGTTGTTCTTTGGTGATGGTGACTGCTGGCTGTAAATCACCTCAGGAAGGAAGAAAGGAAGGAAGGGAGGGAGAGAAAGAGAGAGAAAGAGAGGGAGGGGATGAGAGAAGAAGAGAGGGAGGGGATGGGTCGGGGAGGAAGTATTCTAAGGTGTATTCTTCCTGGAAGCCTCTAAAATTACTTGTAAAAATGCACACTAAGACAGAAGTGTCTAGACCAGCACGTGTGTGCACACTGCTCACTCACCTCTACCCGACCGCAAAACAACCTGCAAGGAAAACAACTTTATGATTAATAAAGAAATTAAAACCCTCATTTTGCCTCTAATAAAAGACCTGAAAAATCACTTGAAAATTCTAACTGGCCGCTCTCTGTTTAGAAAGGCCCAAATTACAAGGGTTACTCTATTTTTCAAGTATACATGTAACAATCTCTGTAGATGATAAGTTTAAATGAACATTTCTCTGCTGCCATCTTGTGGGTTGTCTAGGAAATGCAGCCACAGCTCTGTGGAAAGCAAACAGCAAATCCTTTCCAATAAACGTCTTTAGATTACTTTAGACATAGCAAAAGCATGACTTAATGTATACGATGCATATGGCATACTGTTTACAATACATAAAACATCTTCCCCGAGAACAAGGTTTAATGCCCATCCATCAGGATGCCTCAGGAGGTAACAGCACCCACAAGCACGGTGACCTGAATTTGATCCCTGGAACCCACATGGTAGAAGGAGAAAACTGGCTTCTCCTAGAAGAGGTGCTCTGATCTCTTTGAAAGCCCATGAGCTCAGGAACACACAGGTGCACACACACACACACACACACACACACACACACATATGTATGTATGCACACAAACTCACACACATAAATAAAAATAAAGAACAAGGTTTAAGCTTTTAAATGTTAATGTTGAAAGAGAAAAAAAATGCTTTCTTCTCTTGCAATGCAATAATTATCAAAGAAGCCATTATAATTATGTCAGTGGTCACTGTGCTGGTTAGTTTTTGTGTGCCTGACACAAACTAGAGTCACCTAGTAAGAAGGGACCTCGGTCTGGAATTTCCTCCAAAGGACAGGTCCATGGCCATATCTGTGAAGTATTTCTTAATTGGTAACTGATTCAGGAGGGCCCAGCCCACTGTGGGAAATGCTATCCCTGGACGGGTGATTCTGAGCTGCATAAGAAAAGTAACTCAGCTAGCCAGGGGAACAAGGCAATAAGCAGCATTGCTGCGTGATCTCTGCTTCAGTTCCTGCCTCCAGGCTCCTGCCTGGAGTTCCTGCCCGGCCTCTCTAGATGATGGACTGTGAGTTATAAGTCAAATAAACCCTTTACTCCCCAAGTTGGTTTTGGTCAACAGAGAAACAAATTGGAACAGTCACAAAGTCCAGTGTTAATCCCAGCATTCAGGAGGCAGAGGCAGGCCGATCTCTGTGAGTTCAGGACCAGCCTGGTCTACAGGGAGACTCTGTCTCAAAAAGACCAAAAAAAATTTTTAAGTTAAAATAAAGTCCAGCATTTGAACAAACGTATACTACTGGCACTTTGGGATTCTCCCCTCCACAGATGGCAGCAAAAAAAGGCTTGCAAGAACTTCACCTGAACTCTCACTGGGAAATGCCACCTGCATGTTGGAAGGCATATTTAAATGTGGATGACACACTTACAGCCAAGTGTTGTGCTCATTCACCATGCATGTTCCACCCTGGGTCTTCATTCATTTCCCAGAGTATCCAAGTGTTAGGGTAAGCCATGATCATCCCAGAAAGGGAGAAAGGAGAAAAGTAAAAATTCCTAATCAGCCACAATAGAGAACTAAACAATAAGCCAGAAAAACAATCTGCACTTCTATTTATCACCTTATTCTCTCCCCCAGTAAATCTGGGAAGTATAGAGTTTTCCCACTTAAATTTAAAAAAGATGTACTGGCAGAATCTCCATGAGAAGCTTCAAGTTTCTTCTTTAAAAATCCCACAAGAGAGCTAAGGCTCATGTCTCCACACATTGAGATAGCACTAAGTGTCAATAACTTTTGCTGATCAGGCATAACATTATAGTTTATTTATTCTCCAGAACAATGGAAGAGCAGCACACAACTCTGTGCTCTCAAATGGATACTTACCTTGTCTCTAGTTGTAATTTTGACAGTTCAATGCAGAAATGAAGGTCATTTCTTCCAAATTACATCCTGTCACTAAGATGCTTTTCCTCTCTATTAGGCTGCATAGAGTAGAATAGAGATTATTAGCTAAACCAGAAAAAAAAAGCCTGGGTTGCCATGTAAGGGAGGACAGGGAGAAGATAGCAAGTTAAATTAAAATTTCAGATAAACAATTGAATACACTTACATAAAAACATACTGGAAAAAAATGAATATATATTCATATATATATACCGAATCCAGCCTCCACATGGTGCAGGGGTCCAGATATTTCTAGCCTACCTGACAGTCCCTGAGGCTGGCCTCCATGTGGTAGCGAAGTTCCCAAATTTCACAGTGGCCATCCCCCTACTTTGCAACCATCTGAAGCACCTCCTGCTGCTGCAGGGCTAGATTCTTCTGCCCTTAAGCATGGGTTCAGACATTTCCAGCCAGCCTAAGCATGCCTGAGTCTGTCCTCCACATTGTGCAGGGGACCCAACATTTCTAGCCTGACCGAGAGTGCCTGAAAACAGCCTCTTGATGCTGGTGGGCTTCTCAACTCACACCATGCCCACCCTGCAAGCTTGGGACAATCTGAAGCACCTCCCACTGCTAACTAACCCCTGCCCTTATCACAGGTCCAGACATTACCAGCCAGCATGAAAGTGCCTGAATCCAACCTCCTCGTGGTGGTGAGCCTCCCAAATTGCCCCAAGCCTATCCTAACTTGAGACTATCTGAAGACCCTCCAGAGCTAGACCTCTCTACCATTTAGCAGGGGGTAGAGACCTTTGCAGACTGAGAGCACCCAGAACACAAAATCAACAGGACCAAAAAAAGAAATTCCCCACATCATATCAAGGAAAAAACACTAAATGCTCAGAACAAAGAGAGAATATTGAAAGATGCAAAAGAAAAAACAAGTCACATATAAAGGAAAATCCATCAGAATTACAGCAGACATTTTAATGCAAATTATGAAAGCCAGAAGAGCCTGGACCAAAGTATTCCTGGTTCTAAATAACCACATAGGCCAACCCAGAATACTTTTCCAAGCAAAAATATCTATTACAGTTGAAGGGAAAAGAAAAATATTCCACAATATAAATAGTCTCAAAGAATTTATGTTCAAAAAACAGCCCTTCGGAGATTGTGAGAACCATTATAAAGAGCTGAAGAAAGGAATGACAATACCAAGAAGCAACAGAAAGAAACTAAAAGAAGGTATAACTGCAGAAACATGAAGTTAGACCAAGAAGGCAAACAGAAATTAAAATGATAGGAACGAACACACATCTTTCTTTTTTTTTTTTTTTTTTTTTTT
>VZQC01004717.1:609251-660083 GCA_009823505.1 Rhizomys pruinosus
CCATTTGCTTGAAAAATTTTTTCCATCCTTCACCTTAAGACAGTGCCTGTCCTTGAAGGTGAGATGAGTTTCTGACAGAGAACAACAAGATAGGTTATGTTTCTTAACCCATTCAACTAGCCTGTGTCTTTTGAGTGGGGGAGTTCAGTCTATTAATATTTAAAGTTATTATTGAAAGATGTGGCCAGGCGTGGTGGCACATGCCTTTAATCCTGGCACTGGGGATACAGAGGCAGGCAGATCTTTGTGAGTTCAAGGCCAGCCTGGTCTACAGAGTGAGTCCAGGATAGCTGGGGCTACAGGGAGACCCTGTCTCAAAAATACCGAGCTTTATGGAAGATTACTAGTCCAAACCTGTTTCCCTAGTGTCTCATAATCTCTAAAAGAAGGAAGCACAGTTTGCACATGATAACTTCTTCACTGAGTAGGTGATTTCTTATGACTGATGAATCTGGTCATGTGAGAAAAACTGAGGAATCAGCACTTGGTCCCAGTCTGCCCTGAGGCCAAGAGAAGGTGGGGGGATGCAGGCGCTGCTCTCTCCAGTGGGAAGATGGCAGGAGCTCTACTTCTGCAGGTGCTGCTCCCTGACTTTCACCTCTGTATTTAATTTACTTCTTTATTTTTCTGGAGCTGAGGGTTGAAACCAGGTATCCTGGTTGACTTCAGGGGTCAATTTGCCACAGCCTAGGGACATCTGAGGGAGTCTCAATTGAGAAATTTCCCAGATCAAAATGGCCTCTGGGCCTGCATCAGCCTCCCAACAGCCTCTCAGCTAAGACTACAGTTACATGCCACTACGGTTGACCCATTTTATAAATGAATTAAATCCTAGAAAAATATGAATTATCTTAAAACTTTCCTGGTTCTGGAATAAAGAACCAAAAATAAATAATCACAAAATTATATTTTTCTCACTGTGGTAGGTTAGCTTCGTCTGTTTCTTATTTCTAGGTAGCTAATTTGGGTAATCGAAAGTTAGCTGGACAGGCAATGATAACTAATCTTTATAAGACATGGGTTATCCAGAAGATATGCTTATGTTGTTATGGCCATGTCTTCTGTCCTAGGCTGACACAGATAACCTTGACCATTATACTAATGCCTATGCTGTGTTCTACAAAGATGTCAGAGCTTATCAACAGCTGTTGGAAGAACATGATGTCATTAACTGGGACCAAGTTTTTCAAATACAAGGTGAGGTCAAGTTTAAGACATACATTATAAATTCAGTTTTCCCTTTTTAATCATGTACATAGGGGACATACAGAAAGGTGTTTCATACGGGCTAGAGAGATGGTGCAGTGGTTAAGAACTCTTGCTTCTCTTCCAGAGGAGAAGTCAGTTCCTACCACCCATTTTTGATGCCTCATAACCTGCCTGTAACTCCAACTCCAGGGGACCCAACACTTTTTTCTAGTCTCTCTAGGTACCTACATACAGGTGCCCACATACATATGTAGACATACACAGATATTTTTCTGTAATGTTTTAAAACATAAAAATATATACATATATAGACACACACATAATACATGAATATCATTTCTTTAATGTTTTAAAACATATATACATAGGAGCTTATACTAGTTACTTTTCTATGGCTGTGATAAAACGCCATGACCAAGACAACTTATAGAAGGAAGAGTTCATTTGGCTTTTGGTTCCAGAGGTTTAGAATCTATGGCAGGGAGGCATGGCAGCAGGAGTGGTCAGTGCAGAAAGCAGAGCAGTCACATCTTCAGGTAGGCATGGAAGCAGAGAGAGTAACTGGAGATGGACACATAGAGACACATACATATACTTGGGTTTTTCCTTTTTACTACTTCTGTTTTAGAGTGTTATATTACCTTTGATTGGGGGGCTAAAGAGATGGCTCAGTGGTAACAGTACTGGCTGCTCTTGCAGAGGACCAGGTTCCATTCCCAGCACCTACATGGCAGCTAACAACCACCCATAACTCCAGTTCCAGGGGAATCCAGTGCCTTCTCTGGCCTCTGAGTGTAATGTACAACATGAGTCCACTTACATACATGTAGACAGTACATTCATACACATAAAAAATATAATTAAAAAATAGATTACCTTTGGTAGTGCTTATTTTTCATTTTCTTCATTTCTTTTCTTTCTATTTTTTTTTTTTTGAGACACAGACTTCCTGTAGTTTGGGTGACTTGAGACTTACCATGTAGACTAGGCTGGCCTCAAACTCACAGAGATCCACCTGGCTCTGCCTCCTGAATGCTGGGATTAAAGGCATGCGCCACTATGCCTGGCTTTTCTTTTTCACTCATAGCAAATCTTTTGAGTGCTGAGTATGGGAGCACACGGCTATTAATCCAGTGCCTGGGTGGGTGTGGGGGGGGGTCAGAACCAGAAGGATTCCAAGTTTAAGGTCATCCTAAGCTATCTGGGCTATTTATGCATCCTCTTAATTAAGTCTATTTTGATTTTATGAGATTCTAACTATAGCGGCTATAATTTTGATAGCATTAACTTCAAAACTTGTTCATTATTTCTAAGGCTTAGCTCCCTGGGGGAGAAGTCAAGGCTCAGCCATCACAGTGTTCAATATGCTTTCCCATTCAGACATAGTCTTGAGGCCATGCAAGAAGTAGCTCACAAATGCAGAAGTAGTAGTAGAGGCATAACATGCTTGCAATAATGAGATAGGGAGAAGAAAAGCCAAGGTTAGAGGGTTCTGTCCATCAGGAGTCAGACTGGCAAGATGGAGAGAAAAGCAGTGCTATCAGTTCTTAAGAACAGAGACTATAACTTTTCTGTATATACTGGAACACAGTTCCAAAACCACTGCTTTATCTAGAACAAACACTGAAAAACAGATACATGTAGTATAGCTCTCAGAAATGAGTGGGATCTGGGGCAAGTTTGGGATAAACATCACCAACCTTGAAGTTACACTTGGAATACCATAATGGATATTTTAGAAATGGAGGAAGAAAAAGTTCCCTTGTGTTGTAATTTCATTTCTGTTGCTGGTGTAAAATATCCTGACAAAAAGCAGCTTAAAGGAGAAAGGAATCTATTCAGCTTATAATGACAGGGTCAGATCCCAGCATTGCAGGGAGTCAAGGCACGAGCTTCAAGAAGCTAGTCATGTTGCCTTCACAGCCAAACCCAGAGAGAAATGAATGCTTCCTCGCTCCCTGCTTGCCGGCTTGTGGTCAGCTCGGTTTCTCCACTCACGGAACTCAGGATCTCTGGCCTAGGGGCTAGTCATGTCACCTTCACAGCCAAACCCAGAGAGAAATGAATGCTTCTTCGCTCGCCTGTTTGCCGGCTTGTGGTCAGCTCGGTTTCTCCACTTACGGAACTCAGGATCTCTGGCCTAGGGACTGGTGCTATCCATAGTGCATTGCTTCTTCCCGCCTCACTAAACGTAAGACAATTAACCGTAATCAACAAGAGATACCTAGCTTTTAGTGCTGTAAAACATTGTTCCTTCAAGAAATTTAAAATAAGCTGGGTATGATGACTACACCTTTAATCCCAGCACTCCGGAGACAGAGGCAGGTGGATCCCTGTGAATTCAAGGCAGCCTGGTCTACTAGGGAGTTCCAGGCCAGCTGGGGTTACAGAGAGGCTCTGTCTCAAAAAGACAAAAAAATTTTTTTTAAATAATCTGAGGAATCAAAAATAAATAATCTTGTCAGAATTTCCAAATGGTATTGAGATATTTCTAACAGAAATTTCCTTAAAAGATCATGACCAGTGATCAGTACATGATAGGTATTTGAAGGTCCTCTAGAGATATCTGTAGTAGTACTTCTATAACTCACTATATAGTTGTTAAAATATGGCATGGTAGCAAACTGGTAGCATTGACACTCAGTATGAACATGTTGCCAAAAAAGTCATTTCACTTATTCAAACAATATGTCTGTCTTTATCCAGGTCTGCAAAGTGAGTTGTACACTGTTTCCAAAGCTGTTGCCAATGCAAAGCAGTTAGATTTGGATATAAAGCTGGCTTCCTTCAAGGCTGTCCATTTTTCTCCTGTTTCATCTCTGCCAGACCCCACTTTCCAGTATGTAAACCAAGTTCTATGTTTAGAGCAAGATTTACTGTTATGCAAGTGCAGAAAACAATGCATTAAGACTTTTTGAACCTGAACTGTTGAGCTGAATTTGTGTGCCTCTATGTTGCTCTGTCTGTGTGTGTGTGTGTGTGTGTGTGTGTGTGTGTGTGTGTGTGTAGTCTTTCTTTCCCCTGGTCCACATTGCTTATAATTTCTCTAGAACTCAAATAAACATCTTTTCTATAGTTATTAACAAATTCATAATACACATAGAAAAATCATTTCTTTGTTCCCTCTTTCACAAAAATTCTTAATAATGTCTATACTGAGTCTAAAGTGGTGTTTTAAGGATACCAGTATATATAACCATTTTGAGCTTAAGTGTAAGAGAATAAATGCTTTAAATATGTTCATCTCTCTTTATGCCTTTCCATTGCCCTGTAGAATTGTTAGTATTTCGTTTTTAACAGAGTTAAAGTGAAACACGTAAGTTTTGAAGCCAGGAAATAACACCAAGAGGTATTATTTGTTAGTGTGGCTGGAGATTTGGCTCAGCGGTTGAGAGCACTGACTGCTCTTGCAAAGGACAAGAGTTTGATTCCCAGAACCCGCATGATAGCTAACAACCATCTGTAACTAGTTCCAGGAGATCTGACAGCCTCTTCTGACCTTCATGAGTATTGCACACCACAGGTGCACTTACACACATGCAGGCAATGCACTCATACACAGAAAATAAAAATAACAACAAATAAAATATTTTTTAAAAAAGAAAATTCTTGGTTAGCGTGCATCACCATTGATCCTTCTTTTCTTTAGTTGAAGGCCCTGTTCTGTCACTCACTAAATGTCTTCCCTTCAGCTTATCCTCCCTGAGCCTTAATTTCTTCTTCTCAAGAGTTAGGGTTTAGGTGCTGGAGATGCCTCACTTAGTAACAGGCCTGCCATGTAAGNTTTTTTTTTTTTGGTCTTTCTGAAACAGGGTCTCCCTTTAGTCCCAGCTGGCCTGGAGCTCACTTTGTAGACCAAGCTGGACTTGAACTCACAGAGATCCACCTACCTCTGCCTCCCAAGTTCTGGGATTAAAGGTGTGTGCCACCAAGCCCAGCAAAAAAGCATGTGCCACCAAGCCCATGCACAAGGATTGCAAGAATTAATATTGTCAAAATGACAATAGCAATATATAGATTCAGCCAAAAGCAATATATAGATTCAGTGCAATTTCAATCAAAAGGTTCATGACATTCTTCACAGAATTAGGAAAAAATCCTAAAATTCATATAGAAGTACAAATGGCCCTGATAGGCAAAGAAACCCTGATCACAAAGAACAATGCACTGGGGGATTATTATACCAGATTTCAAACTACATTACAGACCTATAGTCATAAAAACATCATGGTACTGTCACAGAAATAGACCTACAGATCAATGGAACATAACTGAAGACCCAAATTCGAGTAAATGCAAATTCAGCCACTTGATATTTGACAAAGGGCCAAGAACTCTCACTGGAGGCATGATAACATCTTCAGCAAATGGTGCTGGCAAAACTGGATCTCCACCTGTAGAAGAATGAAACTAGACCCTTATATTTCACCTTGTATAAAAGTCAACCCCAAATGGATCAAAGACCTCAATGTGAAACCAGAAACTCTGAAACTGCTAGAAGAAAAAATTGGCAGCAACCTACAAGATATAGGATGTATATGTATATAAGATGTAGGAAAGAACTTTCTAAATCAGACATTACTTATTCAGGAATTAAGGTCAATAATCAATAAGTAGAACCTCATTAAACTAAAAAGTTTCTGTACAGCAAAAGAAACAACCAGGAAAGTGAAGAGAAAACCCACAGAGTGGGAGAAAATCTTAACCAATGACACATCTGACAGAGGTTTAACACATAGAATACACAAAGCACTCAAAAAACATTAAATACAGAAAACAAGGGACTCAATTAAAAGATGGGCTGAGAAGCTGAACGGAGTTCTCAAAAGAAGAAATAAAAATGTCTAAGAAACATCTTAAAAAGTGTTCAGCATTGTTAGTAATTTAAAAAGCACAAATTAAAATCATGTTAATATTTCATTTTTACCTCAGTCAGATTGGCTAAGATCAAGAGAACAACTGATACCACATGTTGGAGAGGATGTGGGGAAGGGGGAATGCTCATTCACTGCTAGTGGGATCGTAAGCTTGTGCAACCCCTATGGAAAGCAATGTGGAGGACTCTTAAAAAACTGAGAATGAACCTACCATTTGACCCAGCTACACTGTTCTTTGTTCCCCAAAGGACTCATCCCATTGCAGAGATACCTGTACATTCATGTTTATTGCTGCTTTTTTCATGATAGCTAAGAGATGGTAACAACCTAAGTTTCCCTCAACTAATGAGTGGATAATGAAAATGTGGTACATTTACACAATAGAGTTCTACTCATCAGTAAAGAAAGAGAACATCAGGATTTTTGCAAGTAAATGGATGGAATTAGAAAATGTTATGACTCAGGAAAACAAATGACATATGTTGTACCTGATTTGTGGATCCTAGCACCAAATCCTTATATGGGAATATGTATCTTAATGTAACTGCAGAAACCAGGAAAATGGAAAAGTACCAGAGAGGTAAAGAGAAAGAAACAACCTGGGAGAGAAGACTAGTAGGAGACAGGTGTTACTAAGGGAAAAATGGATAAAAAAACCCAGCATGGAACTAGGGAAATGGACAGCAGAACCCAATCTTAGCTAAAGAAATATTGGCAGCTTGATTACTATTGGGTGAGGAAAAGCTGGTCTTTTTGAGACAATATCTCCCCAGCTGTCCTGGAACTCTCTTTGTAGACCAGGCTGGCCTTGAACTCACAGAGATCTACCTGACTCTGCCTGAAAGTGCTAGGATTAAAGGCCTGTGCCACCACACCCAGCCCAGAGCTGGTATTCTTAAAGCCAGACCAAGCTTTTAACAGAGGGACCTTTTTGGAGATTTTCGATGTGGGTGGTGGGGCTGGGAATCAAACCCAGGACCTTGCATATGCTAAGCACACAGTCTACCACTGAGCTACACCCCAGCCCTTACACTCATTCTTGGTAAACAGCAAAACCTATATGCATTGCCTGTAGGAAAACAAGATATCAAAACTGAGCATAACTTGAGAGAACTCATCCAAGCATCCTTGTTTTATAAAATAGAAACAACAATCCCAAAGCCAGTAGGCAACGCCAAAGCGGACTCCTAGCCCAGACTCTAGAGATTTTCCTGGACGTTGTTTCCTTAGATGAGGTCTGACCACAAAAATGGACTGGTCAATATCCTAGTATCCAAGTGATGAATAAATTCATGTTCCCCACAGACTAATGCTATTAATGCAAGGATAATTTTTAATTAACTTATTTATGTGGATGAGTGCTTTGTCTGCATGAATGTAAGTGTATTCATGTTGTTCGATACCTATGGAGGCCTCAAGAGGGTGTAATTTCTGTGGAAATGGAATAACAGACAATTGTTAGCTGCCACATGACTGCCGGAAATTATACCCCCTCCCCCATCCTCTGTAAGAGCAGCTACTGCCCTTAGGAACTCAGCCATCTCTCCAGTCCTGAGATTTTTTTTTTTTTGGGGGGGGGGTAGGGGAGACAGAATCTTACAATGTAGCCCTGGCTGTCTTGAATCTCACTGTGTAAATGAAGCCGGCCTCAAACTCATAAAGATCCACCTGCTTCTGCCTGCCAAGTGCTGGGATTAAAGATATGCATACCACCTCCAGCCCAGCAAGGAGACTACTGAAGAAGAGTTACAAGACTGCTGCCTATGTTGTAACACTGAGCTCAAAGTGCACAGGAGCTTAGTGGAAATGATTAACTTCAAGGGTAATGCTTGCAGCTTGTCAGCAAATAGAACTTACTCATTTCATTCTTTGACCTCAAATAGTTGTTTCAAAGGCTACTTAGTCTCTGGAGTTAGTAACAAATTAATTGGGAAAGGTTACAGTGTGTTGACAAATGGTTCACAGAAGAGAAAAGCAGGAAGACTAGCATAAACCCTGCTGTTACTCATTCATGTCAAAGCCCTCTACTGGTCACTAATTGTTAAATGAATTTTGGCTTGGGATTAGCACAGAATTTCCAGCAATTTGTAAAATGGACTTAAATATACTTCTGATATTTTGTACTACGTATTTGTGTGAAGTGGGTGTCTTAGCACTGATGATTATAAGATCAAAATACCAATTAATACTGAAAACATTGGAGGGACTCTACTTCATGCCAAGAATTAATTCTTTATGTGAAAACACACATATCAGTCTCGTTAGAATACTAATTTGAGGACTTGAGAGATGGCTCAGTGGTTAAGAGCACTGGCTGCTCTTGCAAAGAACTCCAATTCAGCTCCCAGCATCCACCTGGTAGCTAATAACCACTCTAGTTGCAGGGTAACTGATGCTTCTGAACTCCGTGGGCACTGAGTGCACAGGTGTAACTACATGTATGCAAAACACTTGTACACCTAAAATAAAAATAAATGAAAGATTTAAAAACAATAAGAAAGCAAAGGCTGTAAAAGGAAGAAAAGCAGAGGTGAAGTGCAGCCTCTAGGCAGGAATGGGGAAATGACTCCGGAGCAGCAGATGCTCAGATAGCTGCATTTTCTTCTAGTTCCTCCTGGGAAGGTCTTTCCCTCAGATGTTTGTGATGTCATTTCAGGAGTCTTGACTCTCTGTTCCCAGTAATTGCCCATGTAGGAATAGGCTGGTGCCCTCTTCTACAGGAAATCTGGGCAGGTCACTTCCTGTGAAATGTGGAGCACTGGTAGTCAATGGCTTTCTCAGTCTGCCCAGGAGCATGCTGGGTGTGCTCAGGTGTGCTTTCTGTTACTGCTTCTCTCTGTGTCATCCTGCCCCCATCTACAGCAGAGGATATAAGGGAACTATGGGAGACCATTTGTATGGTTTATACTGACCAGACAGGCCCCAGCTTAATACTTTCCATCTCAGCAAAATATCCAACAAAATAGGCACTAAAACAGTTACATAGGAGGAATAAGTTATGACACTCTACAAACGGTGACTGTGGTTCACTATCTAGTTTATAAGTAACTAAAAGAGAGGGAAACAAGCCAGTAAGTACTGTGGCTCCATGGCCTGTGCTTCAGCTCCTGCCTCCAGGGTCCTGCTCTGAGTTCCTACGTTGGGCTCCCTAGGTGATGAACTGTAATCCAGATTGAGAAGAGCCTTCTGAATTTGAGTCAATCCTGTTAGAACAGAGCACAGGTGCATGTGTTTCTGGGTTTGGGAGCAGTGATGCACATAAATCATGGAAATCCCTTTCAAAAGGAAGTGGTATTGGATTCATGGCCAGACTTCAAAGCTGTCATCACCCAGCGACAGAGAGAGGTCTGCAAAGTGAGTTGTACACTGTTTCCAAAGCTGTTACCAATACAAAGCAGTTGGATTTGGATATAAAGCTGGCTTCCTTCAAGGCTGTCCATTTTTCTCCTGTTTCATCTCTGCCAGATCCCACTTTCCAAACAGGGTCTCCCCTACAATTCACCTACCTGAGTGTTTCAGATGCTGACCTCCTCAACTGGACATGGTCATGCGGCGGCAATGAACAGTGTCTGCGGTACATCGCCAACCTCATCACCTGCTTCCCCAGCGTGTGCGTCCATGATGACAAGGGAAACCCTATGTCCTGGGGCATCACGGACCAGTTTGCCACCATGTGCCATGGCTACACCCTGCCTGAGCACCGCAGGAAAGGTTATAGCCGACTGGTGGCCATCACACTGGCCAGGAATTTGCAAAGCAGAGGATTCCCCTCTCAGGGAAATGTCCTGGACGACAACATGGCCTCTATAAACCTCCTGAAGAGTGTCCATGCGCAGTTCTTGCCCTGCCGTTTCCACAGGCTAATTCTCACCCCTGCATCTTTCTCTGGGCAAACTTGCTTTTAGTTCAAAGAAACTCCAAGAATTGTGGTACTTTCTGTGAACACGCCCACTCTCCCAGTAAGGTAAGAATTAAACCTGGACTAAACAGAAGCTAGTGTTGTCGAAAGAGTTTTTTGTATTGTTTTTGCGGAAGGGGTGATAAGAAACAAAACAAAAACATGCAAAATCATCTTGAGAAACCTCTGTCAGCTTTCTACCATTAAGAGCTTTAGGGGGGTCTGGGTAGCTGTGGCTCAGAACAGAGGATGTGTGTGCTCTATTAGGACTCACTGTAGGGAAGAAGTCTCTAAAGCCAGTCGTTCTTGGTGTGGTGCTAGAAATGACTGCGTGAGAATGAGTGATTTAATCCCGGGACTTGTGGCCCCTGCTCCGTGTTCTCCTGGCATCCCAGTTCCTCCTACGGTATGATCCCTTGCTCTTGGCTGGATGTCTGACCAACCTGGGATCCAAGCTCTTGCTGGAGGATTTGGCATTTCCCCCTTTGATGACTGGCTCATTGCTTCTATGACATTAAGCTGTAGTTCTTCCTTGGGAATGTTCAAAAGTGGTGGTTCTCAGAGGTTTGCATTTTCCGAAGGGCAGGTGGCAGCACAGATGGGCCCCTCCCCTACAGCTCCTGAGTCAGTGAGCATCTGGTAGGGCCTGCGAACTTTCATTTCTGAGTTCTATCTTCTCAGTTGCATTGGGTAGATGAAGATATGAACATTTTAGGTGGCTGACCCAATTGTCAGCATAGGCCTAGAACTTACCCATAATCTTTTCCAGCCACCTGATTAGAATCTGGCTTTTTGTAAAAACTGAAATTCACAGATAGATGTATATGAAGATATAAAAATTTCATGTAAACACAGAATATGCATAGAATCGTTGTATTATAATAAAGTTAACTTTTTATGACAGAACTTGAGATCCAAGGAAAATAAATGCTTCAAGATTATATTCTGTATGAACGGTGCTAGAAGGAAAGCTAAAACTTAATGCTTAATTAAATTAATACTCTTCTATAAACAAAAGAATAAGTAACTAAAAGAGCTGCTGGCACATACTTATAATTATGGCACATTCTTGTAATCCCATCACTTGGAAAGCTAAGGCAGGGGGATGAGGAGTTCAAGGACAGCCATAGCAACATATTAAAACACTGTTACACACATGCACACAAACACACACACACATACATACAGACATTGAAGACTTCAAACGTATCTAATACAAAGAAATGATAAGTGTTTAAGGAGATTAAAATACCAATTACCTAAAGTTGATAGGACTTTTGACTTGATCGTTATACATGCCACACATGTACTTGTGTCCTGCAAATGTGTACAATTATGTATCAGTCAAAAATGGTCTTAAGCATGGAAAACTTCTTGATGTTGGGCAGAAGTTTCAGTCTTCTCTGAGTGACTACATTCCCCATAATCCCCTCTCCTGAAGTCCTAGGTTACATGTGGCAGAGGTTTTACCTCTTATTCTGGGGACAAGGAGGAAAAGGGCTCTGTTATTTGAAGATTCTGGTCTTGGGAGGACTGATTCTTTGGAACAGACTTCCCACAGCCCCTGAGGCCCAGCTGTGATCCTCGTTTAACATGTGGCCCCTGGGTATCCTAGCCTTGATTTTGGACCTCTCCTATTACCAGGCACCAAGATGCTTTCCATTATTTTTCTATTACTCTTCTATAGCCCTAATTGAACTTCTAGAGATAAAAATCACCATCTGGGAAGTTAAAAGGAAAAAAAAAGAAGAAATAGAAAGTACCGTAATAACCAAACTGATATAATCCTCAAACTGAAATATATAATTATTTCCTAGAATATAAATTTAAAATTCTATATGTCTACTATGATTTTTGAATATTGTTTACTGAAAATCTGTACTAGGAAGCTTCAACAATAATGTGAAATTTGTCACTGTTCCTATAATGTAAGTTTGCCATTCACCCCCTTTCCAACTTCTCCAAACTACAAAGTCTTTCAATGTAATATTGTTACTTCTTAAAGAAGACAATGCTGATAAAATATTTTTAAATTAAAAAGGCTTTTAAAAATAAAATACTTTAAATCCCCAATATGTGTCTCTTTTGCCCCTGTATATTTGAAATGTCCTAATTTTCCTAAATTCTATTAATAAAACATATATTTAAAGTTTATTCCCGAGACTCCTCCCCCTGTAGCAGTCTGTATCCTGGCACAACCAACCCTTGTGTTTCAACTATATTGAATCAATTAACAAGATAGGACTAAATATGTGATCAGACAGGCCTTTTATTCTTATGGAGAACCATGGCTGTAGCCACAGTGGGCGGTTTTCAGATTCCATGTCTATGACTACAGAAACTCCTTTAGGAATGGGCCCAGTAGAGTCAGCAAGGTTCATTTAAACCCATGGTGGGATCCAGGGAAGAGGCCTTCACTCATCACCAAAGATCTTCATTTTGTATAGGCTGAGGCTGCTGCTGTCCCTGCTGATGGAGTTAAGGGGTACAGCAAAGGAAGATAGAAACCAGATTCTGGTATAAGCTCAAACTAAAGTACACCTAAAGCAATCACTACTACTGAAGTTTTTTTTACTTTTATGAGCAATAAGGACATTGTTTATTCTGTTTAAATTCAACCTTTTATCACTTGTAATCAAGTGAACTTGATATAATTTATACACCTAGGAATATCTAGGACAACAGATGAGCTAGCTATTTTGCTTGGGGGCAGAATGTAGGAAGTTTTTGAAAGTCAAAAGTTTGGTTTTCAAAATTAATATTTCAATAGAAGACCTAGAAGAGGAAATAACCCAGAAAATACACTATGAAGATGAAGTCATGGGGAAAAAGGGGTCGGTGGAGCTGGACAGGAAGTAATGGGATGGCTAATGCTAGTCAGATGAGAGTTGTGATGGGTAATAAGAGACACCTACGGGGGAGAACATAGAAGAAATTTCTTAGATCTGAAAAGATACATTTCCAGGATGAAAGGCCACGGAAGATACAGTTCTTAAGTATGCCAATGTGCATACTTGCATAACTGCAGAACTCCTAGAAGAAGTGAAGACCTTGGAGTTCTTTCTGAGAATAAAAAATAAGAACTGTTCTTTTTTGAACTGCTAGGGGGCATCGCCATCCATTTTAAGTTATACAACCCAGCCGAGCTGGTACTGGCATAAAAATCGCAAATGGATCAATGAAATAGAACTAAGAACCTGTACATACGACCGCACTCCTACAGCCACCCGACTTTTGCACTAGAGAAAAGCACCTGTGGCCAGTGATTGGCCAGCGATGATTGTCAAACTGGTTAGCTACATGTAAAGGAATGAAGCAAAAGATTTATGTCTCAGCCTACACAAAATCCAACTCCAGATGAAGCAAGGACTTCAACATACGACCCGTGTGGGATAAATTATTTCTTCTTTCTTTTTTAAATTTTATTTATTTGTTTTATGTGTATGAATGTACTGTCTGCATGTAGACAATGTGCACCCGTGTCGTGCAATGCCGCGGAGGTCAGAAGAGGGCGTCTGATTCTCCTGGAACTGGAGTTCTCCTGGAATCAGAGTTACAGACGGTTCTCAGCGGCCATGTGGGTGCTGGGGATCAAACCCGGGGTCCTCTGTAAGAGCAGTTGGCGCTCTTAACCTCTAGGCCATCTCTCCAGCTCCAAATTATTTCTTCTTTGAAATAGGCTTATCACCCAGAGAAGCTGGGTACTTATGGGAGGAGCTAATATCAAAGCCCAGCTGTGCAGCAAGTTTCCTTGTGGTCGTGATGCTGGTGTTCCCATGGAAGGTGAGCCAGGCTCTGGAATTCTGGGACTTTGGGGGCGGAGACATCTAAAAGGCCAAGACATTAGGCTGAGCCCTTTCTTACCGATTTACCAGCAAGGGCGGAGGACACAGGGTTTCATGCTGGAACTCTGGGCCGCCATGTTGAGCCGGTTATTCACTTTCCAGCCATTACTTTGTAGGCAATCTCAATAAATTCTGATCTAATCTGAGATTGGAGAATTTTTTTCCCTTGCTTTGCCTGGCAACCGGGAACCAGGAAACAGCAGAGAGGGGCTAGACTATGGGACACTGTGTGCATATCTGGTCACCATGGGTGCCAGCCTAGGAGGAAAATTCCTCTGCTACAACCTGATATCCTGAAACTAATGCAGAAGAGGGGACTACAGTGGAACTTACAAGCTCAGAAAAAGACTTTCTAACTAGAACCCTGACAGTACAGACATTAAGACCACCAATGGATAAAGGTGACTTCATGAAACTAAAAAGCTTCTGTACAGTAGAGGACACCATCATTCAAGTGAGGAGACAGCTTACAAAATGGGTAAAGATCTTTAATAGCTATACATCTGATAGAGGGTTTAGTGCATATAATATAGGAAAAATTAAAAATAACTAAACATCAAGAAAAAAATTTAACTGGGGCCAGGAACTAAACAGAGACATCTCAAAAGATGAAATGCAGATAGCTGAAAAATATTTCATTAATTCTTTGAGGATTTCATACAATATATTTTGATCATATTCAGAACCCCTCCTCCATCTCCTCTTAGATCCATCCCCACCTCGCTACTCTCCCTTACTTCATGTCCTCTGTTACTTTTTAAGTCTAATTTGTGTTCCTCAAATTCTCTTGAATGTGGATCTATCCCTTGGAGCTTTATAAACCTACTCTTAAAGAAAACCATCTCTCAGCATCTATCAACTTCCAGTAGTTCTTCGGCTAGGCTTGGGCTTCTTGTCCACCTCTCCCATCTGTGTTGACATACGCAGGTCTTGTGCATGTTCTCACAAGTACTGTGGGTTACTTTTTATGATCAACTTCCTTAGCAATCAAGGAATTGCAAACTGTAACCACTTTGAGATTTCATCTTCCCCAAGTCAGAATGGCTATGATTAAAAAAAAAAAAATCTGGGAAAAGGAAACAAGTATCCACTGCTGGTGGGAGTGGAAACTGGTGTAGTCACTGTGAGCAGCACTGTAGATGCTTCTCAAAAAGCTAGAAATAGATCTACAACATTATTAGGCAAATACAAAGGGCTCTATATCCTACTACAGAGATGCCTGTTCATCTATGTTCATTGCTATTCTATTCACAGTAGCCCGGAAATTGAAATGACCTAGATGTCCATCAATTAATGAATAGATAATGAAAAGGTAATATATTTATATAGTGGACTTGACAGACTTTTTTAAATTTTTATTTATTTTGTATGTGTATGAATGTACTGTCTGCATGTAGGTTTGTGCACTGTGTGGTGCAATGCCGCGGAGGTCAGAAGAGAGTGTTGGATTCCCCTGGAACTGGAGTTAAAGGTGGTTCTCAGCCGCCATGTGGGTGCTGGGGATCGAACTCAGGTCCTCTGCAAGAGCAGTTGGCGCTCTTAACCGCTAGGCCATCTCTCCAGCCCCTTGACGGACTTTAAAGAAACAAAAGAGGACATGAAGTTAGGTAGGTAGGGAGGTGCAAGTGGATCCGGGAGGAGATGGGAGGGGAGTGAATATGATCAAAATACATTGCATGAAACTCTCAAAGAACTAATAAAATACTATTTTTTATTATTTTATGTGTATGAGTGTACTGTCTGCATGTAAGTAGGTGCACCCATGTCATGAAATGCTGCAGAGGTCAGAAGAGGGTGTCAGGTTCTCCTGGAACTCGAGTTAAAGACAGTTCTTAGCCACCACGTGGGTGCTGGGAATCAAACCTGGGTCCTCTGCAAGAGCAGTTGGTGCTCTTAACCACTGAGCCATATCTTCAGCCCCAAAATATTATTTTTTTTTAAATAATTGTTCTGCTGGGCATGGTGACACACACCTTTCTTTAATCCCAGCACTTGGGAGGCAGAAGCAGGCGGATCTCTGTGAGTTCAAGACCAGCCTGGTCTACAAAGCAAGTTCCAGGCCATCTGTGCTACAGGGAGACCCTGTCTCAAAAACACCAAAAAAAAAAAAGAATTGTTCTATTCCATATCTCACTCAGAAAAACCATGAAATGCAACTAAAAATGAAAATTTTTAAACAAAGATGATATTCTTCAATTAAAGATAGCCTCCATTTTAGGGATATATGAAAAATAAGAAAAGCAAACTAATTTGTTGCAGAGAATCAATAAAAATTTAGTATACAATGGAAGGTTCCTTGTCAGATGTGTTAAAGGTAAGTGTGTGTTCTAGTTTGGTTTCTGTTGCTGTGATAAAACACGGGCCAAAAACAGCTTGGGGAGGAAAGAATTTATTTCATCTTAAAAGTTATAGTCCACCGGGCGTGGTGGCGCACGCCTTTAATCCTAGCACTTGGGAGGCAGAGGCAGGTGGATCTTTGTGAGTTCAAGGCCAGCCTGGTGTACAGAGTGAGTTCCAGGACAGCTGGGGCTACAGAGAGACCCTGTCTCAAAAAGACCAAAAAAAAAAAAAAAAAAGTTATAGTACAGGGGCTGTGGAGATGGCTCAATAGTTAAGAGTGCTGACTGCTCTTCCAGAGGACCCGGGCTCAATTCCCAACACCCACATGGCAGCCAAGAACTGTCTTGGGCCGGGCATGGTAATACACACCTTTAATCCCGGCACTTGGGAGGCAGAGGCAGGCAGATCTCTGTGAGTTCAAGGCCAGCCTGGTCTACATATTGAGCTCCAGGCCATCTGGGACTAAAGGGAGACCCTCTCTCAAAAAAATAAAAAAGTTATAATCCATCAAGGCAGGAGCTTGAAGCAGAAACCACAGAGGAATGCTGCTTGCTGGCTTGCTTCCCCTGGCTGGCTCAGCTACCTTCTCATAGAGCCCAAGCCCATCTGCCCAGGGACTTCACAGCCCTCAGAGCCTGGGCCCTCCTACAACAATTAGCAATCAAGAAAATTAATCCACAGACAAGCCCATAGGCTAATCTGATGGAAGAAATTCCTCAGGTGAGACCCCCTCTTTCTAGGTATGTCTAGATTTGTGTCAAGTTGACAAAAATAAACCAGAAGACTTTGGGTTGTATTTGAGTGGGCAGTATAAGAGAAAAACAGTACCTGCTCTTTCCCCCCAAAGCAGAGCCAATGCTGACATGGGAAGCAGACTCAGATGAACAAGGAGACCACTCGTTTAATCGGAGCTGTTTAATAGTCAAAGGGTGCCTAGAAAGTATGAATCTGGAGATGATTAAAGCAACTGGAAAAGTGGAACTGATAACTAACATTCCTTTCAGCTCTGAGACTTTTATAAATAAGATGCTTCACATTGATTTTATATGGATTTTAAAATGTGTGTAGAAAACCAGACACTTGGGAAATATTTCTGATACAATATTTGACCCCTCCCACATAGATGCTACACATTGTTAGACAAAATGGGGAAAAAAGTTAACTTAGCAAGTCTTTTGGGGCTCTGGGCTCAATCTGACCTTAAGACCACAATACAGCTACCTATCTAGCGAATGACTGCTTTCATCGGGTTTCTCTGGACACCATGAGTCTGTCACATTTCACTTGTTTCACAGGCATCATCCAAAAGCCACATTAAACATTAATTAGCAAACCGGAGTCATCACTGCAATGACAGGACATAGCATCTAGGATCTGGAATGTGATATCTGCCATAGCACTGACTGGCTGAGCCAGCAACATGAACATTGAGTGTCTGACGGTAAGATGATGATTAACCAAAGTTGAACTCTCCTGAGCCCAGTCGAAAGAGGAAGCCCTGCAAGATATAATTACAGTAAAGCATGGCCCACGCAATGTGACCCAACTGCAGAAACTAAGAGAGAGGCCAATATGTCCAGCAGAACAACAGCAGTGGACCACATATGAGGAAAGTATCTGGACAAAGACTCAGCTATGGACACTGAAAGGGTCTAAAAGCCCCATGTTATTTCTAAGTAAAGGGCACTTGTGGCAGACACAACCAGCAGTCTCTAGGGTCTCACTTGTGTTACTACTTCACTGTGCTTCTCTTTGATGGACACCTGGGCCAGGTCAATGATGGGGTGCCTCTTCACCTTAGCCACAGTGCTGAGCCACATGTGAGGGATGAAGGGCTGGACAGTAATTATTTCAATCTCTGTGGGTCATGTATGATCTCTGTTGCATGTGCTTATTTAATTTATAATCCCTTAACAATGTCTGGGGCTATATCTGGCCAATGAGTTATGAAAATCATTGCTTTAGACCTCAGTCTTCTGCTGGATGCTCAAGATCTCCAAGTTGCCGTGTCTTTTGATGTCAAGCAAATTCCATAGCTAGTGACATGGTAACCACAGAGTCTAGGTGACTATCATGTGCCACCTCCAAGCATCAAGTCTACATTTGCACAAACCTAAGTGTATCTCCCTAAATTTCACACCATGGCACTACCATCCCTCATCTCCTCCTCATCCTAACCACCCAAACTACCACCTAACTGCTTTCTTCTTTTTTTATTTTTTTTTTATTTTTTTATTGATGCTTTATGTATTTCATACATCATTTTCCAATTCAGTTCAGGCATATATCCCCTTCCCTTCCCCCCACCCCACCCCTACCCATCCCAGATCACGCATTCTGTCGTAACTTTTCTACATCTTTCTGTTTTTTGTTTTGTTTTGTTTTCATTTTTTAACAATAAGTGATAATTTGTGAGTACAAGCATCCTTCATGTAAAACCAATTTGCGAGCAGTTGTGCCCAAACCCACACAGCTCATGGGTCCCACCATCCAGCAGGGGGGGCTTGTATGTTCAATCAAGTTGATCAAATGAGTGTCCAGTCTATATTGTTGTAGTTTCACCATTCACCCCAATCGCAGCCCTTACATTCTACCATGCCCCCTCTTCCGCAGATTGTTCCCTAGGCTTAGAAAAGGGGCACAGGTGGATGAGAAGCAAAACAGTCTACTTTCTCTGGAGCTGTTGTCTTGGTCTCTAGTCAATTCTGGCTGTTTTCTTTCATGGGCTGCCAGCTTGTCCAGGCATAACCTTTCGATCCTACTAATGAAGCACATGCAATTAGATATATAGGTATTTAAACAGTATAATATATAGCCTTTCGATCCTACTAATGAAGCACACGCAATTAGATATATAGGTATTTAAACAGTACTAATTGTTATGGTAGGTTACTTTGGTATAGACACAGATGTTTGGATGGTATGTTAATTCATGAATTACATTTTCTTCTGTTAAGTATGGCAGGGTCTTCGTGTGGTTTATAACATCTCCTAACCATTAGAGGATGTAAGCTTGTGGCATCAGCCGTGGGTTATTCCTCCAAGGAGAGAGCTAATAGCCAATTAGATTTGGGATATACAGACATATGGCTGCCACTGCTGCACAGTATTTCCAGGCAGGTGAGGTGTAGCTGGTGCTGACGGAGGAGTCTTGCTTGACTCAAGGAGACCTATATTTGCTTTATTGGTTTAGTGGCCTTTGGTAACACTCTCTGGCATTCCAGAGACCATCTGTATACTTGCAAGTGTGGTCTCCATACATCTTTCCCATGTTTACATCAGGTCTTCAACAGCAGGGCCTTATCGCCTCTCTTCCTGCAGATATCCCAGTTTCGATAGGAGCCTTTACCTTTTGTGGGGGCTTGGATCCCCTGGCCAACATCTCCTTGGTACTAACTGCTTTCTTCTAGGAGGAAGGAGAGTGGCTGGCTCGTGGTTTGCCACAATGTTTGCTGTTTGCTCAGAAAGCACTGGGCCTTTGGCCCTGGCTGCTTCTCCACACACTGCCTGTGTTCATGTTATCTCAGCTCATGAGAATCATCCCCATGGGACTTGGGAGTAAGGGAACCAACACACATGAGCCGAGGTTCACAGTTTCATTGTGCAATGAGTAATCAAAGCCATGTGTCCCTAACCCAAGAGTCTGGCAGATATGAAGTGATTTCAGGCTAGCTAACCTGTTAAACTGCAAGCAAGGCAAAATAAGAAACTTCACACTTCTTCACCCTCATATATGTGGCAAAGCACCCAATGATTCCTAAGACTATGTCCAGGCACTCCAGGCTAATAGCATGGCTATGATTGGAGCATGGTATCTGGGGAAACATGAATCTGTTCCAGGCCATGGTCATGCATATTTGGCTCAAGAACACATTCTCTTATTCCCTTTGAGTAAGTTCCCAGAAGATGAATTTAATCACCAAGATCCAAAACCAGATGATTTCATAAATTAAAATGATGCACTGGGAGCTGGAAAGATGGTTCAGTGGGTAAAGTGCCTGCTATACCTGAGGTCAGTACCTGAGGTTTTTTTTCTTGACCTGAGTCAGTACCCAGTGTGGTGGGACGCATCTGTAACCTTGGCGCTGGGGGATAGGGATAGGATAGGGAGACAGATGAGTCCTGGAGTTTGCTGGCCAGCCAACCCAGCCAACTGGTGAGCTCCGGTTTAGTGATCGTCTGAAAAATAAGCTGAAGAGTGACTAAGGAAAGCACCCAGTGCTGACCTCTGGCCTCACCATGCATACACACACACACACACACACACACACACACACACACACACGCAACTTTTTAACAACAGCAAAGACTCCCTTCACCCTGGATGGAAAAGTATGTCAGACTGCTCTCCCGCAGGCTCAACCACATCTTAGTAGGTGCTAGGAATGGGCCTCCCATGCACAAAATGTGATGCTAATTGTGAACCGAACATCCCAGAAAAAAGACACATCCATGTTAAAGATTCTATATGGCTGATCAACTTCACAGGTGATGGAGTGTTGGAATGTTGCACCTCCAGAGTGCAATTATCTTGAGATATTCTTCATTCCTAGTAAGGTGAGAACTGTGTTGAGTAGATAAGAACACTGCAAACCCAGTTCTGCTGACTTTCTCCAGTGGCTGAGAGGTCACTCACCTAGTGGCAGAAAACTAGACCAAGTGACCCACGAGTGAACCAGCCTGAAGCTCCATCAGCTAAGGACATTAATCCCCAAGTTTCAGGAATTTCCAGTTGGACTTTTCCATGGCCACAGGAAATGGATGCATCTCCCTGAAGCTTTAGTGTGATCTGTGCTGGAGGAACTGCTCGGAATTTATCACTGAAAAACCCAAAACTGAGAAGTCTTAAAGTATTGTTAACTATTCAAGCATATCACCCTGCTGCCCCAGAGACAAAAATCCAGAATTCTTTCTTCCAGATAAGCCTATGATATCAAAATCAAGACCACAGCTTCTCCATACTTCCTTATTCAACAGCCAAAACTCTCCTCTGGAGCAACAAGGCTGATTTCTCTCTCCAAGTAATTCAGCCAAGGCACAGCAAAAGAAAGGAGAAGCAACTCAGAGAATCCAGCTGTCTATTACTCCAGTCATCAAAGTGAGTACGAGAAGAGACCTAAGGCCAGGAATGTTGAGAACTGCTAAGTTCCTTGACAATGAAGAGAAAGAGCCTCTAGTTACCTCTGCCAGTACCTAAGAGGTTCGAATAGCTTGACAGTAAGCACCCTCTTCTTTCTAAACACAACACAGTCCCCTCAAGCTGTGCAGACCCAGGCTAATCACCCATCTCTCTCTTTCTGAAGCCTCTAGTTACTAACAACTACTAGTTTCTACAGACATACACTGGCCCGATCCTATGGGATATATTTAATGTTCTCTCTAGGGTATCCATAGCCCTAGCTAAGCACACAGCCACCATGATGTTTGCACAGTGTCCATGACTGCTTTTGCAATGTTGTGGCAGAACTGAGTAACTTATAGTCCACAAAATCTATTGGGCTCCTTTATAGAAAATGTTTGCTGAGTCCTACCTAGCCAACCTGACAACACAGCATCTTTGACTGGACAGAGGATCATTACAAAGTGCAGCACTTTAGGGCTACTGTCACAACTGGAGCTTATTTTATTAATTTTATAATAGCCTTGACTTTTCAAGGCATTTATAGTTTTATGTAAACTTTAAAAGTATTTGCACAAAATATCACTTTATATTCCTGTCACTTTTAAATTCTTTAATAGAGCCGGGCATGTTGGCGCATGCCTTCAATCCTAGCACTTGGGAGGCAGAGGCAGGTGGATCTCTGTGAGTTCAAGCCCAGCCTGGTCTACAGTGTGAATTCCAGCCCAGCTGAGGCTACAGGGAGACCCTGTCTCAAAAAAAGACACAAAAATAAATTAATTAATTAAAAAAACATTTAAAAATAAATAAATAAAGTCCTTAATAGAAAGATCTTTTTTATATCTCCTTATACCTTGGAAGATGAACTGTTGCAATAAACATGATCTAGTAACAAAGGAAAATCAGAAGGCTGGAGCATTTCTTATAATGCAGCTACAATTCATAGAGTTATGCACACAGGAAAAAAAATTATAGACTCCAAATTATGCTTGGAAATCTAAGTCACCTTTAAAATGCAGTATACAACATTTACAGACTATGTTGGAGGCTGATTCTCAATATGTCCAACACAGCCAGTTTTTCTTTCTCTGTTCAAACAGATGGCCATTCTTTGGGTGGGCACCAGATGAAGGAGTTGGCTTGCGTTTGAGGCCATCTTGTGTAAAAATACTTATCTTTAAACACTAGAATCACACTCTGCACAGTGAGAAGCTCACATGACAAGGCACAAAAGAGATTGTGACCAACTGAGGGAATGGCAGATTAATGCTCCTTTTATTTAGCAATTACCTTTGGAAATAAACTGGGCAGGCAGTGAAGCGACATGACTTAAATTCTTAACTTCCCTTTTTCTCCTGCCTGGTACATAGATTCCAAAAGCTTGAATGAGCCTCTGATGGGCTCCTCCTGCTCTCCTGAAAATGGCAAAAATTAACAAAATAAAGGTCTTGAAATAGCTCAGATCCTACTCCTGGCACCAGTTCCTATTACAACTGTGTTCAGATTATAAGTAAAAGAAAATTTATATGCAAAAAGGTATTTTTAAAGAAATACCACCATCACCACTAGTGCTAATAGTTTAACATTGTGCCTCTATTTATAGCAGAGATTCTTAGCTCTACACAATCCAAGCTGAAGATGCTGACTAGAGGGCAGACACCAGCCACCAGGTCTGATCTCTAAAGGGTTTCGGGCCTCACTGTAATCAGCAGCATGGCAAAACAACGGAAAGAGCTGCCTTGAGCCACCTGACTCTGACAAAGGCAATTTAACAAGTTGTCACTTTAAGGCTGTATCTTTATTTCATATGAATAATAAATAGCTAGCCCTTCCAAACAATCACAAACATTGTTTTAAGCCACACTTAGTCTCCACAGTGTTTACATGAAATTGTATTTATAAGAAGATAATACAAGGCTATTATTTTTTAATTTTATTTATTTATTTTTATGTGTATGAGTGTACTGTCTGCATGTAGGTTGGTGTACCCATGTCATGCGATGCTGCGGAGGTCAGAAGAGGGCGTCAGATTCCCCTGGAACTGGACGTCCTTCTTCTTCTTTTTCTTCCCCCCCCCCCCTTTTATTTTTTTCTTCTCTCTCTCCACACCTCCTATCTTAGTTCCGCCTTATAATGCTTCCCTTGTTTTTGCGTTTTTTCTGTCTTGTTTGTGACGTACTACCCAATTTTACACCCCTTTTTACGCCTCAACTATCCGTCTGACCCCTTTCCCCCTTCCCCTCCCTTTTCCTCTTCTTGTTTTATATCTACACCTACAATGCCCCCTCTACCCCCCCAACTAAAGCTGAGCTACCTCAGAGAGATAGATATTAATCTTATTTTACATATGAGAAATTAAAGGGTATATGCCAGATATCCTAATTCTTAAATTTTCAAATAAATATAAGGTTTTACTTATTTTTTTAAAAAAGATTTTTACCAGGAATGGTAACACATGATTCTAATCCCAGCACTCAGGAGGCAGTGGTGGGCTAATCTCTGTGAATTTATGGCCAGCCTGGTCTACATAGCAAGTTCCAGGCTAGCCAGGGATACATACATAGTAAGGCCCTATCCAAAAAAGCTTACTTAAATAAGCCAGGCGTGGTGGCACATGCCTTTAATCCTAGCACTTGTGGCAAGGCAGGCAAATCTTTGGAGCTCAAGCCAGCCCTGGTCTACAGAGCGAGTTCCAGGACAGCTGAGGCTACAGGAGACCCTGTCTCAAAAAGACCACCAAAAAAAGAAAAAAAAAAAAAAAAAGAAAGACGAAAAGCAAACAAACAAAAGAAAAACAAAAAAATCTTAAATAAAATGTTTATTTTTAATCATGTGTTTGCATTTATTTCTGTGTGTATGGATATTTGCATGTGAGTACAAATGCATTCAGAAGCCAGAAAAGGGTATCAGATTCCCCTGGAGATAGACATACAGGCAGTTGTGAATAGCCTGACATCAGTGCTGGGAACTGGACTTGGGCCCTTAGCAAGAGTAGCAAGTGCCCTTAACCAACAAGCCATCTCTCCAGCCCTTTATTTCCTTAAAAACTAAATCAAGAATTAACTTTGGTGTGAACAGTATGGGAACATGAAAAATACATAAAATAGTTACTATGAAATTACTTTAATGAATTTTTAAAGTCCAAAACAGGAGAAAGTAAAACACTCTGTGACCAAAGTAGCAGTTCAAGAATTATAAACTTGGTTATTTTAGCAACCTGTGTTGCAGGACTATTGAAAAATAGGAATGTCGCCGGACATGGTGGCGCACGCTTTAAATCCTAGCACTTGGGCAGGCAGAGGCAGGTGGATCTTTGTGAGTTCAAGGCCAACCTGGTTACAGAGTGAGTTCCAGGACAGCTGGGGCTACTAGGGAGACCGCTGTCTGCGAATAACATCTCAAGAGATAAAAAAAAAAAAAAAAAAATAGGAATGTCATTCCTACATATTTCACAGAAGCAAGAAAGTGTTAAAAGAACTTTTTCCCAGTAAGACTGTTTCCCTTAAGTTTATTCTCTATCTAATGCCAAAAGGTTGGGCTACAAAGATGGCTCAATGGTTGTTCTTCCAGAGGACCCAGGTTCAATTCCCAGTACCCACATGGTAGCTAATAACTGTCTGTAACTCCAGTTTCAGGTCATCCAACACCCTCTTCTGGCCTCTGTGGGGCATTGCACATACCTGGTGCAGTTACATACATTCAGGCAAAACACTTATACACATAAAGTAAAAATAATGAAATATTTGAAAGCAAAAAGTTCAGATGAATGGTCTCAATTTTATTTTCTCTGTTTGCATACAAAAATAAGAATTACTATTTTTTTTTTCTAGGCATGGTAGCCACACACATACCACGGCACTGAGAAGGCTGGGGCAAGATCTCAAGTGTAAGGCCAATCTGAGCTATATGGTAAAACCTTGTCTCAAACAATAACAACAAAACCCATAAATAATAGCTTTAAGGAAGCTACTAAGATTCACTAGAAAAAAAAAAGATGCTTAAAAACATTTTAAATTAGTGTAAATAATTCCATATATTTATCCATAAACCAATTATTTGAGTCATAATTTAATAAATGTAATTGTTTCTTATACTCAATGCCTCAGTAGTTTTAGAATAACCATCTACCTTATATTTTAGATCATCTAACAATGACTAAAAAAACCTTACTATTACTGATTTAAGACTTCCTGATTTCCAAATAGCAATTTTCCTTTGAAATTTAATGAACAAAGCTTCCTTCTCAATTTTAACTCAGAGTCCAATTCTAATTTATGGAAGGTATAAAATATAAGAATTTACACTTTTTATTATCCAGTAAAATTACAGCATTATTTATTAGTTGGTGTTCACTGAACTCACAGTGTTCCTGTTCACAGTTTGGACAGGCTAATCTTTAGCATCTGGAACTACCTAGAGCAAGGAAAGACCTTTAGAGTCTCTGTCCAGCACACTAAGTACACATGGTTCCTTCCAGTTACTCCAATCATAGCAGCGGTGGGAACACCCATGACTGTGTACCTAGACAGTTCCAAACTCCTCCCTGCCATCATCTCCTTCATGTAGCCCTGTGATTTGCATTATAGTAGACCTGTACAAACTCAACAAAAGGTAGCCAGTTCCTTGGATTTTTTTCAATGACATTTCATTTATTTGGCATGTTTAGATGTAGAAGGGCACACATGTGCCATGGTGTTCGAGTGGAGGTCAGAGGATAATTTGATGGAGTCAGTTCTCTCTTTCCACCGTGTTCATCCCAAGGATTGAACTCAAGTTGTCAGGCTTCACAGGAAATGCTTCTACCCATTGAGCCATCTCCCTGACCCTTCGGATCATTGTTTAGGAGACTGGATATACTCAGTGTAACGTCCTCTTATAATAATCCACAATTATACCCTTAACTTAGTATTGAGCTGCATTTAATTTTTGAGCAATATCTCTATATGATACTAAGAATATTGAGCATTATTTATTTATATATCTATTAAAGAAAGGGTTTAAGTAAAAGCTCTAAAATCAAGAATTACATTTCTCTATCTCCCCTACCCTGTTCCTCAGCCCTAACCCCAGCTACCACACAGAAATTGGGTTTCATTTTACATGAAAGAGTAAAATATATGAAAATAATTTTCTATTTTATTTAATATTCTTTTTAATTTTTTTTTTTTTTTTTTTTTTTTTGGTCTTTTCGAGACAGGGTCCCTAGGAACTACATGTAGCCAGGCTGGCCTTGAACTCACAAAGATCCGCCTGCCTCGCCTCCCAAGTGCTAGGATTAAGGTGTGCGCCATCGCGCCCGGCTTTCTTTTTAAATTTTATTGAAGTTTTGTGCCATTTATACATTTCTCAGTTCAAATCAAATCTAGACCCATGCCCCCCCACCCCACCAGAGCTCATGCATTCTGCCAAACACGTTTTTCATCTTTTTCTCAGTCTCTCTCAAAATTCTCGATTCAGAAATTTACTGTTTCAAGCAGAAGTTCACCATTTCAGTCAGTTCTTTGACCAAGTCTTCCTGTTTTTGTTGCTGCTGTTGTTATTCCTTCCAATACGTATCACTCCAAAATATGCATATATGCATGCCACATATATCATAGGTTTAATATTCTATTTAATAATTCAATTTCTAATTTGTCTCATGAAAGGTTTTTCTGAAAAGTACTTCAGGCTTATTGATATGTTAATTTCACTAAGAATAACTACAATGATGGGGCCTTACACAGGTGTATGTAGAACTTCAAACCAAAAAGCTTTAAATGTGTAGGGCTGCTTAGCAGCATCTGTTAAAATGCATGTAAATCTGATATCTAAAAAGTAGGTAGAGAATCAATCTGTTTTCTTTTTCTTCAACAGTTCATCTGTCTTTTTTTTTTTTATTAATTTTATTTATTTCTGAATGTGTGAATGTCCTGTCTGCATGCAAGTTTGTGCACCCGTGTCGTGCAATGCCGCGGAGGTCAGAAGAGGGTGTCGGATTCCCCTGGAACTGGAGTTCTCCTGGAATCGGAGTTTCAGACGGTTCTCGGCTGCCATGTGGGTGCTGGGGATCGAACCCGGGTCCTCTGCAAGAGCGGTCGGCGCTCTTAACCGCTAAGCCATCTCTCCAGCCCCCAGTTCATCTGTCTTTTTAGAAAGATAAAATTTCTTAAGTAACTTTAAAATCTTCATTTGAAATTTAAAACATGCCAAGGCACAAAAATGTTTGTTTTTATATAAGCTCCTTTGAAAATAAAATACCCACTGCATTCATGTACTGAGTAGTTACAACTGATAATACACATTATAGATACCTGCATCTATGTGCACATAAAACCTGACTATATTATTTTAATAGTGAGACTGCCTATATAGAGTAAATGGCACAGTAAATGTTCAGCTATTGTGAATGGTTATTTCCATTTTATAGTCAGTTATATGTCTTCATTGTTTTGCAAATGTAGGCATCTGTAGTCAACAGCATTGCTCTACAATAAGCACTCATAATTATGTTGTACATGAACAAACAGCACTTATAAACATATCTTATGCATTTCTTAGGAACAAGTCGAGAGAAATAGCAGTCATAACCTGCTAAACCACTATGTAAAATAGTTGCTTTCTACTGATAACATTTTTGCTTCTACCACTTCAGATTAGTACTTTTCATTGGAGAATTTATAAGTATGCAGGAAACATCTGATACCCACTAGCCAGTATTTATAGTCCAACATATGTCTGTTTTCTATAACTTATGAGATACCAAATAATGATGCAAACCTATTACAACATGAGTGTGTGTGTGTGTGTGTGTGTGTGTGTGTGTGCGCGCGCGCGCATGTGGTGTATCTCTGTCTCTGTCTCTGGTGGGTTGTGCATGTGTGGAAGGGGAGTGGATGCAAACACATGTGGGTGTGGTGACCAGAGGTTGACAGAGGGCATCTTTCTCCATCACTCTCCACCTCATTTTTGAGACTGGATCTCTTACTGAATTTGGAACTCACTGACTGGCTAGGGCTGAAAAGTTCCGGGGACCCACTTGCCTCCACCTCCATCCCCACCTCTTCCCCTCACCTCTGTCCCCAACCCCCAGACCCGGGACTTACATGGGTGCTGGAGATCCAAACCCAGGTCCTCATACTCACATGCTGCATGGCAGGCACTTTACTCCTCAGGCCATCATTGCAACCACTGAGTGTGCTTCTTCATCCTAGAACCTTGTGCTTCTTTCAGTTTTTGAGTGTGCGTGTGTGTGTGTGTGTGTGTGTGTGTGTGTGTGTGTGTGGTACGCACTATTGGGCATGTATGGAGGCAGACTCAAATCATCAGACTCGCGCCTGGCATTTCACCAGCAGCCCATGTGCTTCTTGATTAGTTGCCAGTAATACATTTTTATTTCCATTTTGTTACGGATTCAATTGTGTAAGTTTAGGTATTTTCCCCAGCAAAATCTTAAAAAAAAAAAAACCTGAGCTATATTCTTGACAGGCTTTGTTCTAAGTTAATATTTGTGCAGCTTCTGAAACTAACTGTTGGGGAAAGGGAATCTACTGAACTGAGAAAAAGCTTGAGCTATCATATCTTAGACCTTTGAAGTATCAAAATTAAAATGTGGTAAAGTGGTTTAAAATACCCTAAAGCTGGTCCCCACCCCCCAGAGACTCTGGTTCAACTGCCTAGGGTAGGACACAGTCAATGCAACTTATTCAAAGCAGACAGATCATTCTAACGTGAGGACAGGGCTGAGGACCCACTGATAAGATCAAACAAGAGTCACATGAAAAAATCCCAGAAAGCAGACGACAATGTAGGAGTCTGAAGATCTTCCATGGAAATTACCTCATTCATGCCAATTTGGAAATCAGTAGTGTCAAACTAAATAAACAAAGAAAAATGCAAGGGAAATTCAATACTGAATTTAAAAACCCAAGATATCTCATAATGGGTCAAACCAGCAAACCATCTTTCTGATCTGGGAAGGGACCCAGCAGACTTCCTCCTTCCGCCCAACTCTGGGTTCTTCTTGCTTCAGAATCTCATTCTAGACTAAATAAACTTATCCTTTAAAAAAAAAATCTCTCCTGCTCTCTCCTGAATCTCTCTCGCCAATGTTTAAATCTTTCACTCTTGATCTGGCAAGATGATTCAGTGAACAACAGTGTTTGCTGCCAAGTCGAACAACCTAAGTTCAATCCTGCTCTAGTTTGATTTCTGTTGCTATGATAAAATGCTCTGACAAAAAAACAACTTAGGGAAGACAGGTTTGTTTCACTTATAACTCCAGGTTACAGTCTGTTATCGTGAGGAAGCTAAGGCAGGAACTTCAGAAGCACCTCAGCCACAGTCAAGAGCAGAAAGAGTAAACACACAAACCCCTCCTTGCTCGTTGCTTACGCTCAGCTACCTTTATTCACTCTTAACAGTTCAAGGCCCTGCCTGAGGAATGGTCCTGCCCACAGGGGGCTGTGTCATCCTACATCAACTAATAATCAGAATAATCCCCACCGACGTGCACATAGGCCTACTTGATGTAGATAATTCCTCATTAAAACTCTCTTCCCAGCTGATTCTAGATTGGGTGAAGTTGACAGTTAAAACTAACCAGCTGCAGCAGTGTCAGTCATATGCCCATATATCCCAAATCTAATTGGCTATTGGCTCTCTCCTTGGAGGAATAACCCATGGCTGATGCCACAAGCTTACATCCTCTAGTAGTTAGGAGATGTTATAAGCCACAGTAAGACCCTGTCATATTTTACAGGAAAAAATGTAATTCATAGATTAACATACCATCCAAATATCTGTGTCTATACCAAAGTAACCTACCATAACAATTAGTACTGTTTAAATACCTATATATCTAAATGCCTGTGCTTCATTAGTAGGACTGAAAGGTTATTCCTGAACAAACTGTCAGCCCGTGAAAGGAAACAGCCAGAATTGACCAGAGTCCAAAATGACAGCTCCAGAGAAAGTAGACTGTTTTGCTTCTCGTCCACCTGTGCCCCTTTTCTAAGCCTAGGGAACAATCTGCGGAAGAGGGGGCATGGTATAATGTAAGGGCTGTGATTGGGGTGAATGGTGAAACTACAGCAAATAGACTGGACACTTATTTGATCAACTTGATTGAACATACAAGCCCGCCAGCTGGATGGTGGGACCCCTGGGCTGTGTGGGTTTGGGCACAACTGCTTGCAAATTGGTTTTACATGAAGGATGCTTGTACTCATAAATTATTACTTATTGTTAAAAAATGAAAAATAAATAAAAATAAAAATAACTAATCATGAAAAAGAAAAAACTAACCAGCACAGATTCCCTGGACCTATACTGTAGAAGAGAACCATAAGTTGTACTAGCTCCACAGGCACACTGTGCCACATACAAACATATAATAAAAAAACAAGTAAGTAAATGTAATAAACCAAAAACGTATTTTAGTATCTTCTCCATCTTAAGCCACACATCCCTCCACCTGTATTATCACCCTTGCCCTGAGTCATATTTTATCTGTCTCAGTGTGCAAAACATACCATCAGTGCAACTACCAACCCAGAATCCCCTCACAATAAATCATCAAGTTCTCCTACAACATTCCCTTTGAAAAAAAGTCTCTCAAGCATGTACCTGTCTCCACTGCTACCTACCTGAGTCTAGGCAGCACTGTCCTTGTACTGCATGAGAAGAGCCTCATCATTTTGTAGCCCCAGATCCAGACCTGTCCTTTCTCTGAGCCACTGTCATAATGTTACAATGACCAGTCCTTCAGGAAGGTTACTAAACCATGCTTTAGGATGCGTGTTTGTGTGTGTGTGTGTGTGTGTGCGATTTTTTATTTTTATTTTACTTTATTTATTTGATCTTTTTTAGACAGGGTCTCCCTATAGCCCTAGCTGGTCTGGAACTGGCTATGTAGACCAGGCTGGCCTTGAACTAACAAAAGATCTGCCTGCCTCTGCCTCTCCCTCCCAAGAATGCTTTAGATTTTTTTCATGTGAAGCACATCTTTTCTCATAGGATTTGAAGGAAAACAAATAGACACAAAAGCACCAAACAACTGCAAATTATAATAAATGATAGGGTTTGGTTTATTAATGTTCACATATTTAATAATTTTACTACTGACAGTAGGGAAGGAAACACTCTAATTACTAAAGGACTAAATCAAAGGGCCTGTAAACTTATTTAATCTGGGCTCCATCAAGATTCCGGGCTCAGCCTCCACCCACCAACCTTGCTCTTAGCGCATGCCTTCATAATATTGGTCCCTTTATCTGGAACATTCTCCTGGCCCCACTTGGTCAACTAACTCCCGCTTACCTTCAAGTTCTGGCTTAGACTTCTGCTCTGACTCCCCAACCCAGGCATCAGGTTTTCCAGGCTTATTGTGCAACTTCATGGTGTACTGACTGCATTTGCAACTGTTCATTCTTTGATCTTCCTTCCCAGTAGCCCCCTATGAGCCCCCAGAAGATCTCTAGAATTTCAATTAGCACAATGACTAGGATAACATAGACCATCAAATATTTGGCAACTGACACGACTGGAAACTACTTTTACACATGGCTCCAGTGTGAATTGGTCAGGCTGGTATTTCTATTACTGTATTTCCTTGTTTCGCCAATCAGAAAGGCTATAACTTAGAGGAAGAAAAAGTACCTTCATTTTCACTTCTAATAAAACCACTCTAATTTTTATAGAGGTGATAGAATATTATTAGTTCTATTTCTCTATTAGGAATTTTTTTATTTTTGGTCTTTTCGAGACAGGCTCTCCCTGTAGCCCCAGCTGTCCTGGAACTCACTCTGTAGACCAGGCTGACCTTGAACTTACAAAGATCCACCTGCCTCTGTCCCCCAAGTGCTAGGATTAAAGGCGTGCGCCACCACGCCCGACATTCTATTAGGAAATTTTATATTGAAAGGAAAGGATGATTTGTTCCCCATCTTTGAATATAACTACTAATTCTTAGAATTTTTTATTAAATTCATTACCTTATACCTGCATACATTTGCTTCTTCTGATCAATTGAAGTGATGAGAAAAGATTGCCAAGATTATCTCTCCAAGAGTGTATTATGCTTACTACTTCCACAAAAGGTAAAACTAGGAAAGGACCCGGGTTCGATTCCCAGCACCCACATGGCAGCTAAGAACCATCTTAGGCCAGGCATGGTGGCACACACCTTTAGTCCCAGCACTGAGGAGGCAGAGGCAAGTGGATCTCTCTGAGTTCAAGGCCAGCCTTGTCTACATACCAAGTTCTAGGCCCAGGTAGGGCCCCTAGGAGACCCTGTCTCAAAACACACAAACAAACAAACAAACAAAAACTAGCAATCTCTACTTAAACTGTTGCATCTTCAGGATGAAGTCTTTACACATTGTTTCTGCTCCTTATGCCAGTTTTCTAATAGTTTTCATTAAACTATTCTTCAATCTCAAAGTACCAAGAAGCGCTCAGTTTTCTTCTGACTAGGAAAGACCTTATGGGCTGTCAAGTTTACTTAGGGGGGTGAACACATTTGCCACCAAGCCTGACTACCTGAGTTTGGTCCCCAGGACCCTTATAATGGAAGAAAAGAAACTTTCACAAGTTTTCATCTGACTGCACATGAGCTATGGCATGCATGAACCCTCATGCACACACCCACAAGTACACAAATAATAAACTAATAAAAATCTTATAAAAAACAGAACTTGTATTACTTAAAGGCTTGATACATTCATTGTATATAATAAAATCAAAACTAAAAGGCAAGAATACTGATGTAAAAAGTTTTATAAATCTTTATTTTTACACGTAAATTTTTCAAGAAGCAAGCTTTTTCTCTGAGCTAGTACGAGATAACAACTAGTTTTCCATTTGAAAGAACATGTCCCACAATGAACAGGACCCCAATGGCTCAGGAAATAGTGGGAAAAAATTGACAAATGAGATTGTAAGAAATTAAAAATCTTCTCTATAGCAAAGGAAACAATTACTAGAGTGAGGAGGGGCCTAGAAGATGGAAAAAAATCTTTGCCAGACAAAGCGAATCAATATCCAGTAGACATAAAATGATTTGAAAAGTTAAACAGCAAGAGTAAGTATCTAGTCAATAAGTGAATAAATGAGTTGAACAGTTTTAAAGGAAATATAAATTTTCAATAAGTATATGAAAAAATATTCAACTATTTAGTCACCAGGGAAATACAAATCAAAACTACATTGAGATTCCACCACATCCATCAATATAGTTATCAAGAAATAAGTAGCAAATTCCGATAAGAATGTAGGGGGGAAAAGTAACACATATCCTTGAGAATGTGAATTATTGCAAGCACTACTGAAATCAGTATGAAGTTCCTCAAAACCTAAAAGTAGAACTACTGTATGACCCAGCTATGCCACTCCTAGGGGGTATCTTCAGGAAACCAAGCGAGCACTCAATAAAGACACTTGCTTCTTTTCCTATTGCTGAGATTAAAATACTCTAACAAAAGCAACTTAAGGGGGAAAGGGTGTTATCCTGGCTCACTGTTCAAGAGTCCAATCTGTCATGTGGCAGGTCAAGGCAGACAGAGGGTGAAGCAGCTGGCCTCATTGCATCTATAATCAGGAATAGAGAGGGGTAAACACACGCTCCTTTTCATACTTGCATAGTCCCAAATCCCAGCTGGGGACAGTACTTCTTACACTGGGCATGTCTTCCCTTTTCTTTTTTTTTAAAATTATATTTTTTTTATGTGTATGAATGTACTGTCTGCACATAGGTTTGTGCACCAGTGTCATGCAAAGCCATGTGGGTGCTGGGGATCAAACGGGGTCCTCTGCAAGAGCAGTCAGTGCTCTTAACCACTAGGCCATCTCTCCAGCCCCATGTCTTCCCTTTTTAAGGAATCAAGATAATCTCCCACAGGCTTGCCCAGAGGTCTGTCTCCAAGGCCAGCTCTGAAGCCTGTCTGCCAGGGGACTCAAGATTTTGTCAGTTGACAAGAAGCACTAACCATAATATTTGTGTATCTTTGTTTCTTGTGGCAAGAGATGAAACCAATCTAAGTACCCATAAACAAACAAAGAAAATGTATATGTACATGATGGAATATTATGCCTCCATAAAGAACAAGATTATGTATGTCATTTGCAGAAAAATGAATGGAAATGGAAATCGGATAAAGTAAAAAAGCCAGACTGAGAAATAGAAAGACATTATTCCTTTCATATGCAACTTTTAGATTAAAAACTACATCAGGCCAGGCATGGTGGCTCATGCCTGTAATCCTAGCATTCGGGAGGCAGAGGCAGGCGGATCTCTGTGAGTTCAAGGCAAGCCTAGTCTACATAGAGAGCTCCAGGCCAGCTGGGACTAAAAGTGATACCCTGTTTCAAAAATACAAAAATACAAAAAAAAAAAAAAAATACATCAAAGTAGAAGGGAGACGATAGAGTAAGTTATTCTAAGACACATGTAAGTATGAAGGTAAAATATGGGACACTATACAGCCACCTGTGTGGAGGAAAACTGCCAAAAAGTTTGGTAAATTTTAACCTATTCTGGTGGACACACAAAATCAAAATATTAATCTCTCTCCTTAATGAGAAGAACCAGTGACTAAGGTTCCAAAGGAAACTATGATCACTCGATAGTGACTTTATACAGCTATTTTGACTTTGTATACTTCCTACCCATGAATACACACACACACACACACACACACACACACACAAAGATCCTTACACTGAAATAGCCTATGTTGTGGGATGGTGGGTGGCTTGTGCTTTTTATGCATTCTGTAATTATACTCAGCTTGTTATTGTCATATTATTTTTTTGTCATACTATTTTAAAGAAGAAATTGCTGAAAAGGACATGGAGGTCATTCCAGATAAGAAAGCATGTGATTAAGACCTGGACTGTAGTATGAAGTGGGAGATTAGGCCATGATAGACAAGCCTAAAAACAGCAGACTTTTGTAACATAATGCCTAACAGAAAAGTCAGCACCAATGCTTACTGAATGGCTAAATTCTCAGGGCCTTTAATTTTAGACAAATCATTTAAACTTTTCACAGCATTAAAGCAGAAAATGATTTTTAAATCTTAGACTACTTGAGGTGTAGTGATATACACCTTTAATCCCAGCACTTGGGAGGCAAAGATAGACCCATCTCTAGAGATGGCCAGCCTGGTCTCCCTCGTGAGTTCCAGCTGGGGCTAGAGGGAGACCTAGTTAAAAAAACAAAAACAAAAAACCCCAGCACCACTTAGAATACTAAGATTTGTCTAACAGGGTAGAGTGGGGCTGTTGAGGAAGCAGATGAACCAACTCTAGCTGACAGGCATGCTACATGGTCAGATAATACTTAAAAGGCCTAAAGCTGGTGGGCGGGGGGCGGGGTTGGTGCACGCCTTTGATCCTAGCACTTGGGAGGCAGAGGCAGGTGGATCTTTGTGAGTTCAAGGCCAGCCTGGTCTACAGAATGAGTTCCAGGACAGCTGGGCTACAGGGAGACCCTGTCTCAAAAAGACAAAAAAAAAAGGCCTAAAGCTCTGTAGCTTTAAAAGCCAGTAATCCAAGTGTCCCTCAACAGATGAATGGATAACGAAAATGTAGTACATTGCCAGGCATGGTGGTGCACTCCTTTAATCCCAGCACTCCAGAGGCAGAGGCAGGCAGATCTTTGTGAGTTCAAGGCCAGCCTGGTCTACATAGTGAGTTCCAGGACAGCCAGAGCTACAGGGAGACCCTGTCTCAAAAAACAAAAGCAAAACAAAAAAAAACATACATCAACTTGCTATATAATTTAGGTAGGAATGTAAAGTTATATTTATTTTTACCTGCATGCAACTTTACTATTAAAATGTGAATGCCTAAACATGTTCTGGAATTAACATAGTTTATTTTCAGACTTTATAATTTTGGTATATGTATGGAATGTATATATGCATATTTGGGATGAATATAAAATTAAGGGGAACAGCAACAAAAAGACTTGCTCAAAGAACTTACCCAAACAGTAAACTTCTGCATCAAAAAAGTTAAAAAAAAAAAAAAAAGACTTGAGAAAAAGATGCAAGACAGGACTTAACATGTATGGCAGAATGCATGAGTACAGGGGTGGGGCATGGATGGGGGAACAGGCATAAATTTGATTAAGAAATATTGTATGAAATGCACAAAAGCTCAATAAAAAAATTAAGGAAAAAAAAAAAGCCAGTAACCCAAGAACATGTGGTTTCTCCCCTAGATAGGCCAAGTGTTTTCAAAGCATTCTGATAGCACTGAATCATAGCTAATAAGTTATAAGACACCAAATCAAGCCAGTATACACATACTACAATTTTTTTTCTCCTATAACAATTCTGTAAAAATCAGGATGAGGGTAGAGCTAAAGCAGGAACACCGGCCCTTCTACATAATCTCTGTAAAGCCAAATTCATGAGGAAGCCCAAAGGATGGACGCATAGGGAACAAATGACCTGAATGTAGACCTTTTTTTCCAGTTAAAGGTTCCCTACGGTTTCCAAGGGGGTTATGGGACCCACCAAAGGCTGTGGCCAACAGGGAGACAGTGGGGTACAGCTAGGACCCTAGCTCAGGGATGTTGTTAAGTAAAGGTTGCCCCGTCCCCCAGCACAGAGCCCCGGATGGTCTCAGGTCTCGATCCCTGCCCTGTCCCAGCACAAAGCCCTGGATGGTTTCAGGTCTTGATGCCTGCCCATCCCAGGGAAACCTGATTCCACCTTCTCTCACCTTCCCCCCTTGTCCTCCCAGACCCTGCCTTCCACCTCTACCCTAACCAGTACCCATCCCCCGACTTTCTTCTTGTCTTCCGCTGCCTGGTCCCCTTTTTATCCCCCGCCAGCTTCCTTGCCTATCACTTTGCACCTTCCAACTCCCACCCACTCTATTCCTACTCTCCGCTCATCCCTTCACTCTCGTCTCACTCCTTCTTGCCACCTTATCACCCCTCTACCTCTTGCCAACTGCTTCCTGGGGGGTCTGCCAGGAGCGCTCCACATCCCTAGTCCTCCCCGACCCACCCCGCAACTCCTTTCTCTCTCTCCTATTGCCTCCCAGCCTTAAGATTTTTCCATAGTGCACCAGACCCCACTGACCTTCTGACATCTTTCCCAGAAGAAATGAAGCCACATGGTCAAGGACAACCCAAAATTTAGTTCAGTAGGAAATCTATAACCAAGAGATGGAAAATCATACCAAATATGAATCCCGGGGTTGTTTATATTCAAGTAGATAAAGAAGGTTGACTGTAATAAATTTGGGCCACTTTTTGAGTCTATAAGGTTTTCTATTTCCATATTGTTTTTCAGACGTTTCACATTCTTGCTAAAAACAGGGAAAGGGGCTGGAGGGATGGCTCAATGGTTAGGAGCACTGGCTGCTCTTGCAGAGGACCCGGGTTCTATTCCCAGCACTCACATGATGGCTAACAACCGTTCATATCTCTTCTCATCTCTGTGAGCATTGCATGACATGGCTGCACTTACATATATGCAGGCAATACACTCATACATATAAAATAAAATCTTTTATGTTTGTTTTTGAGACAGGGTCTCCCTTTTGCTCCAGCTGTCCTGAACTCACTATGTAGACCAGGCTGGCCTTGAACTCAGAGATTCACCTGCCTCTGCCTCCCAAGAAAAATAAACCGTTTTAAAAATGGGAAAAAGAAAAATGTTAGGAAACTTGATTGCATCTTAAAGTTTTATCTATTATTTGACTAAGACATACAAGAATAAGAAAAATAACTCTGGCACTGTAAGTGAACACTCAATGGCTAAATGGTGGCCATGGCTTGGGAGACACTATTGGCCTGGCCAGGTCCTGCCTAGCTGCTTGCACGTATCTGATGCCCTACAAATACAGGGACATGGGCCTGAGTGAGCCTGAAAGTTGGGCTATGCACTCCAGGTATAGGAGCCACGGCACCGCTCCCACCACAACCAACAGGACTTCTGCGGCATCACAGGGCCAACAGACCAAAGCTTAGCTTGTGGGAAACCTATAGCCAAGATACGGAAAATCCTGAAAAATCCTGAGGTTGCGCCTAAGAAAGTAAAATTAGAAGAATGTGAAATGTCTAAAAAAATTTCTGGGAAAAGAGAACCTTGGCCCCACGATGGCCATCTGCTGGTCTGCAGAGCATCGAGAGTTCTCTCATCCTGGAGCTACACTCTTGAACTTCTGGAAGATGCAGTAAAATGTACTTAGGTACAGAGAACCAAATATGTATCTGGATTAAGATCCACAGGCCTGAAAACTCACTTAACCACAGGCATGAGGCATTCCCAGTACTTGGGAGGCTAAGGCAGGAGACTCCGTTCTGAGTCAATCTAGGCTACACAGCGTGACCTGTCTCAAAACAGAAAATGAGGCCGCATCACACACAGCAGGATGCTGCTCCTCTGTGCCAAACTTCGCTGTATGAGGCCTTCCTGGTCCTGCCCAATGGAGCACGCACAGGGCTTAGTGACCCCAGGGTGAGGAGCAGCACAGGCATCCATCTGGTGATGTTTGTAGTTTTTCCACTGGAAGGCATTGATCTGGTAGCAGGAGGAAGTCATGTCTTACACAAAGTTCCTGTACCTTATCAATAACCTGGTCACACACAAGAATGACAGCTCTTGCCTGCTGCCCTGATCCTGACCCAGAGTTACCCAGGTTTGAACCTGTGCCCAAGTTAACACCAGTTAGCACAGAACTAGGGAGCCAAGGGTATGCCCTGGAGTACAATCCCAACCTCCTGCATGTCTTGCAGTGGCCCTATAGTTCAAAACACAAGCAAGTGCTCATCTTTGCCTGGTATGTAACCACAGTGATAGACACACAAAGCCAGCAAAGCTCTGGAGGACATGGATGAGATCCACAGAGAGAAGTTCCCACAAAGCAAACACATGTCAAGCACAATCGGGAATTTGAAAGAGCATGCAACACATAGCTTGTGACCAGGTCCATAACCTACATTTGCTCTATCTCATTTCCTGCCATCAGAAATACAAGCTGTACAGTGATGCCTGAGTGCTGCTAATTTCCAAGATCACCAGCTATCTGGGAAGAAAGAAGGCTGAAGAGACAGCCTGGTTGGTAAAGTGCTTTCCATGCAAGCCTGAAGACCTGAATTTTGATTCCCAGCAGTCAAATCAACAGCCAAGAACAGTTATGTATGCCAGTAATCCAGCACTGGGGAAGTGGAGACATGTGGGTCCCTGGGGCTCACTGGGCAGCCAACCAAGCCAAATCGGTGAGCTCTAGGTTCAGTGAGCTTAGAAAAAAAAATTGAAAAATAGGGGCTGGAGAGGTGGCTTGAGCACTGGCTGCTCTTGCAGAGGTTCAGTTCTCAGCACCTACTTCATGGATAACAACTGTAACTCCGGTTCCAGGGGATTCAAAGCCCTCTTCTGGCTTCCACGGGCACTGCAGGTCACAGACGCACTTTCAAACATGCAGTCGATACTCATACACATAAAATATTTTAAAAAATAGAAAAGGCAAAGCAGCAGCTTCAACAAGCTGAAGTGGTTCCAGTTCAAGACGCCAGGGGCTGAAGCGCATGCTCCCAGCTTGCAACTGACCCTGCTTCTCCTGTGAGTTCGACAGGAAGGCTGCTGGGGGGTTTTCTAATCAGGTCACTGAGGCCACCAATATCTGTGTTCTCCCTACACCTGTCTGCCCCTGTCCTTCATAGCCTGTGTAGCTTGTCTTTTCTTAGATGACCTTGAAAAATGGTATCATCTTCATTCCAAAATGTACCACCTCTGCACGGTGGAGAATTTTCCTAGTTTCATAAACACAATGTGGGACTGGTTTGTTTTTCATGTGCCTAAGACTGCCCTGGCTCAGGACCTTCGGCTTACACTGGGTGATGGTGAACCACTGTAGTTGCAGGAACACTCGGCATTGTGAAGGAGACCTGGATGTCTGAATTTTACTAACATGCGGAAAGTGCCAGTTCGGTTCCTTAAGCATCCATCGTGGCTACTTCATTTATCCAGATGTGGCTGTGCTGCAGCCCTACAGATCTGGCACTGGTGGCTGCCACACCTCTGCCTCCCCATTCTGAGTTCCTTCATGAACACTGGGGAAACGTCATTCTTAGGTTAAACCACCAGGAGCAACTCCTGATCTGTTTCATTCATTTGACCATGGAACTTCTGTTAAGCGCTGTTACAAACCTCACAGGCCTTCTCTGTTACTGGCCCTGTCTGTGCCTCAATTCTCTATTCTTTTTATCGGTCTCCTTCTACAGGAACACCTGCTTACCCAAGACATTAGACCCGGAGGATAACTACTGACACCGTTCTTGATTTCTTATCCAATACTGTAATGGAAAAAGCCATTTAACTTAGGATTTTTCAAACAAAAAATGGACAAGATTATGTGTTATGTACTTAAAAAAAAAAAAAAGACAAATGAGGAAATCTGCTAGTAAAGCATATATTGGAAAAAGCATGATCACCATATATGTGTATAGACATTTCCCCTTATACCTAAATTAGTATACTAATTTTTATTTTTCATATTTTTTGGTTTTCATTTTTACTTGAGACAATCTCTCTAAATAGCCCAAATTGGTCTTGAACTTTGCATCCTCCTGCTTCAGCCTCCCAAGTGCTGGGGAAACAGACATGAGTGACCATGCCCAACCTCAGTTTTATTGATTTACTCAACAGTATCTAATCATTACAATCAACAAGTGGGACCTCTTTAAGCTACAAAGCTTTTGTAGAGCTAGAGAAACAGACAAGGAAGTGAAGAAGAAACCCACTGAGAGAAATTCTTCACCTGCTAAACAGGTGAGTATTAACATCCAGAATATACAAAGGGCTCAAAAAACAAACAAGAAAATAACCCAATAAAAAGATGGGGCATGGATCAACAGGTTAAAGTAAAAACGCCTAAGAAACACCTTAAAAAGTGCTCAACGTCTTTAGTAATTAGAGAAATACAGATAAAAACCACTTTTCCATCTTACCCCTAAGATCAAGGGAACACCAATGTGCAGGTGAGGATGTGGAGAAAGGGGAAAACTCGTTCACTGTGATGGGAATGCAAACTCAGCTAACACTATGGAAAGCTGTGTGGAGAACACTTTAAAACCGAGCCTGCCTACCACATGAGCCAGTTATATGACTCCCTGGCATATACTCAAAGGACTCAACCTACTATACAGACACCTGTGCATCCATGTTTGGTGCTGCTCTCTTCAGAACAGCTAAGAAATGAAACCACCACCTAAATGTCCTTCAGCTGACAAACGGATTAATGAAAATGTGGCACATTTATACAATGGAGTTCTACTCGGCACTAACATGAAATTAGTGGGTAAATGGATGGAACTAGAAACTGTTACCCTAAGAGAAGTAACACAAACTCAGAAAAGCAAGCAATGTATGTTCTCCATCATTTGTGGATTGTAGCACCGATCCCTTATATGAGTATATATCCTGATATAACACAAGGAGCCAGGACAGTGGAAAGGAAACACAGGGGTAAACGGAAAGAGCGAGCCTGAAAGTGGGGGACAGATGTTATGGGGGGGAGGAGTGTTCAGCTGGGAGGGGAGGAGGGAGGAACATCCAGAGGGCATGGTGGGGAGCAAGGGAAAAAAACAAAAGAAAAAGGGGGTGAGAGGGATGACAGGAATAAGACAGAGAGTGTAGGGGTAAGAATGACTCTTACTGTGGGGCATGCTCTGTGAAAGGCATCTCAGCAGTACTACTGGCTGCATCCATGTTCCTATAAGGGGCAAAGCTGAGCCAGGGCAGACAATACATAGGGATTTACACTCTGCCTGTATTAGACTGCAATTAGAGCCAGGAGGTTTTAAGGAAGAGTCGGTGCTTNGGGAGATGGTTATTATGGGGGGATGGGGGCACTCGGACTGGGGTGGGGGAGGAAGTTGGTGGGGGAGGAGAAATGAATGGAGCTTTAAGTGTGGGAAGCCAGAGGAAAATGTGTTGGCTTGGGAACCCCCTAGGAAATAAGCATACAGTGTCTGAGGACTAGTGCATATGTATACCTAGGGGCTGTATGCAAGCAGCACAATGCCACACAGGAGAGACCTTTCTTTGCATTGCTGGTCATAGTCCAGAGACTCCCAAAATAACACAGGTTATTCCCAGAGCTCTTGCTTTTCTCCTAGAACTACTGAAAACAGGGCACACTTCGGGCACAGGACTTGGAGCCGTGGAGCTGGAATTGACCTGGAAGCCTTCTCCCTGAAGACTAGCTACCATAGTTTTAGAAGATACTATGCATATGCAAGCTGCTAAGCGAGAAGAAATATCAATGGTCCAACCCAGCCCTAACAGCTGGCACAGCAAACCACTTCTACTGGTGTAGTAGTGGCACTTTATGTGAGGGGTAATCAACATCTGGGTACAAATGCTCAACTGGATAGGACTTAGCATGTATGAAGGAATGCATGAAGTCCAGTCGGTGGGGGCACGGTCCAAATGGGGACATGGATCAGGTGGGGATATGGATGGGGTGGGGAGGTCTAAATCTGATTAAGAACTATTGTATGAAATGCACAAAATCTCAATAAAAATATTTTCATAAGTATCTGACCATTTACTGTCAGCTATTTGGTTACAGAAGACTCCATCTGTTCAAACTAAAATGGTAAGAAAGATCCTATGGGATATGTATGGGGTAACTGTTAAGAGTGAGTACATGAACACAGCAACTGAAAGAATCCTAGGCAGAGGAAAAGCCTGGTCATACAACTGCAGAGAGCTGAGACTGTGTGCCAGCGTATGTGCAAACTGACTTGGAAGCCCGACAAGATGGTGCATACCTGTAACTGTGACATTCGGGAGGACGTAGAGCCCAAGGCCAACCTAGGCCACACAGCAAGTCTCAGGTCAGCTTGGGCTACATAGCAAGATTTTAATCTCAAAAGAAAAAAAATAAATCATAAAAGACAGACTTAAACAATTATAAGTCCTGGGTTGGATGCCCAACAGCACAAGAAAAAAGAAATTAAGAACAAATAGTGTTTATAGTACAAGAATACAATATCCATTCAATTGTAATTGTTACCTTTTATTATTTTACAATATATTTCAAAAAATGCCATTCTAGTTGCCTTAACTGTGCTATATGATCTGGAATAAAAGAATACTTAGAACACACAAACATCAAGCTGAAATACCTACTTGTACTAAACCATTACTATAAAGGGTTATACTTTTTTAAATAAGATGTGTTATAATGCAAAATAAAATCTGTTAAAACAGAAAGTAAACTTTGCCTTAATGGCTATGGAAAGGAGGTGGTTTTGTTCTTTTTTGTATACATCTGGTTCTGGCAGCAAGTGGCAGTGTGCATTACAGCACTGGGCCCTGAAAACTTGTATTTTCCTTTTGTGCGTATCACCTGAATCAGAGACCAGACACATGAGAAATAAATGTCCTAAATACCAATACCTCTCCCTCCCAAAAGTCACAATGCCAATGAACATAGAATCCTTCTTGGTGATGGTATTTTACAATTATTTTTCAGAATCCTTCTTGGTGACGGTATTTTACAATTATTTTCCTTCAGTGACACTGGATGCTTTGAATTTTCTCTAAAAGAGAACCAACAAAAATACAAAGAAACCCCCCAAGGTCCAATTTTAATTTCACATTCTCCAAGTAGCAAAATAGCAGCTCTACAAGGTAAGGAAACGAAGTTCAGTTCCTTCTTGTTAGTTTCTAATTGTGTTTCTATTAAATCGGATTTAGCTGGATTTCCAAAAGAACATATTAGTTGCCATATATTTTAGAACCTAGGAAAGCATACATACATGTAATTAGTTCTTATCTTAAAAAAAATATATGTATGTGTATATATTTATGTATCTTACCTTCACTGAAGTCCATTTTTTCTGGCTAGATGCGAGAAATAAAATTAAGGGACCAGTGCTGGTTTTATGTAATTTGGGTCTGTTTTCATTCGGTGGTGACTGCAGCACTCTCAAATAACCAACAAAAGCAAACAGAAGAACACTCTCTACTGCACAGCCTTCTGCCAGTCAGCTGGTGCTTGAACTTAGACTCTACCAAAGTGGCACTACAGCATTATAGGCATTGAGTTTTTTTTTTCTAGTTTCAAAGTTTGTTCAGTTCTGTACTATTATTTTTCTCCAGCAGTACACTATGTCATCACAGGGTAAGTAAGGCGGAGAGACCACTTGTAGTTGCTGGCAGTAACATGGTGGACTGAATTCTCAAGAGCTGATATAAACCAAAGTAGAACAGTAGTCAACTAGAGCCACATTTGGTCAATTCATACTTCCGAAAAGCATTTTGCTACTATATGTTTCCTTTTTCTTACTGATTTTGATGTTAACCTTACTAAATTATAGCAAATAAGATTGTAAAGATTGTTTTGTAAAGTGAGTTTTTAGGGACTGCTATGTTCAAATGGATTATTTCAATTTGCAAAATGCTATTAGTAAATGTCCTTTCTATAAACATGGTTGGCAAAATAAAAAAAGCACGTAAGGGGCTTATAAGACGTTTCAATTTTCAGTGAAGCTGTACCAAAGCACATGTCATGTATATTCATGAAGAAAAACTGACAAAAATATTCAGCAATTCATGCACAACTTGAGACTATGCACAACTTCTCTTCAGAAAGATCCTGAGGCTTGAGAAGACACATTTTCCTAATCACATGCTTCATGTAAAATAGACTGTAAAGCTACATATACATTTGGTTTTAACTGTGGACCCATATTTTCAAAAAAGTGATAGTGAAGCAAAGGAAAACAATACCAAAAAATGTTCAATAAAAAAAATTCCACTGTAGCCCTGTACTGTTTGCCATTCAGGTGAGATAAAATGATCCTAGTAATGCAGCATATGCAATCATGTAATCTAGAAACTTTTCATGATTAACTTTATTCAAAATTGCATACAGTTCACCACAAACATGGGAGACAGCCCTTGTTTGTTTGCACAGTCCTTGAATGCCCTCCAAACTGAAGTTTGAAGATCAGGCCAATAAAATGATTTGTAAACAGTATTCCTGTGCTCAGCCAGCTTAGCTCCCCCCCTCTGGGTGTGAGCCAAGCCCGGGACACTGGCTGTTGCCTGTTCCTTCTGGACTGCTCGTCCTCAGGCAGGTAGTCCGGCAGGCTTCTGTGTTTTCTTCTTACTTCCACAGGAGTATCCTTGGAACGGGACCAGCATCTGTTAAGGAGAATGTGTGGAGAGCCATTACAAAAGCGACCCAATGTATAAATCACTCACATATCGATGGCTACAATTTTACTTTTTTGGATTGGCAAAACTAGTAAAGGTTGGAAAGAAAGTTATTTTAAAAAAGTCAATATTGCCGGCCATGGTGGCACATGACGTTTAATCCTAGCACTTGGGGGGGCAGAGGCAGACGGACTTTGTGAGTCAAAGGCCAGCCTGGTCTACAGAGTAGTTCCAGGAACAGGTGGGGGCTATTGGGGAGACCCCGGTCTCAAAAAAGACCAAAAAAACAAAAAAAAAGTCACCCCCCCCCCCCAAATGAAAAGGCCTTTTCCTATAAGTGGGATAATAATGCGGAGAAAGGCAGTAAGATCCTGTTTTGAGCTGGTGTGAGCATAGAAAAATGTTATGAGACTTCACTTGCTAGGGTACAACTGGCCTCTGAAATGCCAGAGAGCGTTTACAAAGGCACACTAAAGAAACACAAAAATATTGGTCTCCCTGAGGCAAGCAAGCTCCTCCGTCAATATCAGCTACAACCTCAACACTCAGAACTGTGCAACTAGTGGCAGCGTCAAGTGTCTAATATATCCAATTTTTGGCTATTAGTCTTCTTCCTTGGAGGAATAACTCACAGTGGATGCCACAGAGCGTTATGTCCTCAGTGGTTAGGAGATGGGTTAAAAAGCCACAATAAGAACTTGTCTCCCTTTATAAGAGAACCACAGTTTGGGATTAGCATACCATGCCAAGCATCTGTGTCTATGCTCACAGCTTAGCTTACATAATAATAATGAGTACTGCTAATGCCATTACATCCAATTAGCTTGAGCGTTGTTAGTATGACTAAAAAGGGTATCAAGCACTGGAAAACTGTACAATCCCATGGAAGGGAAACAACCTGAACAGGACTGGAGTCCAAAATGACAACAGCCAAAGAAATTACCTGTTTTCTTCTCACCACTTGTGCCCCTTTTCCCAAAGCCAAGGGAACAAACTAGGAAGAGAGGCGTGGTAATATAAAGGGCTGCAGAGAGATAGGGTGAATCGAGACTACAGGAATATAGTCTGGACTCCTAATTGATGAACATGCCTGTGCATACAAGCATTCTCCAACGTGATATGGGAACCTTGGGGCGTTGTTCAAAATTTGGAACATAGAATGATTCAAAATGCACCAATTACTAATTGTATTGACATACTGAGTAACACATGTTTATCTGCAAACAACTGTGTCATTTTTGTAAGAATCCCCTTAAAAATAAAAAAAATTAAAAAAAAAAGTCAATGCCAAGCGGGGTCATGGGGGGGCGCGCCTTTAATCCCAACACTCGGAGAGGTTAGAGGTAGTGGGATTTCGTTTCTGTGAGTTCAAGGCCAGCTGGTCACAGGCAAGCTCCAGGACAACTGGTACTAAAAGGGAAAACACTGCCTCAACAATACCAAAAAAACAAAAAACAAAAAAACTAAAGTCCAGTGTAAGCCACGGCATGGTGCACAGCCTGTAATCCTAGCAGTGGGAGCAGAGGCAGGTGCGATCCTTTGTGAGTTCAAGGCCATCTGGTCATACAGGAAAGAGTGTACAGGACAGCTGGGGCTACAGGGAGACCAATCAAGAAAAGGAAAGGAAAGAAGGAAAGAAGGAAAGAAGGGAAGGAGGAAAGAGGAAAGGAAAGGAGGAAAGGAGGAAAGGAGGAAAGGAAAGGGGAAAGGAAAAATGTTAGGAAAAGGAAAGGGGAAAGGGGAAAAGAAAAAAAGTCAATGTATGCCGGGCATGGTGGTACACACCTTTAATCCCAGCACTGGGGGAGGCAGAGGCAGGTGATCTCTATGAATGCAAGACCAACCTGGTCTACAGAGCAAGTTCCAGGCCAGCTGGGGGTATAGGGAGACCCTGTCTCAAAAAGACCAAAAAAAAAGTCAATGTAAGGAAACTGTGTGCCCTTTATTTTCACATAAAATCAGCTTTTCTGGGTATGGTGGTGCTTGCCTTTAATCCCAGCTACCAGGGGTCAGAGGCAGGTGGATCTCTGTGAGTTCAAGGCCAGCCCGCTGCTCTACACAGTGAGTTCCAGGCCAGCTAGGGCTACAGGGAGACCCTGTCTCAAAAAGATCAGGGAGGAAAAAAATAAAGAGCAGCATTGTAGCTCCACTGAGATAAACACTGAATTCCACAAAAGATCTGTCCATATTACTAAGACAGTTAACAGCAAACCAAGATATACCGTATTCTTACATATTGGATAACTACTGGTCTAGAAATATCCTAATCTCCTATAAGAATAACTATAAAAAATAAGAATCTGAATTTGTCATAAATAAATAAAATTTTTACCTCTTCCCCGCTTTCACTTTTCACAACCTGCTGAGCTTTCATGACCTTGGTCGATGCTATTGCTGATGCCAAAGCCTGGGCCAAGATAAAAAGCAACAATTTTGAACAATAATTTTCTTACTTACAACCTCAAGTGTATTCCACCATTGAAAATACCAACCTCTGCTTTCAAATCTGAACGGATTCGCACCACACATCTTTGAACAGCCATTTGAAAAGTAAAGCTAATAACACCTTTAATTTTTAACAAAGCCTCTTCACACAGATTTCTCCGAGACTGAAAAAGTAAAAAGCAAACTGTTATTAAAATAGGTAATAAAAAGAACTAAATCAACTTAATAAATAAATCATACTGAACTAATCATTAGTCATGTGTCACTTAATGACACAGATATGGTTTAACAAATGCACCATTACCATAGAGTGATTTAACACAAAGCTAGATGACAAAACCTACCCACATGAAGGCTACATGCACGCAGCCTGCAATCCTGCAACAGTATGTTCCTATACTAAATATTGTAGGGAATTATAACATAAGTACGTACTTAGCTAACTAAACATGTCTAATAATATAATAACAGCTCTACAATCCTATGGGGCCACAATGCCATATGTGGTCCACTGTTCACAGTAACATGAAACATCATTACATGTTATGTAGTACATGATTCTATTTTGATGGGAAGAGAAGAAAATGTGTTTCAGTACAAATGGGAAGGACTTAGGTTCATTATATTGTATATAGTCAACAGAATAGTAATTCCTGATATATTTTAAACTTCGATATTAATACCTAGTTTTTTTATAAATTTCATCAAAAAGAAGTCAGCCAATGCTAATGTATATCTTAAAAAGAATAAATGAATAATACAAAACAAAGTGCCAAGGCTGGGTGTGGGGGTGTATGCCTTTAATCCCAGCACAAACCAAATAATAAAATCCAATGGCTCAGCAGGTAAGAACACTTGGTGTACAAGAATGAGGGCCTAAATTCAAATCCCCAGAGCCCATGTAAGAAACCAGAAGAGGCAGAGGCAGGCAGATCTCTGTGAGTTCAAAGCCAGCCTGATTTACATAGTGAGTTCCAGGTCAGCTGGGGCTACACAGAGACCCTGCCTCCAAACAAACAAAAAGAACAAAGTGCCAAAGACAGAAAAAAGGTTCCTCTAGCTTAAAGGTGAGCGAACTATAGACTATCAGCTGTTTTTGTAAAGTTCTACAAAACAGCCAGGTCCATTTTCTTCTTATCTCACTCTAGTTTCACACTAAAGCAGAGTAAGTAATTATAACAGAAACCATAAGGCATGCCCAAAACATTCACTCTCTGGCTGTCTGTTTTAGCTTGAAAACTACTCTTGGTGGGCCCAGTGGATGGATCCACACTGAAGGACACAAATCATATCTATAGGCAGTATTATTTATATATATATATATTATATATATTATATATAATATATATATAAGTATACAGATATATACGATAGTACATTAAATTGGGTAGGGGACTGGAGGAGGAGGTATGAATAGGGGAGAGATTCTAAATACCATCAAACTATATTGTATGAAAACCACAAAAATCCAATTAAAAATAATCTCTAGGCTTGGGGCCTACAATAGTGGCACACACATTTAATCCCAGCATTCAGGAGGTAGAGGTAAGCAGAACTCCATGAATTTGAGGGCAGTATGGTCTACATAGCAAGTTCCAGGGATACATAATGAGAACCTGTCTCAAAAAAAAAAAAAAAAATCTCTAGGCCACAGTTAGAATTAGTAAGCATTCAGTGTTTTAACCACTGACCCTTAGACTACCTGGTATTTAGACTATTATTTCATCCTTTATTCATTCCATTTCCAGTGGGTACCAACTGTAATCTCAAGCATTCAATTCCTTTGCTGGAGTTCACTGCAAACACACAACCTTCAATGATTTGATGCAAGGTGCTAATTATTCCGGACTTACACCACTGTTGCTTCTACTTGTCTCCCCTATCTCCAATGTCCAGGGCCTGTAAAACTAAGAGACTGCTTTCTGCTTGACCCTCAGGAGACTATCACTTCAGCCACTTTATAGCCCGTAGTTTAGATTTTGACAAGCTCAATCTTATAGTATATTTAAGCTATATTTTTGTGTGTAGTTTGTTGGTTTGTGTGGATGTATATGTGTGTATGGGTGGACACACCTATGCATGGATGTATCCTTCAGGAAGGCACTGAATGTCCTACTCTATCAACTGTCCATCTTATTCTATTGAGATCGAGTCTGTCATTGATCATACAGATAGGCTGGCAAACAACAAACCCGAGCAATTCTCTTGTCTCCCTCCCACCCCCATATACAACACACCACTGGGAATACAGGTGAACCTGCAACTGCACCTGGCTTCTTACATGGGCTCTGGGGATTTGAATTCAGGCCCTCATGCTTGTACACCAAGTGTTCTTACCTGCTGAGCCATCTCCCTATCCCCTATTGGATTTTATTATTTGGTTTGTCTCAGCTTTAAAGAAATAATTGGTATTTATATTCAACAAAATTAACAAGGTATATAGCAGATGGTTTATCTATCTTAATATATTTCATGCAACCAATTTTCATGTATCAGGTAGATAAAAAGGAAAAACAGAGAACATCTCTAGCCCATATACTCTCTGCTTCCAGGCCACAGTAAGGTGCCATCCTCCCCCACACTGCTCTGTCAAGATGCATCACATGTTTCAGGTCCTTGGCACTAAGGGACCATGAACTAAAACCTGTAAGCTAAAATAAATAATCCCTTTCTGGTGTTATTTACATTCCTACCAGCAGTGGATGAGTGTTCCCCTTTCCCCACACCCTCTCCAGTATTTAATATTTGTTTTCTTGATCCTTGCCAGCCTTATCAGGGTGAGCTGATATCTTTAAAGTAGTTAATTTGCATTTCCTTAATTATTAGCGATGTTGAACACTTTTTAAGATGTTTCTCAGCCAGCTCTATTTTCCTCACTTGAGAAGTCTCTGCTCAGCTCTTCACTCCATCTTTTTTTTTTTTTTTTTTT